>CM075008.1:14582878-14616090 GCA_037576675.1 Pangasius sanitwongsei
TCATTTCCATCAAACGATGTGGCATCCTTTCATTCCTAACACATTACCCAGTCCATATCAGTATAGATATCCAGCATCATATTTTTCCCCATTGAGATCTGATGTGTTTTCAAAGTGTTCCTTTAATTTTTTTGAGCAGTGTACATGTGTTATTGGGCTTAGACTTAAATTTGACATGGGTCACAATTTTCAAGACTTATTCTTCAACTTGATCTCACTTAAATGCAAGTCAAGTTAACTCATATTTGAGTTTATGAGGCATTGAGCATTGTATTGCTCTAACGTGTAAAACTACGTAAACAGTTGCTTCTTCGACATTAAATAACATTACTCAAACTATTCCAACTACTTCACTTGGACTCAGCTTTACTAGCAGTTTAGGGACCTTTGGACTTGACTTGGATGTGAAAGTGAGATGACTCAGGTTCGACTTATGAGTAAGAGATGATTTACAGCATAGCTTATTAGCTTGTTTGCTTATCACTACATCAGTCAGAAGACTTCAGGATTTAAATCTCTTACGCGTAATAGCAGCCGATGTGTTGGAACCAGCTGCGAGCATCTTGATTGGTCTATGTTTGGCAAAGAACTCCACCAGCTGGAATGAAGTTCTTTCCTCAAAGTCTCCAAGACCGAGCTGGCCTTCATTATTCCCACCTGCTGCGTACAGGTTACCGCATGCTGCAAACACAAAGGAGATTCCTTTCACACACTCTTCTCTGAATGGTCACACCAAATATCAGAATGGGGAAAAAGTGTGATCTCTGTGACTTTAACCGTGGCATGGCTGTTGGGCTCCACTCCTGTCAGCCAAGAACATGAATTGGAAGCTATCATGGGCACAGACTCACCCAAACTGGACCCACCTGTTTTTTTTCCAGTCCTCAACTGTCCAGTTTGGGTGAGTCTGTGCCCATGATTGCCTCAGATTCTTGTTCTTTGCTGACAGCAGTGGAGCATGATGTGGTCTTCTGCTGCTGTAGCCCATCCACCTCAAGGATTGATGTGTTGTGCATTCTGAGATGCTTTTCTGCTCACCACGGTTGTAAAGAGTGCTTATTTGAGTTACTATAGACTTCCTGTCAGCTCAGACCAGTCTGGTCATTCTCCTCTGATCTCTCTCATCAACAAGACGTTTCAGCCTGCAGACCCTTCACTCACAGGATGTGTTTTGGTTTTCGTACCATTCTGTGTAAACTCTAGAGACTGTTGTGTGTGAAATTCCCAGGAGATCAGCAGGTTCTGAAATACTCAAACCAGTGTATCTGGCACCAACAACCATGCCACGGTTAAAGTCACAGAGATCACTTTTTTTTTCCCCATTCTGATGTTTGATGTGAACAATAACTGAAGCTCTTGACCTGCATGTGCATGATTTTTTGCATTGCGCTGCTGCCACACGATTGGCTGATTAGATAACTGCATGAATGTGCGGGTGTACAGGTGTTCCTAATCAAGTGGATGGTGAGCGTATATTGATAAAAGTTTTTTTTTTTTTCCATCTGGACTCCAGTGATGCCCTCCATGAATGATTGATGTGTGTCATTCGAATGTGAAAAATCCAATCTGAGCTGTTTACATGTATACAACAATATCCAATCTGTGTCCGAACTCAGTGAAAAAAATGGGAATTGTTTGGCAATGACATGCAAAAGTTTTTGGACGTTAGCAATGCAAACACAACCTGCATCATGTGCTCCTTTACTGATGTACTAAATTGGATGAAGTGTAAAATACTTACATGTGTAAACGAGTGTATGGGTTCTTCCACAAGCGACAAGCTTGACTTTTTCCGATTTCAAGGCTTGAACAAAAGATACGGTTTCACGTTAGTTTCAAAAGGTGTGTGAAAACCATTCTGAGACTTAAAAAAACCCACAAAGATGGTGACTGTGCGTGTGATTTGAAAGAAACTTTGAAAGGAACTCATCCTCTTCTGAGTGACCCCGGATAGTGGGATTAAATGTGTGTTGAAAGTTGCTCAGTATGTGCAGATTGTAAATAAAAGTCCTGAGATGAGCACAGGACAGTCTTTGGGATTATAGCAGCAGTTCTTAGGTACACATTTACAGTATCCAGGTGAGATTTTCCATTGAAAGGTGAGGTTTAGGCATAAACATTTTTGTGAAGTACAAAGTTTTTGGAGTATCCACATGGGACCATCCACAACAGCAGTAGCTGGGTCACATTTTTACCAAACAACAGAATTGATATTTTACTGATATTTTCAAGCCAAAATCACAACTGTATGTTATCAGCTTCATAGCCTGGAAATGTTATGTCTGTTTTGCATGTGTGCTGTGTGTGTGTGTGGGTGCCAATGGATTTAGCAGACACGGACTGCATTGCGTCCCCATGCTAACGGAAAAGAGTGCAATTTACCTTTAACACAAGTAGGTTTGTTCACACTGATCTTTTCGCCCAGGCCTAACTGTCCCCAGTTATTACTGCCAAACATGAACAATTTTCCATTCTCTACATAGGAAGAAACACAGATTGATAGAGAGTGCTGGACACTGGATGATACTCAACGGATTTACTGGTTAATAAATGGCAATAATGTTTTAAAGCACTAGCGTATTAATCATACCTGTAATTAGTGCAGTGTGTTCATCTCCACATGCTAGCTTTAAAGGGACATCATTTTTCAACCAGAACTTGCTGGGAACATTATCTGCAAATTTACTCTTGCCAAAAGTGAACACAGCTCCTGTTTCTGCCAAAAAAAACAAAACAAGAAAAGAATTCAATAAACTATGAAGTCTTTAATCCAGTCAACCATCTCAGTTTACTCTTTTACTCGACTACTTAATCTGAATGGCTTAATAAATTCACTGAGAGAGAATGTCAGAGAAATGACAGACAGCATACATACTTAATTCTGTATGATTCACTTATACATTTCATTTTCATTTCATTATATGCACTCTTAGTTATTTTTCCCTTCTTTTTAACTTTCAGATATTCTTTTATTACACCCTAGTATAGTGCACTAATCTTAATTATTCTACAGCACGCTGTTGTGTACCTGTAGCTACACTAATGATTAATACTCTCAGAGTGTAGTAAAATAGTGTAAAAAAAACTATTTTAGTAACATTCTTTAATTGTGAAAACAAAAAACAGTATTAAAACCTGAATCTAATTGTGTAAAGTGTACTTACTGTGCAAAAAAAGAAGTACTGAAATATTGGTATGCTCGTAATATACTATAGTATATGCATTTTAATGATGTACATACACTCACTGTCCACTTTAACAGGAACACCTGTACACCTGCTCATTCATGCAGTTACCTAATCAGTTGTTGATGAGAGAGATCAGAGGAGAATGACCAGACTGGTCTGAGCTGACAGGAAGTCTATAGTAACTCAAATAAGCACTCTTTACAACCGTGGTGAGCGGAAAAGCATCTCAGCATGCACAACTCATGAAACCTTGAAGTGGATGGGCTACAACACTCTTGTTCGTCTCCTGTCAGCCAAGAGCAGGAATCTGAGGTAATCATGAGCACAGACTCACCAAAACTGGACAGTTAAAGACTAGAAAAAGACTGGTAACTTTTTTTTTCTAATCTTCATCTGTCCAGTTTCGATGAGTCTGTGCCTGTGATAGCCTCAGATTCTTGTTCATGGCTGACAGGAGTGGAACCCAATGTGGTCTTCTACTGTTGTAGCCCATCCACCTCAAGGTTCAATGTTTTGTGCATGTTGAGATGCTTTTCTGCTCACCACGGTTGTAAAGAGTGATTATATGAGTTAATACATCCTTCTGGCAGCTTGAACCAATCTGGCCGTTTTCCTCTGACCTCTCTTATCGACAAGGTGTTTCTACTCAGAGAATTGTCGCTCACTCCATATTTTTTTGTTTTTTGCACCATTCTGTGTAAACTCTAGCGACTGCTGTGTGTGTGAAAATCCCAGGAGATCAGTAGTTTCCGAAATACTCATACCACTCAATCTGGTACCAACAACCATGCCATTGTCTCACTTTTTCCGTGTCTCACCGTTTCTTCATTCTGGTCTTCATTCTCTTGACCTGTATCTGCATGATTTTATGCATTGTGCTGCTGCTACATGATTGGCTGATTGGATAACTGCTTAAAATGAGCAGGTGTACAGGTGTTCCTATTAAAGTGGATAGTGAGTGTAGAGTGAAATGAAAATATATTTTATACTTACTACAAATGCACTTTCAGTGTATTAGAAATGCACTAAGATTACCTTTACTTGAAATTATTATACATATCTGTTCTTCAAGTTTAACTCACCAAAAAACATGCCGTAAGATATGCACTAAACAAACAACTGTATTACCAATAATGTATTACCATTACGGCATTCTATACTATAAATGTACAGGATAATGGCCACAAGTTTGTGGACACTTGACCATCACACCCATACGTGGGCCTTCCTCAATCTGATGCCACAAAGCTGGAAGCACACGATTGTCTAGAATGTTCCTTCTCTGGAACTAAGAGGACCAAATATGTTCCAGCATGACAACGCCCCTGTGTACAAAGTGATCTCCATGAAAACATGGTTTGCCAAGTTCGGTTTGAAAGAACTCGAGTGTCCTGCACAGAGCCCTGACCTCAACCCCACTGAACACCTTTGGGATGAACTGGAACTCCGACTGCACCCCAGACCTCCTCGACATCCCAACATCAGCGCCTGATCTCACTAATGCTCTAGTGGCTGAGAGAACAAACCTCCACAGCCACGCTCCAAAATCAAGCAGAAATTGCACATGTGGGTGTAATGGTCAGGTGTCCACAAACTTTTGGCCATATAGTGCAACTCACCACATCATAAGCTCTAACCTTTCTAAGAGAAAGCACTTTTACTTTACTACTTTTTTTTTTTTTACCAGAATGCTTGTGCTTAGAACAGTATTCCCAATATTCAAAATACCTGCCCTGGGGGTCAATAGCAAAGCTACCAGGTCAAGAATATGTTTTAAGTGTCTTCAAATACTTTTTATACTTTTTTTTAAATATAAAAACTAGTGTTGTTAGTGTTCTTAAATACATTGCCAAAGCAACTGTGTTTTAATACATTTTTTTAAATAATATACAAATAAATACAAATAAAATGAGAGAGAGAGAGAGACAGAGACGGAGAGAGAAGGGGGCGTGGCTTGGTTGCCCCTAGCGACACACAGAAGCTACTTTTCATCTGCTTGAAATAAATGAGAGCTCTTTACACAGTAGCAGAAGGGACAGTAAAAAAAAAATGAGATTATTATATTGTGTGTTTTCATGATTTATATTTTATTCTCTATCCCTTTCCATTAGATTCTCGTCTTACCTAAATTCTTATTCTTGTTATCTAACGTTACACTGTCAATACAAATGGAGACTAATAGATTTGAGACTTTTGCGCTTGCTATCCTGCTATTCTGAAACTGTAATGTAATAATAATAATAATAATAATAATATGTTCATTTGTGAAGCAAACCTACCAGGTATCTCATCGTCTGTGTCTCCAGCCATCTCTACGGTAATCAGCTTATTACATTGGAGCCCAAGTTAAAATTTAATTCCGGTTCACGAGAGTCTATAAACGTCACTTCCTGTTTACGTGCGTCTCCTTAAACACCAGTTGCGTATTATTATTATTATTATTATCACTATTATTATTATTATTACTATTATTATTATTATTATCATCATCATCCTTCGTGTATTGTTCACCTCTTGAATTGGATAGGTTTTAAACATCCACTTCCGGTGTGGTTGTGGCGAACGCGCTGGTGTTCCGTCCTCGGCTCAGAGAGGACCTTTCTTTCATGATGAAACTGAATTTTGGATAAAAGCGCTATGGAAGCGTTTTTCATTTCCTACTTCATTTTTTTGGTTTGCTTTTTCAAGATGAGAAGCACCTGAACATTTCAGAGCGGCGCTTGGCTGCGTTATCATCTTCCTGTTTGTTCTTACAGTCTTTCTGCCATAACAATAATGGAAGGAGTGCTGTACAAGTGGACTAATTACATGACAGGTAATGAATTACAGAGCAGGAGGAGGTGCTGAGCTGCACTCAGCAGCACTGCGAGTCTCTCCTGTACACATGTCTATAAAGAGCTAAAAAAAAATGCACACATATATATATATATATATATATATATATATATATATATATATATATATATATATATATACACACACACACACACACACACACATATATATATATATATATATATATATATATATATATATATATATATATATATATATATATATATATATATATATATACACACACACACACACCCATACTTAAGCACACAATTAATCACAAGAGCCTATTCAGACAAATCCTACAAAAGTGGTACACTGCTGTATGTTTATCTTCTCTGCATCTCTCTTCTGCCTTTGTGCATTTGGCTTTTACCAGTCCTCAGAAGGACTGTTTTTCTCTCTTCCTTTCTCCCAGGGGAACTGGGCGGACTCACTTGGTTAATAGATGCTTCCACGTCAAATCAGCCCTCGCTCCCTTTGAACATGCTTCAAACAATAGTGAAGGTCGACTACAGTGTGTTTTTTCACTGCCAGCCATGTGGATGGCACATGCTAATGGTATGTAGCAGAGGAGTTAACTCCGATGTTTTTTTTTTTCAAGAATGGACTCAGTAGCTGTTGGTCATTTCCCAGACATTTGGAAGGGCGGGAGGGGGCTTTGATCTGGAAGCAAGGGCTGTGTATGCAATATGAGGAAAAAGGACAGGATGGAAATGTTTCAGATGTGGACAATGAAGCCACATGAAAAGGGTCTTTGTGGTTTTGCGCTTAGTTCTCGGCAGATGGACAGTTTCCCTCCCCTTTAAAATAAACATGAAAACCCTTCTCCTGTCCAGATGTGGCAATTCAGAATTGTCTTGTAAATTAAAAAGTATATAAAAACCTTTGCTTTAACTTGTATAATTAGCCATAATATTGAAATGCAATATGAGAGGTCAATTAGGCTAAAGGTTCGAATGACAAGAGATCAGATTTACCTATCTAAATGAACAGGAGTAAGCTTTTCTCCATGTCAAAGCAATTCTAATTTTGCTTTTTAAGTCATGTCTGTTGTTTTTATGCGGAGATCTTTATATTATGTCTACTCAAATGTTTAGTTTTTTTTCCCTGTGTAATACAGAATGCTCACAAGGTGTTTTTGTGATGTAATTTACTACAGCATGGGCACAGCAATAATAACATAGCAGTTTGCATGTTTCGTATTAGCATTACAAATCTCTAGTTGATTTAGCCTGCAATGGTGATGCATGGGGAGGTGGAGTGGAAGAGGGCCATAGAAGAGACTAAAGCTGACAGCTTAATAAGAATATCCCTGAATGTCCCCCATTATGGCACCACACTCCCTGGTCTTTATATAATACTAGTAGCAATGGAGCATCTCATTGCCTCGCCTTTTCCTTATGAAAAATCGTCTGACTTCCCCCTCCCCTCTCATTGCACAGCCAATAATGCGTATCATTATCTGGGCCTTGTATGAGCTTTTGCCTTTGTGAGGTGGCATAATTGACAATATGTCTTAGCTGTTTAATGGAAAATGAAGGAGACAGTTACCCGAGTGTAGCTGTAAAGTACTCTGCTATGTTTTTTGCCAGGATTGTCCCACTCCATGACTTCCGAGGAGGAAAATTAAGTAAGGGATTGAGCATAAGTGGGTTAGAGATGGGAAAAAAATTAATACCATTGTTTACCACATTTAATACAAAAGATACAGTACTGTTATATGTAATACACAGAAGTCATTGTCTTTTTCTTATCCGCTTGTTTTTTTTCTCATGGGTCTTTGCAGAGGGCTACTAATGAGCGCTGTATGCTAATACTAGGTGGAGTTTTCCTCAGTGATTTCCTCAACTGCTTCACTCATATTTGCTTATTTTCTTATCACCACTCCAGGACAGTCCCTTTTGCCTTGCACTTCAAAAGTTTTGTTCCACGAGTTTTCCTCAAGCTTACATTTGCATTAGCTACCACAAATACAAGCCCTTGATGCTTCTGCAGTGCTTTGCAACATCTGAGGAGTGCCTAGAGAGTCAGCAGTTTACTGTTTGACATTTAGTGGCGGATTAGTGAATTTCACGCCGCCTGTCCTCTTGCTCGTAATTAGCACGGTAAGGTACTGTGCTCCAGCACAGAGCTGTATGTGTAGCATCATTACTGAACACCTGGAGATGAACAGCTTGTGGCTGCTGCTTGGTGTGACCCTGAATAGGGCAACTCGCTGAGCCCAGAGTTGGTGAATGATGGTGGAGGAAGATTTGTCAGATCTGGGGCATTCCCAGGAGCTGCAGTTTGTCTCTGTTGACAACCTGCACTCACCTGAAAGGCTACTCATCTAATCCTTGCACTAATGTGAATGCTGTGTGGCAGCTGATGGCCTCTACCTCATTTTCTGCAGTGTCCTTTGTAGCATCTCCTTGTTTTGGCTTTTAAATATGTTCTTTGTCCAAGATCCCCCCTCGTGTTTCTTCTTCTTTTCATTGCTTTTACATATGTTCTCTCCTCTTCAGCTCGATATGGATTCACAACAATCCATGTTTCAGTTTGCTAATTCTTAAATGTATAATGACACTAAACAAGGAGACTAATGTTACCTACCTATTACCTATCAGCCTAAGAAGCTACACTCTTGTTCTCAAGAGTATTGTCTAAAGAGTCTAAAGATGTTCTTATCTTCACTATATTCAATAATCAACAAAATGGTTACCATTTTTTTCCAATTTGTGCTGGTTGAGGCGGCCAAATAAACCTGAATGTTATATGAGCTCTTTTCAGTGGCAAAAGAACAAAAGGAAAAAGAGATGACATCAACAGCAGATGGATCCAACAGCAAGCATATAGAAGAGGACTGTAGAGAATAGTGAGATTTTGGCCAGTGCTGACAGCCTCTGGAACCGTTTGTGGTCTTTATCCTTCTCTACTCACAAATAGTTTGACTTAATCTGCTTTGAGATTCACACTCCTCTGTTCTCTGTTTATTATTTTGCTCTGGATAGTTCTCGATCATCTCATCGCTTAACTTTTATTTAACAGCTTATTACTTGTTATTCATCTTAAAGCATATTATTCAGTAACTACTAGGAATTGCTCAGTAATACAGTAAAAAGAATGGGAAAGGTGTGTAATGAGGAATATAAGTAAGGACCCACAAATGCATGCTAGGAGTTTAAGGAGTTAAATCACACAAGTGTCTTACTGTGAGTGTAGCAAAACTATACGTATTGAGTGCTTAGCACAATTCAACACAGAATGTGAATTGTCTAGTGAATATTCCTCATGTCATGATGTCTCTGCCCAGGATTGGATGGTGTGTAGTGGAATCTCCACTGTTGCTAACTCTTTTGACCACATGTTGCCTCAATATGGTTTTTGCAGGTGACAGAAAGTGAAGTTTTGGCCAAAGCACTCATACAATGGGTCTCTGTAGTACAGCCAACCACAAGGAGCTCATTGTGGAGGAGCATCTCAGGCTCTGTTTCTGGAGTCAAGTGAGATGAAAACTAATTGCAGCTGACTGCATGCAAAGGTTCCTGCTTTTTTGTGCTGTCTGGTTTTGTCCAGACCACTTGGCAGTGTTTAGTCAAATACTGTGTAGAACTGGGAAGGGAAGAACTGACTGTTAAAGTTTGAAGGCTGAATCAAGCACTCTGTATATTGTATTACGCTCAGGCCCTGGCTATATTTGTACTATGCTTGATCAAATAAATACTTTCTCTTGCTCACTCTTTCTCTCTTGCACTGTCTAAAACATTTTATAGACACTTTTATGCTCAATCGGGGATACTTGCATTCAATTCTATAAGCATTAGCACTTTGTCCTACTATGTCAGTGAGAAATCATTCTCTAGAGACAATCAGTAACAAATTGGGTGTCTATTTCCTTCATCACATGGCTGCTGGAGCGTGTGCTGGGAGTCTGCCGGGAATGTGCCCCTCTTGTGGTGGTCATGTTTACTAGTTTCTACCTCAGACACTTGCCCACAGAGAGGTACATGTAAGCAGGGTTGCAGCACAATGAATCCCCCCCTGACTCCAGAGCTAGTTGTAAACAACCTGCGGGCCGCTTCTCTTCTCCCCATCTTGCTCCCTGGGCCTCCTTAAGCTCCTTTTCATGCTCTCCTAAAGTATAGCTCCAGACAAATCTTATCAGTGAGCTGCATCTTTGTTAATCTGTGCCAAATTTGTATTAATGATCAGAAAGTGCAAACCTGAATTTAGGTTAAATTCTTAAGCAATGCTGAATTTCTGTAGTCATGTTATCTGTCACATAAGAAAAGTGATTCAGTTGTCCAGGCCATTACATCCCTCATTGTTGCTATTTTTCATCATCTGCCAGATCAGCTATGGTATCCGTGGAGCTGTCTTATGTTTACCATGTTGCAGTTCCAGCTGGGGTACTGAAGCTCATCACCTGATCCTGATTGCTGCTTCTTTGCCAGGCATGGACTGCTCCTGGTGCCTGTCTGGGAAAGATGAGGACTAATTGAAAGCGAAGGCTGCTTGGGTGCTGATCCGGACGAACAGGGATATGTAGCCAGAGGAGGAATGAACGGTGCTGTGTAACCCATGCTGGGAGTTAATACAGCACAAGAGAAAGTACATCACAAAGTACGACACACGGCTGTGCTGAGATTACTTGAATTGCCAGCTAAACATGACAGATTTATTAGAAAAAGAAGTGAAGTTTGAGGTAGTGATGGGAGGACGGATTTGTTTGTGTGTAGTATGCTGAGAAGCAGTCAGCCCTCTCATTTTAGGACACAGGGTCATGAGGCCAAATGAAACACATCGTGAGACAACTGTTTCAAATACCTAACAATGGAGCGCTTTCAATCTCTGAAGTAATGAGCTTTGATTTTGTAATCACATACTGTGCTGATAGGTTAATTATTTTCATTAACAATGACTTTGTGGAACTTGCTTAGGTCTTAGCCCCTCAACTATGTCAGTGAAGTGAAGTGTGAGCCAATACATGGAGACAAACAGGGACCACCACTCGAGTCTGAGAAGACATTCTGTGATTACCACTGGCAATAATCTATGGGACTGGTTGATTGAAAACATGAGAGGTGGTGAGGGACAACTAGGCACCACCTTAAGATACAAAGTTGGAGCTGCAGCCACAGCTGAGAGAAAATACTTTTGCCAGGAATGACATGTCTGCACTAAAAGCAGAGCTTGTGTTTCCTTATTTCCCTTCCCTTTTCCATCTTAGTCATGCATACTCAACTACATACTCTCACAAACAATTACAGTGATGGTATGGTAAATAGAATGGTAAATCAGTTACTGTTGATTGAGTGCTCCAGAGTAAAATGTAAAGAGCTGTTTGCCAGTTTGGCCACACTTGTTATATACTAACCATCTTTTTTCATTTATCTTAACAGAAAATGGCATGTTAATGACTAAGAAAGATATGTTTGTTAGTCAGAAATACAGATTGTATTGTATTGTATCCCCCCTGCAATCTCCAATTTTCATCATCTAGTTAAATACAGCACACCGTTGTTTACATCCACATCCTTATCCACATTTGGTGAGAAAATCAATGCCTTTGTAAGCCCCTTGTAAATATTCCCACAGAATACATTATACATTTACAAGTGTTCAAAATGTACCAGGTTCTCAGGTAGACCTGTTTTGATGCTATCACCAAATAATGATGTGAAGACCATATTGGTAGAAATGTTATGAGCACAACCTACTTATTCTTTCAAGGTAAGTGTAAGTAACTTGCATTACAAATGACTTTTGTTTAATGTTGTAATTTCAAACCTTGTTGGAGGAACTGATGACTGCGAACAATTTCACCAGTGCATCAAAGCCGTAGTTAGCTCACCAAGAGTGGATATGCTATAGCACCACTCAATGATACAGGCTCATATACTGTATAAAACAAAAAAGTGATATGTGTGATGAAGTTGGATGGAATGTAAGAATGTGAACCTCCAACAGGTCTCAATTTGAGGACTCAGTTGAACTCAGTGCTATGCATATAACCATGCAGATTCAGGTCAAGAAATTCAGTTCTTATTCATATCAAACATCAGAATGGGGAAAATGTTATCTCAGTGAGTTTGATTGCTGTGTCATTGTTGGTGACAGACGGGCTGGTTTGACAGGCTGGGATTTTCACAAAAACATCCAGTGAGCCACAATTCTGTGGGCAGAAACGCCCTGTTGATGAGAGAGGTCTGGGAGAATGGCCAGACTGGTTTGAACTGACTGGAATGCTATGGTAATTCAAATAACCACTCTACAACCACGGTGAGCAGAAAAGCATCTCAGAATGCAGAACATTAAACCAGGGTGGATGAGGTGCAACAGAAAAAGACCACATCGGGTTTCACTCCTGTCAACCACTGCAAAAAGACAAAGTGAAGTTTTTCCAATTGCCAACCATCCAGTTTCAGTGATAGTGTGCCCACTGTAGCCTCGGATTCCTGTTCTTGGCTGATAGGAGTGAAAGCCAATGGGGCCTTCTGCTGTTGTAGCACAGTATGCCTATTGTTTTTTCCTATTTTGAGAAGCCATCCTACTTATAGGACTGGGTTTGCACATCATCAACACAGACACTTATTTTCTTATTATCTGGTACATAAGAAAGTCAGTAGCTCCACAAACTGATGATAGTGAGGCTAATTTGGACATCAGTACGGTGCTTGTCATTGCTAGTCAGTATGATTTTGTGAAGACAAATAGCAGGTAAGTGGGTTTTTCACAAGGGAATATCCACAAGCACAGGATGAGAGATGGTATGCTTTAATCCCACTTTACGGTGCAACTCTGTTGTGGCCTGAAGCAATATTGCCGATGTCCTCCAATTTTGCACACAAAAGATATTGCATAAAGGCTACTGTCTGACACCTGAGGAGGGAAGGAACAATCCAACAGTACAATACCTCCACTGCTGTGGATTATAGGGGCTGTAAGCAAATTATGCACAGTCCTGAATTATAGGCATGCTTCAGGAAAATGGACAAAAATATAAAATGAAATCCACATGCAATCAGTGATATTTAGAGCTTAAATATATAGGGATGCTGCATAGTCTTTACGCTTTTATTTCAGCACAATGGTTTTCAAATACAAAAATGCATTTTTTCTGCAAAATCTTGGCACCCACAGGTAATACTTGGTGGAGCCTCTCCTGGAAAGAACAATAGCACAGAGTCACTTCCTGTAGGTTGGAGACACTTCTAGAGGGATCTTTGACATGCCTACATTCACATTTCAAACTGTGTTATATTATTATGATTGTACATGTGGACTTCCTTGACCATTGCAAAAGACGTTCTGTTCACACTGCCATTTTTGTGTTGCTTTGGATATATGGTTGTGATCGTTTTAGTATGGAAAGATCCATTTACATGGTTGCCTCTGCCAGGAGCCTTAACCTGGTACTGAAGTCATGATGCCTTCAATCTTTACAAGAGCCTCTGGACCACCAGTGGGTATCAGGTGCTTTCCTTCAATTCAATTCAATTCAATTAGATTTTATTTATATAGTGCTTTTAACAATGGACATTGTCACAAAGCAGCTTTACAGAAATCAGTGTGACAATGGCAAGGAAAAACTCCCTGAGATGACATGAGGAAGAAACTTTGAGAAGAACCAAACTCAAATGGGAACCAATCCTCTTCCGGATGAATCCTCTTTAGGATAGTGTGATTACAAATAATTTCTCTCATAACTGTATGCTATATAGTCAAAAAGTACTAATTGTGTTAACAGGGACTTGAGTACGAGAAGCAGAGTCATTTCTGAATTCATTATAGTTTTTAACTATAATGTCTATAACTTTAAAGTCTATTGTATCAAACTGGAGTTATTAACATTATGTGGTACCATCCACAGTAATCTCATGGTGACCTTTATGCTACCTATGTGGGGCCATCCTTAGCAGCAGCGAATGATTTTCAAGTGACAAAAACTCCAAGCAGAAGTAGGGCATCAGGATGGATCAGGCAGGTCTGGAAAGCAGAAGGAGTCAGGATCACTGGTACGCAGAGTGCAAGCAGGGACTCAGGGCAGAATAGCTATGACAGCATAACTAAAAGTGAAAGCCATGAGACATAAAGTGGTCAACCACTCCACCATCAACAAACCTGAGTGAACGCGTGAGAGTGAGGGGGACGACAGCATCCAAACATCCCAGTTTACCAAAACGCTCTATGCCCATGAACCCTCCAGATCTGCGCCTTTACCTAAGAGAAAAGCTTATTAACAAAAATCTTGACTAAACAAATATGTTTTCAGAATAGGCTTTTTCTGAGTCCTAAACACTAACTGGAAGGCTGTGCCATAACTGTGGGGCTTTGTAAGAGAAAACTTTGTCCCCTACTGTAGCCTTCATTATTCAAGGTACCAACAAAAAGCCTGCATCTTTTAATTCGAAGTAGGCGTGGCAGTAAATAAAAGACCAATATCTCGCTCAGATACTGTGGCACAAGACCATTCAGTGTTTTACAGCTCAATAGTAGTATTTAATAATCAATGTGAAATTTTACTGGGAGCCAATGCAGTGTGGATAAGATAGAGATAGATGTAGTCATATCTTCTAGTTCTAGTAAGGACTCTGGATGCTGCATTCTGTACTAACTGGAACTTGTTTACTGTAATATCCAGACAGCAAGGCATTACAAACAGTCAAACAGTTTGATTTCAGTCTTATTTGATTACAGCACACAGCTCCATTTTTAGTTCCAGTGATGTTTGGTGAGGTTTATGCACTGCATTTTGTGTTCCTTGTGCTCCTTTCAACATGGGATGTGGCATCCAATAGGCTTTTTTTTCTATTTTTCTTTTATTCTTTTTTCAATGTGATGATAAATAATTTTGCATGTATGAAAATTCATAATTGATCAAATTACACATACATTTTTGCATATAACAAGGTTTGAGTAAAAAAATTTTACATTATTGTGTGTAATCTTTATTTTATGTAATACTTTTTGCCCATTCTCTTAAAGGGTGCCAATAATTCTGAAGTCGACTATATTTTATCTCTTAGTTTCCCAATTAAAAATCAGGTACTGGATAGGTTAAAGGTTAGATTTCTCATCACATTCTAAGGTCTGCCTAATTAGGTAGCTGCACACCACTGATCCTGTCTTGGGTAATATCTCTTCTTTGCAGGGCTGAAAAAGGACCCCGTTGTTTCTTCTCTTGAATACCTGCAGGGTTTCCTTCTCTTAATCTCCAATGATTAGCCTTTGCCACTAGGTCCAGGTCATTAATCCCATTCTTCCTTTCAGTGAGTGACAATAATCTCTGCTCATTCGGCTTGGCGACCTGGCTCCATTTGTCACTCTGTCACCCAGTGGCTTTTCGCAAGGGGAGAGGACAAGGACCATTTACTGTATCTAGTGAATGTGCTGGAGAAACTGCAGGACTGGCAAAAAAGAGTCAGGTGCACAATAGGACGTGGCAGATAGTGTGTGATAGCTTTTCCACTGTATTAGCCTCTTGAGACCCAAACACTAATGTTATGTGCCTTGTAATTTCTCCTCCCTATTTATATTTTTTAGAACCCCATAACTGCGGAAATTGATAAATGTCTTCAAACAGGAAGCAGTTTGGGGAAAAAAAACTGACCCTAACTTCATATTATCAGTTCTTGATGACCATTTTGTGGTCAGAAAGGCATTAATCAATTCATCTTAAGCTTACTAAACCTTTGTACTGATGCCTATTCTATTTACTCAGTGAGATGGCAGAACAGCCACAATCAAGGCATCTGATCTCACTTGCTTGGTGTCTCTGTATTTTTCTCCCCATGTGCCACCTGCAGCCACAGAGACGAGGCAGCTTTTCTGATGAATAAATTTGTATATTTTATAGCACACCTCTTGATGGCAAACAGATCCTCCAGAGGTCTCTTTCTCATCCCAAGCTATGCCTCTCATGTTCGTCTTGCACCCTGTGGAGTCATTAGTTTCTTGGCCATATTGAGTCTTTAATCATCTGTAAGCCTGGGAGAAAGAACATGGGGAATGTGGCGCTCTTAGTTCAGTCACTTCCCGCTATGCTTTGGAGTGCATGCACTGTTTAGGTCAAATCAAATATTCTGCCTGCATCGAATCCAGGCGAGAGAGCTGGAGTCCTGTCGGCAGCCTATACATTGCTCAGAGTGGTACGTTCCCAAAGCCGAGTCACTGGCTAGTATAGGCTTGCAGTTTTTTTTTTTTTTTTAACATTTGCTCTCCTGGTGATGGTGATTTGTCCACAGACAACAACAGCTCTCCAGAAGAGGCTCTGCCACCAGTCAGTACTCTCCTCTGCCTGGATACAGGATATTGTAGGCACTTCTAACAGTCATTGCTTAGGAGAGTGGTAACTTTAGAATACAGCTGGTCTGAGAACAGCTGGCTGTCTCATTTAATGTAGCAGCCTCATCAACAATCATGCACATGCACTTAAAAATTTAGGAACTGATGCAACAGCTCGGGCTATGGGGATCAGCCACAGCAGATGCTGAAGCCTTATTCCAGACAAAAGTAGCATGGAGCACTATTACAGTAAGAGAGCATGGATGACCTCTCTAACCCCTCTCATATATCAGCATGAACATTGCACTGAAACTTAAATGTGTACAGTAGAACACCAAGGGAAATTTAACCAGAAAATACAATTTGTATTTTTTTGGCATTTGTTAGTATATATTATAGATGTATTTCCTGTCTATGGTATGATTTTTAAAAACTATTTTTGGCACATTTTCTGATAAGCTGATCCCCATGTCACCTGGAGTGCACTTTTTCCGAGATTGACTTGAATTGAAGATAAAGTAGGATTTTATTTGTTCCATTTAATTGTTGGTATTTTACAGATGTTGCAAAAACACCAATGTGTATCAATATACTGTAATATCATTATCAACATATGGTACACACATAGAGTTGGCCATTAAGAAAGTTATCCATGGATTACTCAGGATCTGAGCACTACTCTTAAGCCATTATTTCCTCAAAGGTAGTTGGCTGACTATGCTATGCTTAAGAAGTCATTTAGTACCATACGAAAATATTAAGGTCCTATTTACAGTATTTTCCAGAGTTGGTAGCCTAGTGTTTTTCATTTACAATTCAATGTATACAGGGTCAATGGCAAGTCTCTATTGCATATTTTCAGAACTTTGTTCATCCCTGTTATCCATGACTGTCTCCAGACCCCATTTCTTGTTTATTCTTTGGATTATCCTCTGGTTCTGTCATTTGATGCCTTTTCATGTTCTGACCCTTGCCTGGCCTACTTTTGATTTTGGATTGTGTAATGGTACTGTCAAAACTTTCTAAACATTCTAAACCTTCTCCTGAGTCCAGTGTGTTACACCTTTTCTTCGGGACTAGCACCTTCACGCTGATCCCGAATCTGTTCATCTGTTTAGACTGTAATGCAGGCTGCATGTATAAATTAAACAGGGTCAAAGAATGTTTGATTTGTTAAATTTGCTGTGTTTGTGTGTGTGTGTGTATGCATGCATGTACTTGTATATGCATTCCTAAATCTTTGCAGTGATAGGCCTATTCGTGTGTGGGACGGCACTGTGCCAAAGGATGCAGGCAGATTTGTTTAGGCCCTGTTTGCCGTCTCTTGCCTAATTTAGCTTCCGAGTTCAATATAGACCTACAAATATTTACTTGCACACACACATGAAATGTTTTTTCTTGGGATGTTTCAACAAACAAACCGCAACGGTATATTAAATGCAATATATGTCCAACAGCGCCTTCAATTATACACTTCACATAAGCTACCTTCTGCAGTGAAAGAACACCTTTGTGTTCCTGAGTCTTATTGGCACTGACTGTTATTCTTCCATCCATGCTGCTCTGATCATTTTACATTCAAGCTATTCATATTTGCAGCTAGCTCTCAGGGATGTAGTGAATGTACCTGCATTTTCTGGGAAAGGTGGTTTAGATTTATGGATCCACTAGGAACCTCATCGGCAACAGTGCTCACTGAAGGGTCATTTTGTGCTGATGTGGAGCCAGGCTGACCTTTCCCCTGTGTAGATAATGAGCTTCCTGCTATTGTGGGACACTTCCTCCTTGCTCACATTCAACTTTGCCTGTCATCCAGCTAGTGCTCCATGTCCCTCTGTTTATGGCCCTATCCCTTGGCCTGCTCCCTCCACAGCCTGTCATTGCACATCCACCATTATGTTACTCTATTGTTCAAACTATACCCATCTGAGTAAAATGAACAAAAGCACAATGAGTACACAAGTGAGCACAATGAACCAAAGCTTGGGTGACCATGGCAGTTTCATGTTTTTCCACTGAGGGCCTGTCATCAAATATTGTTAGTCTCGATTCAAACTACATCGAAGGGCAGATCATGAGGGCAGATGATGTGTGATTGGGAAAGAAACTATAATGAGAATCTGCAAAAAGAAAAAAAAAATTGAGCAGAACTTGAGTGTCTATCTATTCTACTATTCATTTATTAATTCATTCATTCATTCATCTGAAGTAACTGCTTTATCCTCGTCAGGGTCGTGGCAAATCTGGAGCCTATCCCAGCAACACTGGGCAGAAGGTGCGAGAATTCACCCTGGAAAGGACAGTGATTGCCTCAAAAGTTCCAAGTAAATTTGATTAGTTACTAAGTTCATTTCATTAGTTACTATAACTTTGTCTGTGCAATTCTTGTCATAGCATTAAACTTGTGTGTTGCAATGAATAATAATGTCTACTAAAATATCAGTTCAGATAACTAAAATATTTAAGTTACTTGGTAAAAGTCAGGAAAAAGCCTGTTCATCAACTGAATCATCAACAGTTTGAAGTGAAAACATTATGAATTTGTTTAACTAAATAAATGTTTAACTAAATTAAATGTTTTTCTATGAAAATATCTAATAAACAGTCATCAATAAAGTAAAAGAAATGGCTTTTTTTTCTTTGAGAAATTAGAAGGTTACATGCAAGTACAGTACAGTACATCAGTCTTAATATAGAATCCTAAACTGTCAGTAGTAACCTGTTGCCTGTTCTCTGACAGTACAAAAACTGGCAGAATGAAACACAAAACACCATCAACCAAAACATATCAATTGCTTCCAAAGTGAGACAACACACAACTGAAACAAGCACTACATTTCTTGTGTTTCTTTTTCACAAGCGTGTTGTCAAATCCCCACCGTAGAGTTCTCTTTCCAAGGATATAACAAACGCAAATAAATTACCACAAGGAATCATTCAAACTATCACTGAGTCATTGTGGAATGTTATAGTGTATATAGCTAAAGTCAGCAGACAGCAATTAATTAGTCTTAAGGGATTGTGTCCAAAATGTATGATGGTGTTCTGGAGCCACTGTTTAAAAAAAAAAAATACAAGATTCGAGGAAAAAAGTCATAATACTAAGACAGAATGGTGCATGTCAGAGCAACGAAATATGTTCCTTTACAAATAAACAAATACTTCTGGCGCATCAGCACCAGACAATTATTAGTGGAATATTAGAATTTTGAAAAGACTGTGCCAGAAATTGTGTTTATTTAGAAGAACAAACTACACAAACTTGGAAGAAATAGTCTCTTTTGTTGAAGGAGAAATCACAGGCAGTTTTTACATCTATTGCATAAGAGATAAAACTCTAGTACAGCAATCGCGCTTCAATCGGGCATATGGACTCGCTAAAAGGCTTAAGTTTAACGTACCAGTCCATGTGACATAACACATAGGGGGCTCGACGCCGAGCTTGCCAGACTTCCACTCCATTCACAGTGATAATTTTGATTATCATTCATCGACACACCCTCTTTGAATGGCATGCAGATGTAAGTATCAGTAGCTTTGAATGTGACCACTGCCTGCTCTTTCTCCTTCAAACAAAAGAGACACACATTCTAACACACAAATGTTATACTTAGGCTACCATTTTGTCATAGTATTCTGACTTTTTTTTTTTTTTTTTTCGCTTTTTTGTTTAGGTGCCTGCTCCTGATGTACCAGCAAATCAGCAAAGTTAGCTAGCAACATAGATGATTAGTTAACATTAGCTAGCTAGCTAGTTACGTCACCTAAAACGATGACTGGTGATAACATGCAATTCCCGACCCTATCATACAAAAAATAACATTTATGTGTTAAAATGACAAATATGTAGCTAATATGTAGTAATTTAAATTAAACAGCAACATTGCTAAGGTGACTTTGGTGTAGCCTTCAATCCTTTATCCTGTTCTGGTTTTGATCCTGTTCGTGTCTTCAGTGTGCAATTTCCTCACCAAATATCTGGCATGACTATATTTAAATGAGTAATAAACTTTGCCAGTTTTTGTCAACCATTCATTTTTGCCAAGATCAATTTAACTTTTTAAACAAAGGTAATCAGTTGCTTTTTACAGAATACAAACTACTATATTACAGCACACTGTAGAAACTATCTGAAGCTGAAGCTTTTTAAGCTTTTTTAAGATCCAAATCTTTCATATTAGTTTTAGAATCACTTGATCAATCCTCACACGCTAATCGAAAGATTTTATGTACATTTTCAAATTTTAAAATAAGGTTTAAAGTTTTTTATTCAAAATATATTCCGGAACAATGATTATACCAATGAGCTTTCAGTGTAATCCACTAATAAGCATTCATTTCTTTTAATTTTCCAAATATGCAATGGAAAATATCACTTCCATTTATTTTCATAATTAATGGAAATAAATATGTAATGGAAAATATAACTCCCATTTCAAGGCAATGCACACCATTCATGGCTGAGCTCATATCAAAGTCAAACAGTAGCAAGCCTCCGTTGCGCTTTGCACAATGTCAACTCCAAGGACGTTTCTGCTACAGCACCGGAGGCGATCCTGGGACGGCTTTAACCCTGAGAACACTCGGAGGCCTGAAAGTGCAACTCATACCCACATGGGCTCTGAATACCAGCCCTGCAGTTGGTCAGACTTGCTGTTTTTAGAGCTGTATGTGCCTCACACTGCCAGCCTGCACTGAGCCAGCTGTTTGGTTTTAAGGGTGAGTGAATTATTTAAATCTTGTGACTATTTGCTGAAGAAGGAATGGGTGTGACAGAGGCCTGCAATGCATGTGAAAGAGTTCCCTGTGCTGTCGGCCCATATGAAATATGAATTTAAATGTCTGCATTGATAGAGCCTGAATCATGGCTGATTAACTTGTCAGGCACAATTTACTCTCACATTCATTTCCACAAAGTGACAAATATTGGCACACCTTAAGTCAGACGCTGAACTTCCGCGAGGCTACAGGAAGCCCTACGGGAAAAGCTGAGAGGTAGTAGCCCCCCAATGCATCCCCAGCTTTCTCTGTAGTCTGTCACTTCTTTAAGAAGGGGGCTTAACTTTAGTGTGTGACTTGTGGGTATAGAGAAAAGGCCACTGATTTTCCTTAGAAAGCAAGTACAGTTGTAAAGTGTCATCCCTCATTGCACCTTATAAGGTTTAAAACGATTATTTATTTTATGGCTGTGATGTTTCACTGATTGTGATGATTGTCTGATATTATTTAATATTATTTAGCCGAATGCATACTGATAGGCCTTTGTGTGTATATCATTTACAAAAAGCTTCTCTCACCTAGAACAGTAGTCTTGGCATGATTAATAGTGGAAGTATGTGGTACGGTAGGCATACGACAAGCAGCTACAGATCAGTCATCATGTAGTACAAACATGACACCTGCCCCACCTTTTCTTTCCCTCATCCACCTCCACGCCTGTGCCTCTCCTTCTCCCTTAACACCATCACCAAAAACCTCAGCTGGTTGCTGCCAAGTGCATCGCGCCACCATCACCCTCATAAATCACCCACCAAACAAAACATACTTAATCTGTGACGTGCAGGCCCGACACACAAATTTATCACCTGTGCTAGAGTTACAGTTGCACACCACTGCGAGCCACTGTTTACCAGGAGGGAGGGAGAGAGAGAGAGAGAGAGCAGAATAAAGGACTTACATGGCTTGAATGCTTGAATAACTCTTATCCACATGCAGTGGGGATGGCAGCTGCTATTGGTTCAGTGTGAGGAACAAAAACATTTACAAGGCTGGTTAATCTGAATGGCTGAAAATGTGCATGTTTCTGCACTATTGCATTGGTAAAGGGTGTTAAGGATTTTTCTTGCTCAAGCATAAATGCCTCTGTCTTGTTCATGGATTAAGCTGGCAGAAAGAGCTATCAGTCTACAGTGGCTGTAGATTTACTGGATCATCAAAAGCACCTCAGAACAAAATCTTACTTTATCATAATCCTAGAACAAGGAAACAAGAAAATATATAAACTGGCTTTATGTGGTTTTATGTGGTTTTATTCACATTTTGTTGCTGTCTCTGCTGCCTGTATTGTAATAATAATATTTGTGTGATGCATGGAGAAACAAGATGATTTATAGACAATTGAACCATACTGGTAGAAAATTGGATTTTGTTCATTTTACAGGCAAAGAGTTTTCAGGTAAATAGTTTTCATCATGCCATTTCATCCAAAAATTCTGATTTGGTTTCTTTAGTGTTCAAATAAAAAAAGATTTTCAGCGTTTATATGATATGCTCACGTGAGCTCTCGTGAGTATTGCCATTTTCAACAATACTCGCATGAGCACAAAAAAAAAATCATCAGGCCCAACATCTGGAGTAGGCAAACAATATGGTCCAAGGCTGTCCTCCTGCACCCTTTAAGGCTTCTGGCAGACAAAACCAGACTGATTACAACAAGGGTGTGAGAGCCAAAGCAAACCGCAATAGGATTCCTCCCTGTGGAATTGAGCTTTGTTCATTTCACAGAGTAAACATGCTCATCGTGAAGAGTCAGTTCCAGTGTCAGCCTTTTGTAGAAGTGAAAATCTTTTTGTAGAACTGAGGCGAAATCTAAGTGAACAAGCTTCTGCTAGGTGAGCTGGCAAAACTTCTGCTACAGACTTTACTTACGCACATATTCTTTGCATCTTGCCATGTTGACCACATGAATTTGCTGCTACCTGTCATTTATTTGCTTTCATAACCATGAGAATGCAACATGACAGCACCTGTTTAACCACTATAGCAAAAGCACGTCAATTGAAGAAGACATGGCATAGCACAAAATTGAGCCATAGCTGTTTTCAGAAGCAACGCTCCAGGCGAAACATGTGCCAAAGGGAACACCCAGGTTTAAGTCAGGACTTTCTGGTGGATAAACTGAGAATACTGGAGTTTCATTTATATCAGACAAACCCTTTGACAAGCTCTCTAGCTGGAGAGGATGGATAAAAATGCCAACAAGCTCTGTTTCAGTTGAACTGTGAATTATAATATATGAATGATGACTTTTTTTTTGTCTTAGTACACAAATTTGGTGTTTCTTATTCTTTTTAAGAGATATCTCACTCTATATAATACTTATACAATACTATATATAAAGGGTATATATTCTATATACATAATACTTAATCTGTTTTCATAAATAAAGCGCTTTACAAGTCACATGGAATCAAGTGTAATTGAATGCTTACAGGCCAAAGCTGTTGAACCCCGTCTGCAAGGGACGAGCGCATTAATTACAAGCCCATTGACCTTTATTTTTGATAGCATGCATATTGTTCCTGCTTGCATTTTAATACTCTGACCATCTTTAATTGAGAAAGGTCTTGCCATCCATTATATTTTTCCAATGAATCTCAGCAGTCTTTAACGTATTTTAGCTCATGTAATGCATGCTCATCAGCATGTGAAAGCTTCCCACTTAATCTAAAGAAATAACAGAAATCCAAAGATTATTATAGTATTTGTTATTGCTGTAAACATAAAAAAAAAAAAGTCCATAAACATGAAAGTATGCACCTAACTTTCACTTCACAGAAAAAAAAAAAAAAAATCATGTTGCAAGGTTATATTTATGGCATCTTTGAGTTGTTTTCTTATGTACCTGCCTATATTTCAAGTTAATGAGATGGAAAGCTGTGATTTACTGCATATTTTAATTTACATAAGAGTCCTAATCTAGAGCAGGTGTAAATGCTTTTCACACTCATGTTTAAAAAATGAGTTTGCCTGTAATTTCTGAAGAAAGCTGTAATATTATGTTGGAATGAAATGAATAGATACATTTATCAGTAGCATGATCGTACAGTCATGTATGGAAAGAATGAAGCATCAGCCCGAATGTTGCAGATCAGAAGTGCAAGGAAAACATATTTTGTGTTTGTAGGCCAAGTTTAATTCTGTGATACATGGCCTCAGGCTGAAGGAATAATGCCAATCAGTGAGAAGTGATCTGATTTTTCTGTTCTTCTTTCAGACCCACACACGAGATTTGTAGATGTGTTTTGTCTACACTGACACACTTTTTTAGTCTGGCTCTTAAATCAAATCACTAATGATAAGTAAAGGAATGAAAGTTGATGGCGCATGCTGTAATAGGAAAATAATCAGTGATGAGGTGGTGTGATAAAGCCTGACATGTAGATGAGTTGCTGTTACCAGCCTGAAGCTGATTATTTTTCAAATACAGCATGTCTGGAAGTTTTTTTTATTCCTCTTATATCCCACAGCAATTTGCCAACAAGCTTAATTTATTAATGACCAACACATCCAAGCCTAAATGAGCTGTTACTATAGGAAAAATAACATATTAGAATGTGTGGATTAATATGTTTACTTCTTATTTGCCTTGCAGTCGGCACTATGTAAGTGCTACTGTTATAGAAAATGAATCAACACCGCCTGACCAATCCGATTTGAGAATTCAACAGTGTGTAGTATTATCTAATGAAAGCACATTGTGCAGATTGTCCTGCACAAAATAAGGTTTTTGAAAATTGGAAAAAGTACTGCAATGAAAAACGAACAGAATTATCACCGTCAAAAGCGAAGCGATGTAGAGTACATTTAGCATTTCCCTGTTTAGTTATTTTCGTGAACAGAAACGGAGAATAATTCTAATTTTAATTACCTCAGAATAATAATCAACTTATCAAATTCAAATTTCACTGTCTAAATATTCGTAAAATAGTACAGATATTTGTATGTTCTCCCTGTGTTTGTTGGAGAACCCCAGTTTCCTCCCACTGTGGAAAAATCATACAGGTAGGCAGATTGTCTACACTCAGTTTTCCCTAGGTGTGAATGAGTGTGAGAATGTGCATGTTCATGGCACCCTGTGCTGGACTGGTGTCCTTTCTGGGCTGAATTTCCTGCCTTGTGGCCAGCGTTTCTGGGATAGGCTCCGGATCCACCATGAACCTGATCAGAATAAAACGGTTACTGAAGATGAATGAATGAATGACTACTGAAGATGAATGAATGAATGAATGAATGACAACCATAGGATCAGTTGCATGTACGCATATATATACATGCATATACTGTACATTTACACAAAGAGGCAAACATGAACATTCTTGCCTATATGGCAGTGATGGCAACTCCATCCCCCGTCGGTTGCAATAAAGAGTATGCTAATGACCTCCAGGTTTAAGAAAGGCATGGAACAAAACCTTTACAGTACACTCTGGTTTGCCTACATATTAGTGTCTAAGGTGTGTTCATGTCTCTTTTGTTAATGACAAAACACATCCAAAATTTTACATTGTGGTATGACAAACTCACCTCCTATTAAAACTCTTGCAGCCAGAGAGAAGGTAGGAAGTAAAAAAAAGTAAAATAAGGGATTACGCTTCACTTTTAAGTAAATTACAGTTACTTATGATATACTTGCATTACATATTGTATAGACAATTAGACAAATCTAAATTTATCATCTAACGATAAAATCTGTTGTATAATTTAACTCGGCCCCTTTAAATTAAGTTCAGGGATGTCAGCCAAAACGAGTGGCTGTTTTGCTAAATGGAAATATTCCCATTACTTCATTTTTGACACATGTAGACTAGAACATCACTGTAAATTGTAAGTTATGGGGGGAAAAAAAGCACTATCGACCCCTTCTCCGAAGCACAAGTAACTTACTGAAGCACCTGACATGGCAACATAGACAAACACTTTTGGGCAATCCGTGTACAACAACAGATGAAACTTCGGCAACCCCTGTTAAGCAGGCGAAACTTGATTTTACATCGGCAATACAGAAAGTGTCTGGAGGTGAGCTTAAAAAAAACGATTGCAGGGTACATAGTGGAAGAGATGCGGAGTAATTCTTTTTGTTAACTAAAGAAGGTGACTTTTGTGAAATAATTACACAGTTGTGTTGAAATGCTGTAACTACAGTTTTATGGCTTATTGAGTCAGGAGTTTCATTTCAAGGTTGATATGGATTTTAAGAAGGAATTAGTAATGAGTAATGCATTTACAAAGTAATTAGTCAGTAATGTAAATACAATGTTGACAATGTAATTAGTAATTAATTGTCTTTTTGAATTTACATTACCCAACACTGGTTACAGCTAAACACCTATCAACATTTTAACTAGCACCTCATAGTGTACCTGATATGTGTCATGACAACAAACTCTGTTGCAACCAACCCCATTCTCCCCTATTTCTTTGGCCTATAATTCTAGCATTGAAATATCTGGTAGAATGATTTGACTTTGAAATCTCAATATATGTTAAAGGACATTAGTGTGTGTGTGATTTAAATTGAACCAGAATTTCGTTCATGTCAATGTTAACATCAGTATTATAAATGAGTTAGAGTAGGGAACAACTGACATATCATTACTAAGAAGTCAAACTTCACTTGTTTTTGTACACCGAGTTCCCAATATGGTAAAATGCCTTTGATTTAGGTTTGTTGCTCTCTGCCATTTCAATCTTTGTTTATCAGGAGTAATTCTGCTAATGCTACCTGACAACAGCATGTCAGGGTGAATTATTCTGCTGCCATTTTGCTAGATTAATGACATTATGGACAAAATGAAAAATGGGAAAGAGGAGTTTCATTTCTGACCTTGCTCAATTTTTAATGAACTTGTTACAGTTCATGCAGAATGGCTGGCTCGTTTTTATAAATGGCATTATACAGTAGCTTCACCAAATGGTGAGATAATTACAGAGCCCCTACCATTTTTGGAAGGCAGGCACAAGGCAGGCACAAGGCAGGCACAAAATACAATAGAAAAATAGGAGTGTATGTAGACGGCACTAATCCATGTTCATGAGAGTTAAGAATAGAGCATAACATGGAAATGGTTCAAAGTCGAAACACTAGGTATTATTATGCCATGGAATTTTTCCTCATTATCATCTAGGTTTTTTTTTTTTTGGTTTAAATACATTTCTGATTGTGTACTGCTGCCCATATTCTTGAAAACAATAAGACAATTTCTTCTAACAAACGAACATGAAATATGGAAGAAAAAGCATTGTTGGGACCAACCTAATGGAAGGGGCTAACTAGAAAACCTAAGCTGATGCCTGCCTTTGAAGTAGACGAGAAAAAAAAAAAGTAGAACCAGTCTGAAAACTTAAGTTGTTTTGATCCTCTGTATCTTCGTATGAATATGTGACAGTGGTGGGGGGCTGTGCAATAAGTTGGCATGGCATGCTCAGTGTTAATTACAGGCAGTAATGAGAGAGCTGAACCAGACTGCAAGACACAGGATATTTTTAGAGACCCTACATAGTTATCTAATGCACAGCCAGCATCTGCACTGACACAGAGTGCTGTGCCTTAACACCAGATTCAGCTTTTCGCTCGGCTTCATATCCTCACCTGTGGTTACGCTTGCATGCCGGGTGTGGTGAAATGATAATTTCTTCACAAATTGCTGATCACTGACAAGTTCAAGAACTGTCGGCTTATTCACAGTTGGTTGATTCCGCAGTTCATCTGTGCATGCCATAATAGATTAGTGAACCCTTAAGAAATCACTAATTTGAAGCTTTAAACCAGTCTCTATTTATTGGCAGTGAATAAAACATGAATGAATTGTTCAGGTGCAAAATTTGTCAAAATTAGCGTTTGATGGACAGGTTTTCCAGTGGAACACGGCAGAAGGCAGCTCTCAGCTAAAACAGATTGAGACCATGGTGGCCCAATAAAAGACATTTTGGGATTTGGGGCTGGTTCCTCTAATTAGGAAAAAGATAATGATGCATGATGCAAGACAGTGAAGCTAAAATCGTGACCTTCAATTTGTGTGTGACTGTTAGGGACTCTGTCATTCAAAAATGGAAGGATAAAACGACCTGCTCTTTTAGAGTTTGTACAGTGAATAGTCTTGACTTTTTGCAGATTGTTGTGAAAGGAACATCTCTTTTTAATTGGTGCCATAGTAGCTGTGTACGCTGGAGCTATTTGTGGTGCGATACAATCTTGTAAATGTCAGCTGTCTCCTATCAGAACATGCTGAATAAAATTTGTGCAGTTTGTCGGATCTCTTTCACCCAAAACTGTTATTGAATATATTATATAATAAAATAATTATGTAAGTAGCTACTAATTGAGGTTTGTTCTTTCCTGTATTGTATATACAGCTGAAGCTGAAACGATGTGACAATAAATAAAATACACTAAACATAGTAAAAAGGAATTTGTTGATTTTGATTACAAAATCATGGAACTGATCACTGCTAGTCATAGACACATGCAATCAAGAATTTGTCCTTCTCATGTTAAAAGTCATGTACTCTTCCCCTCATGTCAATTTCTCACTTATATTAATAATCAAAACAAAAAGGCACCCAACACCCTTTGTGTGTGACAGCTGCGGCTGGTCACAAGCACTCCCCAGAGCCAAGTCATGTAACACACACACACACACACACACACAAACACTTGTGTCCTGAGTGTGTGTGTCCATCTGGGATCCTAGCCTTCAAACTGCTGTGACTGAGTTCCCTCCCGGCAGAAAGACCAGGGAACGAGGGGAGACAGAGTGTGTAAAGGAAAGCCTCACAGGGGTGAGGAGGAAGCTGTCCAAAGCCAGCTGGCCTGGCTTTGAGAAAAGCAAGAGGAAAAGCGAGAGAAGCAGGAAAGCAGGAAAAAGAAAGGTACAAAAAAAGGAGTGAAAGAAAGTATTAAGGTTATAGAAAGTTTCTGTGTGTTAGAAGGAAGCGTGGCCTAGCTGAAGTGAAGACAGACACATGTGGAGAAGGCCTTTACAGCAGGTTCTGTGAAGGCAGCAGCAGCACCACAGTAGATACAGGTGAGATGTGACAGGGGTTTGGGAGAAAAGTACACTTAAATGTTCACTATCAGCATGACCTCACTGACCCATGCAGTAATGCAAGTTATAGAGTAATATAAAATAATATGCTAATTTGTAATGTACACATTAAAGGGTGTATCCCAAGTGCTGCGTATGAGATTTCTTATTACAATTCATTCTAACAAGTAACGAAAACTTAAAAGGACATGTCATTTGCCAAGGTGTATGTAGATTCTGCTTCATTATGATGGGTGTTTGAGAAATAAATGCCTTAACTTGGTGCTACTGTATCCCATTCACTAGATGACTAAGTATATCCATTTAGCTAATTGTCAAAGAGTGATAAAGGGCACATATGTGTTAAATAATATTAACTTAACAAAATAATGATCAAGCTCATCCTGTGTTAGAGTTTTCAATATGCTTCCAAATGTACGTGGTCTGATTTAAGGTTAGTGCAAGGTCACTGCATGTATCTCATCAATTCTAATAAGAAATATGTGCTGACAAATTCTACATTTACTACAAACTGTTGCATTCACAGCAGTCATGAAATAACAGTATAACCTCATGAAGGCTTTTGTGGTGAACAAGTAATACGTAAAATATGTCCTGCTTTGCTCGCACTAATCTCACGACCACAGGTGGCTGGGGTTTAGTGTAGGCGGCGAAGTCTCTGGTGCCAGCAAGTGTGGTGTATATGTGCCCAGCCCTTCATGGCATTTCGTTTATAGGCAGCAACAGCTTCAGTAGGGCTGAAAGAGGGAAATAGACGGGGATGAATAAACTCACAGAAATGCACATAAAGTGTATAAGGAAAAATACTGCATCAGAGTAAACAATTCTCTGCACTGAAAACTAAAATATGTGTAATTTTACTGTACTTGCTTCATTATGTTAAATCAACCTTTAAGGTTGGACTGTGAATTGGTGTATTTTGATATGCTCCCATAGTAAAAGTGTATTGTGGTTATAACAAACAATAACAACATAACCAAATGTGACCTTTATCTTAATATGATGAGTTGTGCTAATAGACTGATTTAAGCATGCCTATCACTGTTAGGAAAGAAAGCTTCCAAAATAAATAATAATGAATGTTTTTCTGGTAATTAAATTATGTCCTTTATTGTTTAAATTATTCATATAAAATATAAACTCAATTTTTTGTCTAATTAAAATTATTAAATTATTATAATTTTTTTTATATTCATTTAGTTTTACAATTATTTCAATTTCTCCCCAATTTATCACTTTACATATTCTCATCATTTTTTTTTCTTTTTTTTGGTTAATGCACTCAATAAATGGACAGTTGGATCAGCTAAAATATGTCTCTAGTTTGCCACTGAAATGATATAGCGACATTTTATTTTCTTTATTATTTTATTTGATTCTGTTATTTGCCTATAAACTGCTTGTTTATTGTATGGAACATTAATGTAATAGTTATTTCCAGTCAGAACAGAGCCCCAAATACTTTGGACTAACATAAAACTACTTGATTATATTCATTTGTAATATGGATATTTAACTTAGTTATACTGAGCAATAAAAAGGTCCAAAATATAAATACAGAAACAGTATCAAAAATGAGACCAAAAGAGCCAAGCCATCTTGTAAACTCCACAGCCTGGGTTTTACAGTAGTTATATATCATCATGCAAAATGAATTTCATATTTACTGCTGCATCATTATAACTGCAGACTAGGATAGGAAGTTCAGTTGAAAGAAAGAAGTGATTTAGCCAAGTGAATTGAGCTGCTCTCGACAACCCGGGTTTGAGCACCTTGCTCCTTTAAATCCCGGTCAAAACAACAGCACCACACCTCTTCCTCAACTCCTGCAAACTTACACGTGACTGTGCCACACGCGACGTAAGCGTATCCTACCTCATTTCTCTGATTGGGCACTGACAAAGCGATTACGAATCCTATTGGTCGAGACGGCTGTCACTTTGGAAGAGCCGGTCCTATTGTTGCTGTTCTATTCTATTACTGACGTCAATGGTATCTAAGGCTGCGTAGCCTTCAACTACAATAAATATTTAAGTACTTTACTGTAAGTGCGGTCTACAACAAATAAGCGCGACTTTGTTGCGTAGTTGGTTTGTCTTTATGAGACTGTGTATAAATGTTACCTTTTTTGGGCACTTTTTTGTGTCTGTTTTGTGTCCGCCCAGTATTTTAAGCGTGTTTCCTGTACTTTGAGCTTTTTTTTTTTTTTTTTTTCCACCATCTCTTTTAAACAGGTGATGTCACATGTCAGCTTCGGAAGAGTTTCCTGTTTTTCGGTAACTTATCTAATGCTCACTGGTCCCTTTGCTGTCTAAAACAAGTTGAACGGTTTTAAATAAGCCCTTTTGGAGCCCAAATGCGTTTTTGGTGTGTGTGTGTGTTTTTTTTTTTGTTTTAAGCGACTCACTATGCGACCCATAAGTTTCCATATCAAGTTGCTAATTGAGACACGAGCAGGAGGAGAGGGTGGGGCTTGAGTGACTTCGTCTAGTGGCGTCACATTTCGGAGGCGGGGCTTTTGTTTGACAAGAGCCTGCTTCTTCGGAGTTTGTTCGCGTCCCGAAAATAGAAAGCAGCTCTGCGTGTCAATGTGACAGAAAATACATTTATGTCGCTCCGCGTCCCCGCGACTCACTGATACACCGTATCTATATCCAGCGAGGGAGTGCGGAGGAAAAAAGGGTGAGTAGCAAAAATAGCAACAATGTTCCACAGTGAGTTGGTGTGAGACAGAGAAAGCGCAAGAGGGAGTAGTGGAGTGCGTTTAGGGAGCACGAATTCAGCGCGTACACTACAAACAGGACAGTTCACGGGCGTTTAATGAACACATTTTATTATGAAAAAGGCGTATTTTATGATGCTTTTGCTGTGTGTTTATAAACTTTGTTGGGAATTTGATCCCATCCGTGTAGGTGTTATGGTATAATGTAGCGGAGAGGACGCGCGCGCGCTGTCAGCTTGCCGCTCATGTTCGTGTTTTTTTTTTTTTTTTTTTTTTTTTGAGTTTCGCATCAAAATACTCGTGGTTTACATTGTAGTTGTTTATAGAAATGTTTGTGCATTTGATACTTAAGATACATAAGACGACAGATGAAATATGAAAGTTCATTAGGCGCTGTAGTGTTCCTCCTGTGATTATTAAACAGATCCAGTCCTCTGTGCTGGAAGGTGGAGGTGTGATGAGATGAACACACCGAGATCTGCGCCCTGACTTTTCCTCCTTTATGGCGTAAGCAGTGTGTGTTCTGCTTTTGGGAAGAGAAGTTGACTCCAGGAGTCGATGCCACTGACTGAAGTTCTTCTAAGTAAACCCTTTAGCTGCGTTTCAGCTCTTAAAAACAGCTGCGCTTCCTTATCCTGTCAGCCTGAGCGCACAAAATAGGCTCCATGTTTACTATTTGGCCACTATGAAGTGTATAAAGCTGCAATCATTTCTGATCCATGTTTAAATTTTATGTTAGACAGCAAACCTACCTTCATACCTTATCCAAAGTACTGCTGGTATTGAATTTACATCCACAGTGTAGCATGAACAGTTATAGTACTGAATATTCAGCAGCAGTGTAGCATGAACAGTTATAGTACTGAATATCCAGCAGCAGTGTAGCAGGAAAAGTTACAGTACTGAATATCCAGCAGCAGTGTTGCAAGAACAGTTACAGTACTGAATATCCAGCAGCAGTGTTGCATGAACTCTTCTAACAGTACTGAATATCCAGCAGCAGTGTTGCAAGAACAGTTACAGTACTGAATATCCAGCAGCAGTGTAGCAGGAAAAGTTACAGTACTGAATATCCAGCAGCAGTGTTGCAAGAACAGTTACAGTACTGAATATCCAGCAGCAGTGTTGCATGAACTCTTCTAACAGTACTGAATATCCAGCAGCAGTATTGCATGAACAGTTACAGTACTGAATATCCAGCAGCAGTGCTGCATGAACAGTTAAAGTACTGAATATCCAGCAGCAGTGTTGCATGAACAGTTACAGTACTGAATATCCAGCAGCAGTATTGCATGAACAGTTACAGTACTGAATATCCAGCAGCAGTGTTGCATGAACTCTTCTAACAGTACTGAATATCCAGCAGCAGTA
>CM075008.1:14616100-14640496 GCA_037576675.1 Pangasius sanitwongsei
GAACAGTTACAGTACTGAATATCCAGCAGCAGTGTTGCATGAACTCTTCTAACAGTACTGAATATCCAGCAGCAGTATTGCATGAACAGTTACAGTACTGAATATCCAGCAGCAGTGTTGCATGAAAAGTTACAGTACTGAATATCCAGCAGCAGTGTTGCATGTAAAGTTACAGTACTGAATATCCAGCAGCAGTGTAGCATGAACTCTTCTAACAGTATTGAATTATTTCCTACATTTACTGTTTGAACTGAATTATTGAATAAATCAGTGTTAAATGAACTTTTACAGTGTTGAGTGTAGCCCTTAAACTTCCAGATTTTCATCCTGAAAGCATACAGTACAGTGCTATAAATTATTTCCTAACTACAGTGAAATTATTGGGAAAGTTAGTTAGAAATGTGTCTCGATGTGGTGTATTTAAGGGGTTGATTTTTTTCGGTTTTAAACAAACCGTTACTGTGTTGAATTAACTGATACAGTGTTCAGTAAGCTCTTACAGTGTTAAATTAAATGAGTGTTAATTGATCTCATACTGTGTTGAATTTACACCTTAAACTTCCATCTTATTACTCAGTTCTTATCCTAAAACATATTGTTCAGTGACTGCTATAAATTACTTAGCAACTCTAAAACAATTGAAATTTATGGGAACAACATTTTATGAGAGTTACAAGCGTGAGAATTGTATCTGGACACACTGACAGATCCAGGGTTAAGTCTCTCAGTGTTTAACACACTCTTACTGTGTTGAATTAAATACTACGGCATTCAGTAAGCTCTTACAGTGTTATATATGAGTGTCAGTTGAACACTTTTACAATGTTGAATAAAAAAAAACGTACTGTATTTAATTACATATTAAAATATTGAGTGAACATGGCTACATGGGCTGTTGTGTTTGAATGAACATTTTCGGAGTTAAATGAACGATTAGAGTGTAAAACAAACTTGTAGTGTGTTAGCCTAGCATTTCCAGTGTTTGTTTGTGTTCGGATGGATTTATAAGGCTTTTCGCTGTGTGGTCAGTCTTCGTGTATTCCGGAGAGCTGGCACATAGTGTCCTGGTGGTGCTCAGTTGGCACGGTTTGATGGAAAACTGGAGCCGGAGTCTCTTGAGAGCAGCGCTAATTGATGCCATCAATTATAGCACAATAATACGTTCATTTCTGATTTGATTTAAAGTTATTCATCATGTCAGGTCGCCTTGTTAAGCACAAGCGAGAGGTCCGTCTCATTCTTGGCACCGCGCTTCTCTCGCAGCCACAGGGTCACCACCGCTACGCACTTATTCAGCTTAATGAATTTCTGAAGCACTGTTCATACAGTAAGTGATTATGAGTAGCTCAGTGCTTTAAGGAAAAAAACCCAGCAGTCCAGAGCAGGGTGTCTTGTTCATTATGTTTCATGATAGCTCTGAATGGCTGCAAACAGTAACACAGAGTAGAAGACTAAGCTAAATGGAAGTAGAAATATAGTAACGTAGTATGGTAAAATAATTATGGTAAAATGATTGTATTTTCTTATATAAATAATTATCTTCTTTTAACTACAGGTAATATTGCACTACAGTGTATCTGTGGCTGGAAGAAATATTGTTCAATAACCCATCCCATTAACATTAACATATACGCATGAATCCATTTGAATTACAGTAAAACATATGAAATTGTGGAGGATTTCATGAATTCCTACAAGTCTGAGTGAACTGTTACTAACCGTTCCTGTAAACTGCTGATTCTTACTAGAAGGTGTTAGTTTTGCGCATAGTGAAAGCAAAAATGTGAAATTAACTCACGGGTTCCTACGCTGTGGGTGATTTTATGTTGTGAATATCGTGGTAGTTTCCTTGCTCCGTTTTTGTACATACTGTCAATTCAAACATGCTTGATTTTTTTTTTTTTTTTTTTCCCCCTACGCGCTTTTCGACTAAGATCATATATCAGTTAGCTCGGACACTGCAGTCTTGCCATGTGAAATGAGAAATATTTAATTTTGATGCCCAAAAGTGCTCAATAAAACAATCAGCCTCTCATTTCTGAACATCCCTGGTCATTATTTCTAAACGTATTTGTCACCCATCAGTCCTCACGCATCACCACGTGTATCGTTTTCTCAATTTTCAGTAGCAGTATTGCACAGAAGCACTGCTAGCTGCTGCCGTGGCAGTAAACGAACTTAAGGAGAAAATGACACTAAATTAATTCCAATAATATATTCAATAACACAGCTGATTTCTTTTTTTTTAAATGATGAAATGAAATTCTTATGAGCAGTGTTTGCCTCTCAGACTGACTATTTATTTTCAAAGAGGCTCAGGCCAGTGGTCAAGGCCTTGTCTGGAACTAGATGCAGAATTATTATTATTTTTTTTTAAGCTCCAGAGAAAAGATGCTAATAGATTGTGCAGCAGTTTTTAGGGCTAGTCTAAAATGAATAGCAGATAAAAGCTCAGCTCAGGAGCATGAGGACTCGCTCCAAATTCGAACCTGCTCTGGATGTATTGGACCGGTCCCAAGCCACACTAAAGTAAATAAGCAGTAAAGAATGCTATCAAGCACAAGACATATTCAGTATGCTTTCTTAACTGAGGTATGTGGTGTCTGTGAGACGGACTGATTAATAATTCCCATACCGTACCGTGACGAAGAATGAGCGTTTCACCGTTTCAGTTTGGCGAGAATGCAGCACCAGCCAGGTCACTGTAAAACTCGAGCTGTAAAAAAAAAAAAAAAACGTTTCCTTTCTCATTCATATTCGTCATGGTCACCTCCTTTGTAATATTTATAAAATATGAAATCTTTTCAAACCTGCAGAAATGATATATAGAATGTGGGCGTGTGTTTACTTACAAAATGCTGGTAAAACTACATGTGCTTTGTGTGTACATGCTTGCTTGGTTGTCAGATATGCACAGAATAAAGTAGTGCAGGAGAGGAATTGTGTGAAGCAGGTTGGGGGTGTGTGTGTGTGTGTGTGTGTGTGTGTTGGGGGGGGGGGGATTTGAATATCTCCTGCCATGCTCTTCACAGCACTCCTCCATCTAACAGTCTGCTCTCAGCTTCTTCCAGGATAGAGGAAGGGTGAGAGAAAGAGAGACAGAGACAGAGACAGAGACAGAGACAGAGAGAGAGAGAGAGAGGGAGAGAGAGGGAGGCTGGAGTGTGTGGGCGAGTCTGATCTGCAATTAACGCTGGCTGTCAGAAGGAGAAGGCTGGCGTTTACACCGTCGCTTCTGAATCACTGAGTGCAACACTTTCCTCCTCCCCCCCACAACCCCCTCCCCCCCCTCCCCCAGGAAAATTTCTTTCCCAAGGAGGAGGAACCAGCAGGAAGCGAAGTGCTGCGCAGGAAGGAAGAGTGCAAGATTCGAGCTGGACTTTGGGGCCTGAACGAAGTTTGCTGCGCCTCGATCAGTGGGTGAGTCCTGTTTTTTTTTTTTTTTTGGTTTTCTTGCTTTCTGTCTCGTTCGTATTGTGCGGCTATTTTGAGACAACCCAATAAAGTTTTTTTTTTTTTTTTGGTACCGCTTGAAATTCAACTGCTACTCCCTCTGTGCTTTGAATACACAAACACAATGATGATGCATGATTGATAGTACAGCTGTGAAGTGGGCAGAGGAAATCCAGTGTGCAGAGTGAATCTTCTGCCTGTGTTTCAGTACTGCAGTGATTCGTAATGTGTCGCTTTGCAAGAATATTGCAGTTCTAGTTTTGGTCACCTTGTGAGTGCAGCACTCGGCTCTTAAGTGTCTAACTGGCATCTACCTAAAATGTCTTTAGCATGTTGTTGTTAAGGAGGCTGCGTTTGACAAAAACATGGGCTTGATTTGAAGCGAAAATTTTAAAGCTGCTATCCCAAGCAGTCACTATGTCCGTACTGAACGCATCATTGTCACTGCTCGCTCATACACCCTTGTGGAAGGCAGGCCCTTTTTCTCGGAGTAAAGTGTGAAGGCACTTTGACAAATGTGCTCCAAATATTTCCCAGATCAGCTGTAAGGAATGTGCCATACTTTTGGCCCATGACCATTAAACACTCATTAGTTTCTTTTTTTGTTTTAACATCTCTCTCTCTCTCTCTCTCTCTCTCTCTCTCTCACACACTCACACACACACACACACTCTTGGTCTCTCTCGATCTTGCGAATGCTCATGGCCAGCGTGATTCATTGTTTACTGGAGCATCACCGTTGAGCTGGAGATTCCAGCATTCTCCCGTGAGACCTGGAGGCAGGATGCAGAATCTTGAACCCAGCAGATAATGTTTTAGCCATAGATTTGCTTGTGTGGGCAACACTGAGCCACCTCACTGAGGGTCTTTTATTGAATAACAAAATGGCCTAAATGAAGCTGAGAAGGGCAGCACTATGAATATGTACTGCTCTAGTGCACCCTTCTGGGTGATTTAGCCACCAGAGACTTTCCTATTCATTATCTGTGGGCTCTGGGTCGGCGAGCTAAGCTAGTGGAATGCACAGTGTCCCTGCGGGTTAGGCCCAGTATTCGGCCTCGACGAGTAGCTTCAAAACGAGAAACCTCTGGCTGCCCCTCATCTTGCCGCATGTTTGATACCAAAAAGGTTACCTCAGGATACAAGAAACATGCCAAGCAAACAAAACGATCACTGCTTAAGACCTGTATGAAAATATCAGCTCCTCGTCACTTTTCCGCCACCTCAGTGCTTCACACAATCTCGGGCTTGTTATAGCCTGTAAATAGGCTTTACTGAGACTTGCCAAATAAAACCAGCTATCAGGGTCTTTGGCACCACAGTTTGAACTTTACTCGGTAGCTCCTTAACATGTAGCGATGATAATTTCCAAACCCATTGGCCCTGAGATTAGCCAGCAACTTTGGCATGGGCCTGGGCGCCACATGTGTTTTATAAATACTGCACACTTTCAGAAATGTGGATTAAGTTTCAAAGAGAATATTCATCAAATCATATTTAAACATGTAGCCAATGATTATACATTTTCTTGTGGGGAATCTGGGCGGCGCAGAGTTATAATTAAACAAGAACATGTGAGAGGGACTTACAGTGGCAAATTATCTGGCTAGGCCCGTGTCAGCTGAATATATTTTTGTTGCTCCATTTTTGTATACCTGGAAAAGCCTTCTGGATAGTCACGCACTGATGGTCATCTGCCTTATTAAGCACCTAATTTAGAAATGCATGTTGGAACAAGTAAAGAATGATGGCTTAATTAACAGACAAACCCAAATGCTTTTAATTAGGGGTGGCTTTTGTAGGCCTAAAAAATAAAAAGTGTGTTGCCATGTTATGTTTTGTACGTCACGCCGAAAGGAATTTGTGATATGTGAGCATTTTGTTGGCCAAAAGCATTTGACTTTATTTAGCATTATTGAATGCTTGGAGGGTTGATAGGTTTTTTTTTTTTTTTTTTTTAGAAAATCCATGTGGTCGCACAATTCCAGAGACGCACTGTATAAAAATGTCAAGAAAGGAGATGTTTATTATGTTTTTATATAGAAAAGACAAGTATCTGTTCCTTAGATCACATGTACAACCTTTTTTTTTTTTTCTTTTTTTTTTCTTTTTTTGGAAATCATTACATTTCATTTATAAATTTGGCTTGATATAACTGATATTGTGTACTCCTTTCTGCCAGGCAGGCTGACGTTTTCATGACTTACTTGCTGCCTTCCACACCTACATGCTAACCCAGTTTGACCTGTGAAACACCACGGCTCTGTCACATGCACTAAAAAGAATGAACACAAATCCCCATGTAACACCATCCACAGGAGCAGCTGACGTTTACGCACTCTGCTAAGAGTGTGGGTGGTGCATTTAGCCGAAACTATGAGTCTCTCCTGACCTTTCGACTGCCCTTGCTCTTGACCTGCGCTTGTAAGCCATCTCATACGGCTCAATCAGCACACGCACTGCTGAGCGGAGAAGAGCAGCTTAGGGATCGATGTGCTCTCTCCTGTCCTGTCCTCTTTACCCTTGCTTTCCTGCAGGCGTGAAGGAAGTGTCCTCACTAGGTGACTCTTTATGCATATGCATCCTTTATGCATCCGATAATCAGCTATACCGTATACAGTGATTATTAGAACGTACTTTTTTTTTTTTTCTCTCTCCACACTTCAACATATTGCCGTTACACCTCTACTTTAATTGTGGCAGTCATTTAGGTAGAGAATAAGTGAGGGCAACATTTACACCCTCAAAGTAAAGACTGTTCCACTTGGCAGCAATATTTTAAAGTTTCCAATTTTGTGGTATGACAGCATCTCCGCAAAGGTGACTTCATAATTCCATTCAGTTATGTGAGAATTTGAAAGAAGAAAAAAAAAAAAATTCCGGTGGAAGAATGTGATTAATAATGTGAATTATATTTATATTAGTTGTTCTATATTAAATAATTTAAATTATAATTTAAATTCTTTATACATAATTCTAATTAAATAATATAAATATTATTAATATTATTTATATTATTTAATTAAATAATACACAATATAAACATTTCTAAATTATTTAAATATTAAATAATTTAATTTAATAAATATTTAAATAGTTAAATATTTAGATTTTCTACATATTATGTTTTCTAACATTGTTTGTGGCATTTTAGGGTGGTACGGTAATGGAGCAGAGGTTAAGGTTGCTGTCTAACAGCTCCAGGGTCCCCATTTCAGTCCTGAGTTCAGGATGTCAGTGTTGAGTTTCTGTGTATGTTCTTCCTGTGTCCGTGTGGGTTTCCTCTGGGTTCTCCGGTTTCCTCCCACTTCGGAAAAAAACATGCGTATAAGAGTGTCTGTGCACGGTTTTCCTGTCTCGCTCCCAGCGCTCCTAGGATAGGCCGTAATATCAGTGCAAGTCTTGTCCTCACCCTGCAGTTCTCGCGCAGTGTGTCTGTTTTGTAGTCGGATGTCAAAGAGTGTGTATAAGAGGTGTGTTTAAACTCCGAGCCAGAACAGTGGTCCAGATCTGCAGCTAATCCTCTTTGCACCCCACACTGATCCTCCTCTCTGCCTCCTCGTGCTGCTGCTCACTCCGGTTTGAGAGAGAGCGAGAGGGCTTTGCTCACTGCCCCGCCAAAATAAAACGAAAACACGGAGGAGCTAATTGGCCTTGTTCACCACTGGGTGACTCAGTGTAGATTACATCATTTTTCCCCACTCTAGCACTTGCCTTTGGCCTGATCTGTGCAACTGATGCTGCATCTACTGCTGTAAGCACTTTTAGCTGAGTTTTTGTTAACATAAGCATTAATGTCAATGTTAGCAGACACAATCGTTGTGTGTTAACACAGGCTGTGATTAGTTCTGTTTAACTCTTTTCTTTCTTTCTTTCTTTCTTTCTTTCTTTCTTTCTTTCTTTTTTTTTAAACCTGTGATTGGCCTTCCTGATGGAGGCCAGGTTTGATATTTTAGTAGGAAAACTATTTACCAGTGAAATCTGGCTTTATGGTGTTGATGTGGGGGCCATAGCTGAGAGGCAGTGCCCATCTTTATTTCATATCTTCTCATACTGTTTTCATAGTCAGTCTCGGGGGATCGACACTCAGCCCACTATCTTTAGAAGCCTCTCTATGTCCCTTTATTACTGCAGGCTTTGCAGGAATGGGTAGTAAATATAAAATGTGTCACTAAGGGATAAGGAAAAATGCAAAGTTTCAATAAGTTTGAATGAAGCAACTAATTCTGAGTTTTCCTTTTCTCTACTCACCTTTACTTTATTATTATTATTATTATTATTATTATTATTATGTCACTGTACAAATAGTACATATATATATATATATATAATGTTGGTCTAATGTACTCACATTATGAGATAAAACATAGTGAAACATAAAGGTCATCAAATACACTTGTATTAATTTGACAAACTTTAATATTAATTATGTAGTGTATTCTTGCATTTTCAAATAATGTGTTACAAAGGGAAAAGAGCTCAACTGCTCTGGGGGTCATATCACACAATCAATCACAATAGTTGCATGGCAGGAAATGGGGCTTCTGAGGTGCTCCCAGGAGAGTTTCTGACACACAAACACACCCACACACCCACACACACACACGCACACACGCGCACACACACACACACACACACACACACACACACACACACACACAAGGGGCTGATGGCTCTGCACGATGCAGTCTGCACCTGTGTTCTGCACCCCCATGTCTCATTACCCCTGCTCTGTGAGCTACGGTAGCTTCAAACCGCAGCTGTGTTTTGCGCTGCATGTCACGTTGCATGTTCAGAATATCTGAGCTGGATTGTGTTCTGTCAAGTGTGCACTTCATGAGTGACATATTCCTAAAGCCTGCTCCATGATTTCATTTGCCATTTGTTTGAAACGAGTAGTTCAGCTTCTCTTATCAGCATATGCGACTAAACAAGGCCCTCTCACGTTAGCTCTGTGGAGGCTTGTAACGGGGAGTGAGAATTTTTATTAGGTACTAGTAGCTCTCACTCGGATCACGTCACTGAGTTCTTAGACATTCCTCAGTAGCGGGCTGACGTCACCCAGAGCAGAAAACATGTTTGGCACTTCAGGAACAAAGACCAAGACATTCACTGTTCTTGGGTGTGACTTTTTTGTTTAATATCATATCCTACTAGAGACATGCTCTAATTGATCAAACCTGTTGCTGAGTTTCAACATCAAAATTTTATCTGACTGGTTTATTTCTTAAATATTCGCGCTTCAGTTCAATATCTATTATCAATCAGTGTAGCCCAAAGGTATAGTATATCCTTTTTCTTGTTTTAAATGATTTTAAATGAGTTTGGTGCCTCTTGTATAGTAGGGAGTATGGGGTTTCCAGTTGTTTATGTGGCCCTTGGAGAGGAGTTAAAAAAGACTGATCTGTGTTTATCTACCAGAAAGTTTAGTGTTCAAGTCAAGGAGTTAAAACTCAATTTTTTTCTTCCATCAAAACGGGCTTTCACTGCCTGCAAAGCATTGGAAAGACACTTTGGATGGGTCCGAGCATGGCTGGCCAGCAGAGACGTGTGAATGAGCTGGGGGTGGACACCCTCTCCTCAGACGTGCTTATCAGTGTTGAGTCGTGTGAATGAATTTATCTACAGCTACTAGGTGAGATGGTAGCTTGTAACTAGTGAAACTATTTTATTGGCCAAGACAGACGACCACTACATCATTGCCTTTTCTTAACGTATTCAACATGTTTTTGAACTGATGAAGGTAGAAAATGAAACACTGTGCTAGTTAGTCATTAAAATAGTCTTACAAGTTGTTTTGGAGCCAGCTTTCTCTATTCCAGGCAGCGCAGTGTTTGTCGACTTAGATTAACTTGTAATTTAACAACTTAACTGCATTTTTAAATGGGTTTGTCCATTGAAGTTTAAATCATTATATAGGTATGAGAAGAGTCATAGTACAAGCGTTTCACCATAATTGAGCTCGGAGTATAATTCAAAGTACTGGAATCATGCTTTCAGATAAATGTATCCCATTAAGCGATGTGATTTATTATCTTCTGTGGATGAGGCTGCAGCATAAATGGCAACTTTCTCGTCTCAGCTGAAGCATGGCCGATCTTCTGAAACGAAAAAGCAATAAAACGTACTTTCACGTAGCAGGCTTCACTGTTTACCAACAGCCTCATTGTTTGATGGACAGGTAAGATCATCCTACACTGTGAATGCTCAGGGATTTCCAAAGTTCATTCCAGATGGCTCTCATAAGCAGTTTTGAGGAAGCATAAAGCAGACTGAAGTGATGTAAGATGGGGTGGACTTGACTTGCTGAGCTGAGGGAATACACAAGGCTGAATATCCAGGATATCTTCATCTTTTCGAGCTGCCTGCTAAACGTCCTCATTTGCTTTATGCTTAGATTTTAAATCTGCCAACACTGAGGAAATGCGTGATTAAAGCCCATGATTAATGCACAAAATGGATTAACGCATAGGGAAGGAATGTATTAAGGGAAGGTGGGCATAGAATCTGGAAGACACAAGGCTAAAAGACGGTCTTGCTGACTCATAGGCTTGCTGATACGGTGCTTGCGTAGATACTGTCACTTCTGACTGCCTGGGAGTTTTAAATTACCCTAATCCCTTTAATGTTGTAATTCATGTAATATATGAGTCGAGTGATTTGTCATGGCCTCCTGTGCTTCTGAGGTGGTCCCGTGCACTTGCAAATCGCTATTGTTGGACAGAAAATGGTGTCGTTAGCTTAGCTGACAGATGAAAAATCTCTGTTCTGTGGGTCCACATTCATTTGAATTCTACAGTGATTAATTTTTATGACTGACTGGTCCAACTAAACCTAAAACTTTGTCTCAAATTTGCTACTTGTTTCATCATTTTTGCATCATGGTATGAAGTTCTTTATGGATTCTAGCCTCAGAGAAGAAGGAGTTAGTTTCCTGTCATTAAAAGCCAACCCAGCCCTATTAAGTTCCTGTACACTGTAACCAGAGCATTGACTTTACTCCCATCGAACATAGATCAGTACTTGAACGGGTCAGCAGTGGCCATCCGTCACTAGGCTGTCGGGAGATACAGGCAGGCGGATGAGAAGGTTCCCAGCCTGCTGCGGAACAGTTGACCTCTGCCATGTAAGGACAAGAAATGAAAGCTGGGACAAGAAGGTATCAACTTCACTGGCATGACATCAGTCTCCCTACGGTCTCAACAGGCACTGGGGCTTGTGAGCCAAGGAAAACACGATACCATTCCCTGTAGGAAAAAAGTGCAATTACACAATCACAGTGTGCAGCAGACTTTGAAAATGAGAAATGCACTTGATGGATGTGTTTCATGACACGATGAACGGCTTCCCATTTACCTAAAAATAGGCCAGAGTGAAAATGCAGGTAGTGGATTTTGCCAAACCTATTTTTAATATAAACATTATCCATTACTCCTAGATAACCCGAGATATCTAGACACTAAATGTTCCTAGTTACAAAGCTTCCCAGGAATTATCTCACGATATCCTGTGCCTGTTTTAGCAAATGTACAGGTTCTTCATCATGCCGCCATTTCTCTCAGCATTTTCACTCTCCCTACCCCTAGTGTCAGATACTATCCTGATACAGGTGAAACAGTAGAACATGGGCTCCTGATATCTCAGCTGTTGTCTGGCCCTACTCTGGCCGGAGTGTCTTGCTCACTGGGGCTTTATCTGTCTTGCTGTTCTTGCTTGGCCCTAAGCTGAGCTCCTCCCATTACTCCAACTTCCTGAGCAATTGTGAACTTAAAAATTTGGGAGGATGGAAAAGAGCAGACACATTACAAACCACAGCAACTCAACAATAGCTACAAGCTATCAGGGAACAGCAGTGATAGTGGCGGCTACACTTTTAAACAGCACCAAGTTGTCTAAGCAAGAGCCAAAGCACTTCTGCAATCTATTTATGCACTGAAATAAACGTTCTTGGCTGTTCCTGGGGACATACTAGGAAAAAGTGCTGGAGTTTTTTTTTTTCTTAACTCATGTTTTGCAGAAATTACTGGAAAGTTTTATTTATGCATATGAATGAAATTGAATTGAAAATCTACAGGCTGATGCAATCAATGCCACTGATAATTATTTCCATTTTCAACCAGTAACATAAAATGCTAATACAGCAATGTAATTTGCTTAAAAAAAAAAAAAACAGAAACCAAAGAACCACAAGTTGTGGTATGATTACACATGCTCCATATGGATTCGGTTGTGCCGGAAAATATGGTGTAGCGTACACATGTGAAAATGATTCAAACGCCAGCTGAAAATTCTGTCTACAGCCAGTATTTAATTTGTGGTGGACCGTGTCTGAACAGGATCCAGCACGTCTAAGATTGCCTGCAAAGTGTCTGTATTCAGGATCTGGAACCATTGCACCTTTTATTCATTTAACAAAAAAATACAATTAAATAAAGTAGTAGTAGTAATAATAATAATAATAATGATAATAATAAAATCATTTTACTAATGGATCATACTTTGTGTCACCTCCCTTCCAGGAAAACAATCGTCTCATTTCCATGATGACCAGTTGGTAACTAGTAATCGCAAAATGCTCATGATAACATGTCACATGTGTCCACGCATCATGAATATGGTGAAAAAAATTCAGCTGACTTTGGTGTCATTTCTTAAAGAAGTACGCCAAAGTGATAGAGCAGAATAAGATCCTATAAAGAATCCGATACCTCATATTTTACAAATTAAGAACTGCCTACAGTGGATTGCCAGGTAGTACACACATCTCCCAATCTAAATTCTTTAAATCATTTAAAACATACCCTAGTTGACAGTAACCCAGCCCTGAAGAGTAACAGATTTACAACTAACATTCTGAGGAAATGGTTGAGGCTCAGGCTCTAGTGTCTCAGTTGTGGTGGATCCTGCCTAATCTGGCAACACTGGACAAATAACTGGTGTGGACTGAATGTGTCAGTTATGACTGGGAGCAAAGGCACCTTTTAAACACGTAAAGGCACCTTTGAAATCATACACTATATGGCCAAAAGTATGTAGACACCTCATAATGAAAACCATCACACCCGTACATGCTTTTTGAAAAATCTCACGTCCTTTGCTGTTATAATGACCTCCACTCTTCTGGGAAGGCTTTCCACCAGATTTTGGATTTTGTAGGCCTGGTGTGCAGTCAGCGTTCCAGTTCATCCACTCCAGCCTCCGGCAAACCATGTCTTCATGGATCTCGCTTGGTGCACAGGGACATTGTCATGCTGGAGCATGTCTGGGCCGCTTAGTTCCAGTGAAGGGAAATCTTAATTCTACAGCATACACAGACATTCTAGACAATCGCGTGATTCCAACCTTGCGGACAACAGTTTGGGAAAGAGCTGCATATAGGTGTGAGGGTCGGGTGTCCACATACTTTTGGCCATACGGTGTATGATAATCACACTTTTATTTTGTAATTGTTTGAAATGAATTGCGAAGTGTTCTATCTCAATACGTACATCAGTTCTTCAAAAATGTACAAAGCACAAAGTATTTTCAGTCAAACTTGCACTGCTTTCTTATGTATTAAACTACAAATTTGGTTGTATTTTAACATGGAAATTGTTACTTAGTTTGGACACCAAATGCAGAGAGGAAAAGAACAAAAGTTCCTGCAATTTTCGCTATTAATAGTCTTAACATGCTTAACTCCATAGTCTCAACTCCACATCAAGTAAACAGCCTCTTACCCTGTAATTAACTGAAAGGACTGGCTGGACATTCCATGTTTTGTGATCTTGGCTTCAAAAAAATGTCATGGTCATTTATTTTAACTGTAAAATCAAGACTGATTTGTAGCTCGCACTGGTTTTTTTTTCTTCTTCCATTTTTAAAAATGTTCCGCACTCCAAATCTTTTTTCAAGCCAGTAATATACCATTTAGCGACTACATCCACTAGGTACTATTACATATCTTTTTATTTTTCCCTACCATGTACAGCATCTTTGTAAAGCTGGTGAAAGGTTATTGTACAAGTTCACCACCTTTCCCAGTTGGTGAGTCACAGGCTTCCATGCTGCCTGGATTGCATAAACCTTTTATATAATACAGCATTGTGGAACACAGCCACCATGAAGAGGATTGAAATGTCTAAGGGGAAGAGCATAACATCAAATATTTATTCTAAGGCATAAGAAAGTTTTCCCATGAAAAGCAGAAGTACTGACCCACCGACAAGAGTGACGTAACTGCCCGGAGATATAAAAATAATGTCTTTTTGGTCTGTTTCAAACAGAGAATATTTTTGTTGTTCCCTGATGTAACCACTGTGGCTATTTTTCCACTACAGTATCTCTTCCTACATGAAGATAGGGCATAATGTTGGAGATCTCTAGCATCTGATACACATGGCTGTGTCACCTCTGGAGTCAGTGGATTATTTGTGTGTGTGTGTGTGTGCGTGTGAAGAGACGAACCGCAATAATCTGAAGCATCTCTAATATCTTTATGCGCTCTGCTCCCTCAGGAGGAAGATCTCGATTCATCTGCTCTGTTTATCATTTCTGAGTTAAGATCGGCATAACATCAAAAGGTTGCCATGCCACTTAACACAACTCGTAGGCTGTGTTTGGGGGCAAAATGGGGGCATGGGAGAGATGACAGGCGCTCCTCCGTGCGTTTATGGGATTAGTTATTGCTGGTGCTGCTACTTTCTCTCCTTCAGCCTCTCTTCATCTCTTCCTGTCTAAGTTGGCTAATGAAAAGCCTCGCAAAGAATGAGCCATGGACACATGCCATCATTTCAGACATGTACCAAAAGAATGCTTTTGTGTTCACTTCTAGCAATCTAAGTGCTGCATATATGCACATATGGGTGTGTGGAACTGAAAGGGAAAGAAAACACTATTCCTCAAAGTAAGATCTTTATTTAGGTCATCTGTTTGATCTGCCGTAAGCAGGGCAGTTTCGCTTGTTGACAAATTCATAAAAGACCATAAAAAGCTTCTGAAAGCATGTCAATCCTGATTATGTGTTTAGAAATACAAGACAAAGGATTGAACAAACTGGAGAAATGAACTTAAAATGTTCCTCCAAGGAGAACATATGACACTGACATTCAGCCTTGGCGTTAGGTTTAGGTTTTATGAGCTAAAATAATTTTGGAGTGCAGATCACAGTTCCTTCTCGACACTGTGATACTTGATGCAAATGACGAGACCTAATGAAATCTTGGGCTTGATGCGAAAAGGCAGTCAGACTCCGTTTGCTGATATTTTGGGCATGGAATGTCATTATTCTTCAGATTAACAGCTTAAGTCATGTCAATTCCATCACCTTCAATTTCCATCTGTAACAAACTGACAGAATCAGTTTAGCTCATCAGAAATTCAGATTCCACCCTTGGCCTAGCTGCAGAATTTGTTTCAAATATAAACGAACTAGAGTTTGTTTCAGGGAAAGCTATTCCTGGCATCTGCTAAAACGTGATGTTAATTTAGGCCTTATGTGCATGAAAATCTTACTCAATCACATTATTGCTTTCAAGAAGATGATGTGCACATGTGCATTAAACTGGTGCTAGACAGTGCTGTATGATTGTGGACCTAAAACAATGCCAGATGTGCCACAGTGAGCATGAACAAAAATTCCACCAGGAGAATGGCCTCTTCTGTGTGAAATGGATCTAACCATACGCTGAGGGTCATCACTTTATCCTTGAGAAACTGAGAATCCATTCATCGGCTCGGCTCAGAAACCTGACTGACGCAAATGGATCACTGGGAATAGGAGCGTCCCAGCAGTAATTATGTTACAACGCTTCTGCCGCACACGACCGTGAGGTGGGGGAGCAGTGATGGCACATCTCTTGTTCTACTGCAAGCTTTTTTTTTTTTTTTTTTTTAAATCGCATGTCCTTTTCTTATTGCCATACATATAAAGACACACGCATGCACACACACACACACACACACACAAACGCACGCACACATGCACACCTAGGACTGTGTTACACCAGGAGGTTAGACCCAGTTTTGACTGTGACATTTACATGCTTTGTGGAAGAACATGCCTTAAAGAAGTTGTGTTTGAAAAGTCAGTCCCAGGTAAGGTGTCTAATCTCTACTGAGGACCAGATCCAGACTGTAAATATCCTGATTATGTCAGTGGCCCTTCTTGCAGCCCTTTTGAGACTCTGTACTAATTTATCCGTCTGAAGTTTTCGCCTAAACAAAACAGAAAGGCATGATGTGCGAATACCAAACAGGGTCCATTGAGGGCCGCAGTGCCCATATTGCTGCGCAACCCAAGATCTGATTTCACTAAATGGGCTCCTGTCCTATTAAGTACGAGCTTATGTATTAGAACCCAGGTTGTGTCGTACAAGAATGGAGGTAAAAAAAAAATATAAGGACGCCTCTCTATGAGAGACATAATAAATGATTGCAGCGCAGGGATTTTCAAAGCCATGCTGAAGTTTTCACTATGGCTTTTTCATCTCAGCCCTTGAGGCATCAGGACTAGTCAAAAGCACCTTGTGCAGTTCTCCTTCCCCAGCTCATACCCTTGCTCAGGTCCATAATTCATTGTAGAAATGTCTACTCCAGTGTGACCTTGTTTCCTTTCATATTGCTGCTTTCAAATTTCTGAAACCTGCTTGTGTGATTTTTTTTTTTTTTTTTTTTAATTTTTATTTGTGTATCTTAGCTATAAGCTCTAAGACATACTGATAGTGTTGCTTGAGTCCTTTTAAATGATAGATGAATGCAATACATTTATGACTGCATTTTAGATTTAAAGAACAGGAAATGGTATGAATGCTACCAGTGCCCCTAATCCTAATACTTAATCAAACTGAGTTACCTGAATGGTTATGAATTTGCAAGCGTGCAGCCATGCTGGATTTCCGCCTATGGCCTACTAAGCATCTGATATGTACTGCACACTTTCCTGGCCACAAGCTTCAGAATCCTGAAGGTTGCCATCCCATTAGCTATCTTCAAGTCTCTGTATGCACACATACACTATATGGCCAAAAGTATGTGGACACCTGACCATCACACCCATATGCGGAACTTCCGCAGACTGTTGCCACAAAGTTGGAAGCGGATGTAGTGAAAAAATTGTAGTGGATGTCTCTTTATGCTGTAGCATTACAATTTCCGTCCACTGGAACTAAGCGGCCCAAACATGTTCCAGCATGACAAAGCCCATGTGCACAAAGCAAGAACTCGAGTGGCCTGCGCAGAGCCCTGACCTCAACCCTACTGAGCTCCTTTGGATGAATTGGAATGCCGACTGTGCCCCAGGCCTCCTCACCCAGCATCAGTGCCTGACTTCACTAATGCTCTTGTGGCTGAATGGACATAAATCCCCACAGCCATGCTTCAAAATCTAGTGGAAAGCCTTTCCAGAAAAGTGGAGGGTATTATAAACAGCAAAGGGGGCGAAATCTGGAATGAGAGATTCAAAAAGCACATATGGGTGTCATGGTCAGTTGTCCACAAACCTTTGGCCATGTAGTGTACTTGTCCATCGATATTCAGAAATGATTTTTGCTACAGGTACCTCCAATATAATATCATTTACAAGAACAGTTCTCCACTGAATATTTCTCCATGACGAATGCCAGTGGTTTGCTCGGTGGTACGTGATCATGAGCTATCAGGCTATGTGCTCTGTGTATCAGGCAGCTGTGGGACTTTCTCCATCTTGGGAGTTTTGAATGTGGTGATGGCATTTTTGAGGTGATAAGTGGCTTTCTGTCCTGCTGTGTAGCTGGTTGAGGTCTTGTGCTAGCAGGAGAGGCATTTGCCTAAACCAGCATTGATCCAGCCTGGGATTACAGTGTGTTTAGTGGAGAACTGGAGTGAGCTGGCACTCGCTGGCAGAGATTAGCCACTTGCTTCTTGCTTTCACAGTGGTGATAGTCAGCAGGGCTGGCTGTACAACTGTCACAGGACACAGGAACTAAACAAAACATTCACTTCGTCTCTCTCCCACACACACTTGCTGTACTACAGTTTGCCTTTAAACACTAGCACATGCGCACACATACCTTTTGCCTACATTTCAGGATACACAAATTCGCCCTGTTGGCAGGCCTGCGTGAGAGATCTGAGCTCTTGATAAAGAGATGATCAGTGTGATAGCCTGGCCAAGAAACAAATCCAGTTTCCGCCTACATCTGAATACGGCCATACCGCCACAGCTCTCCACCACCGCTCGGTAAAGGGTTATGTTTACATTACATTTACCTGGTGTGGGAAGTTTGCTGCGGAATGCACAGGTGTAGCTGTCAGTGTGGTGCTACGGGTTCCTGACAATAAAAAGGCTCTAGCTCGCAGACACACCTCTGTATCAGCGTCAAGCAAGGACACAAGCCCTGCCTCTCGGAACCATTAGGTTTGAGGCAGATTTCGAAGAGTTCCTCCGTAGTAGACACACACTCTTTGTGTGAGGAAATGCTGTCAGGACCTATTTCTGTCCATTTTGGAGAAATGAAACCGTGCTATTTTGGACCATACCTCATCCTTCCCTTTCCCTCAGCAACACCCACCACACATACATGAAATCACAATTCATCTAAAAGAAGCAAAGATATCGTGGGCAGCATCACATGTATCAAGAATGAGGAAATTTTACCTCGTAATATGGCTTGTCTTGGTCAGTGTCTTGATTTCTAGCTGCTAGATAAAGGTTTTATTGTTCAACCAACAATTTTTTTTTTTTTCTCAGAATGTCCCCTTTGATCATTGTAAACAAAATACTGTTAACATTTTCTCACAGATTTTTAAAGATCTGAAGTGTGAGAATTCACACCTAGGTGTAGAGCTTCTGATGTAATAAATGTCAAGCACAAATTGCATTCCTCATTTAACCCTGATGCTACGATTCAAATGTACTCCAGAAAGTCTGAAGCGAGGAAAATAATTTTCTTTTCACTTATTTATTAAACCTTGCAGAATGTGCTTGAAATCCATGGGTTTTAACATTCTGTTCAGCTACGTTTGCGACAGGGAGTTGTTTGAACATGTGTGAACAGTCCTAAATGCGGAAGATAGACGCGGCGCTTTACATTGTTCCGCCTGAGTTCACACTCTCTGTTTGAAGCCTCCGTCTCACTCATTTCTGCACACAGCCATCCCCTCCATTCGGTAGATCTTATTAATTATATCTCATTAGTTGCCTTGGAAACAGGTGAGGGAAGGAGGAATGTAAGGAGGAGAGCGCGCGAGAGAGAGAGAGTTAATGAAGGGAGGAACAAGATCGAGCGAGAGAGATTAGAATAGAGCAAAGTGGCTCCAGTAGGATCAGGCTAGTGTTAGATTAGCATCAGAAGCGCTACCTGTGGGAACTGAGGCCTTGCTTCAGGCCTACCGAGAAAGAAGTATCAAACGCTAAACTCACAGAGAGAGGTGTACTTTTGTCCCTTCTCTTTGTGTGAACATGTCAAGAAGAGACAAAATTTCTGTTTCATTGTCTCCTCTCTTCAGGCTCTCTTAATGGCTTTTTACCATTCGTCTCCAAAGCTGCACTGATCAGTGATTTTAACGCATCCTTCCTGTACTTGGCCTGCTGATTTGTAGCTCCAAGTTAAGTCAAGCTGGTGAAGTGGGAAGAAAAAAAAAGTGGCCAAAAATTGTCCAGCCCAGTGTCACACTTTTGGGTGTATCACAGTTATTTCTTTACACCTGTGGACTGTCAAATTGCAGATGTAATAGATGTGTTAAAAGACTTGTCTACAGAAACTGCTATATTTTTTTTAAAAGAGACTTGGTCAGAGCATTTCTCTTATGTCTTATTAGTTTTCCAGCACAATATAAAAAAATATATATATATATAAATTCACATCATATGCTTCGTTGATGTCAGCCTTTATACAGTAGCATGTAACATTAGCCTTTTATTTCAGATTTCCATATGATAGTATGCAGTCAAGTGGGGATATCATCATCAGATTCGGACTTTACCACACTCAGACATGCATTCCTGTCTGCTGTATTGGGTTATCTCAGCAGTTAACTAACTCAAAAAGTACCTCTTTGGTCTCTTGCTGTTATTGCATGGCTATTCCCAGTTATGTAAGCCAGGGCATGTTTTTGCTGCTTATCAGCCAAGGCCAACATAAGGGAAGGTCTGCCTTTTTTCCTCAGATTTCTTTTGTTTTTTGTCAAACAAGTGAAAGCATGGCAGAGAAAGCCCAGCCCAGGTTGTATACACAGCAAAACATGGCTCGAGAATCCACCAGAGATGGGCTCGTGTTGTTGTTTAGTCTCTGACTCTACAGGCAGGAAGATAACAAGCGGAAGGATCAGAGCGGATGCTTGTCCCACAGGCGTGCTGCCTTTTTTTTTTTTTTTTTGCTTTTTGTGTTTCTCTTTTCTCTTTCTGTCTTATGTACGACCGCCTGTTAGTGGTCATCTTTAGTGGTCTGAAAAACAGGAAGTGGGAAAGCAGGATGTAGGAGAGCGCTCTGCTCTGCCCATGGCCTGTGATGTGGAACTCCACAGGAAGTACCAGTGTTATGGTTGTGCACAAGATTCTGGCCGCAACTTACAAGCGGGAGAAATGAGGGACTAAGAGGACAATTGTGCCTATTTTATGTCGCCTGCCTTTATTCACTTTCACTTTTACGAGGAAAGGATGGTTATTTGTCCGTGCTTCATTAAGAAGATCAATTTTCAGTTATGTAGATAGTCGACTGCTCTAATACACTTCACTACATACATGACACATTCAACATGCAGCAGATCCTCCTCATAGCTATGTCAGCTAGCTAGCTATGCTATGTGACAACTGGGATGTTTATCCCGGCAGCGTCCCTACTCTCCCTATAATGACGGAGTTTTTTTTTCCCTCCTTCTCATAAGACACCCTGAAATCCTTTACCCACCTGGACTTGAAGTGCCAGTAGGCTTCTGTGCACTTAAATGTGTTGAGGCATTCTCCAGAACAGGTAGAGGGTGAGATTAACATATGAGAGGGAAAACACAAGTTTTCTGCCATTTTAAGTGGAATCAGCAGTTTGGGGGGAAAGTAAATAAGCATCGCAGCATGTCTTATCAGCTTTGTTGAAGAACTGTTTAATCTCGTCCAAGGTAGGATGAGCATTTGGAGCCATTTTGCACCTCTAGTTACATTTGTACCAGAAGTTCAGTCCCAGGTACGGAAAAATCATGGCTGAAATGCTGAAACACTAGGATAAGAAAGGTGCCATGAAAGTTGTTGTTGTTGCTATTATTATTATTATTGAAGTGGAATCCACTATTAGTATCTATTGAGTCTTTATTCGAAAGCTAGTATTTATGCATTGAAATAAAATGCTTGTTTGTTTTACTATCCCAATGGAAAGGGTTAAGTGTAAAAACTCTGGTGTTTTGTTCCATATGTAACTCATTACAAACCACTGAAGTCCTAAAAGGGCTTTAATGCAGTAAAGGGGGATTAGGGCAGCTCTGTGCAAAATAATGGGTTTGTACAACAGTGAGGTGGCGGGGTCTTGTGTAAAGGTTTTGGCAGTTTGAAGACTGCATGGTCTGTGTGTGTGTACAAGTGTATGGTGTGTGTTTGTGTGGTAATTATAGTGGTAGCAGAGTGTTTTATTGAGTGTGAAAGGCTTGACCCCTGAATCAGCCTCCCACTCCCCCCATGTCCTACAGGGAGAAGAAGAAGGAGAGGGGGATAGAGAGAAAGTGAGACACACACACACACACACACACACACACACACACATGCACGCACACAGAAGCGTGTAGTCAAATAACACAGGGCCCAAGTCTCCTTTTTCAAATACGCTTAGATTTGTGTGCTTTCTCGCACACAAACTCACCTATTGTTCGCTTCAAGACCGCGATTTACATTTTGAATATTGAACCTCTTATCCTGACACCTCAGTTGCGATACTCACTATTCTAAAGCAGGAACAAGGGCGTTCACCTGATTATAAGAACTGGGAGTGTCACTTCTCAGTGAGAGGTCTCTCTTCTTCACTAATTCACTTTGCTTTCAATTAACCAATTAGTTCATCATTTACTCCACATTGAAACAATTACATGCAGGTTATTACAAACCTTTGAAAATGCCTAATAATCCTGTATGTTTGTATTAAACACCTTTACATGCAGATAGAAGGAGTTGTGGAAAGGGTTACAATACCATTCTAAAGCAGTGTTAATAAAGAGTTCATGACTTCTCTTCAGGGTTTATGTTACTGGAAATAACACCTAAATAACCATCTACATAATGCACTCAGCAGAGAAGATGGAATATTTTAATTACAAAAATCAAAGGGAGTCATTTTTGAGGAGCCAGGAAGCTTTGTGACACGTCTCACAGACACTCAATTACATGTTTGATTGTGTGCAGGCCAGGTCAGGTCCAGTACAACATGTGGACACGGGCATGTTCCATACACCATGTACACCCATTGATTTTCATCCAAAACACAGACAGCGTCTGCTTCAGAGACATGTTCCCAGCGTACTGATCAGCTCCTCTACAAACATTTGGTAAACACCTTACAGAAACGCTGGGCTGGGTGCAGTATCAGGGCTGGACAAATTCATCAGCTAGCCCACTGGGCAAGTGGAAGCTCCAGTGTGCTTGTCCAGTTTGTCCAGAAGCCCAATTAACAAGGCTATCAAAACATAACTCAAAAGAATACCAAACTAATCACATGCATTAAAGCGGACTATGGAAAATAAGCTTAGTATTTGAATACTTCTGGTAGTTTTTATCCTCTCCTGATAATGTCTCTGCTGCTGAAGTGTCTTGTTTTTAGGCAGAAACTTGGCTAACATTTCAGCTATGAGCTGAGTTCTCTTGTCCCACGTAACAACGCGTCTGTGTAGCGTCTTCATTTTCACTCGATGAAGTGTTTAAACGCGAGGTGACTGTGAGTTGTGCTAGCGTTAGAGTTACATAACCGTTTCGGTGCTACATTGAACTGTATTTTGCTCAGTTTAACCACTGTTTCCACATCTCCTTATATTCCTGAATCTGGAAAGATCGTCTAGCATCCGTTCATGCTAATTAACACGCATAGTAAAAATCATTTCAACAGCCAGGCCACGTCCGCGGTCTGCGCGCGTTATGCGCACGTTTGCGAGATTAGCAAAAGAGTAGTACACACTACAGCACTGAGGTGCTTTACACGACTCAGAAATATATGAACCAGTTGGTGCTGCGTTTAAACAAACACATCATTTAAACAAATGTTCTTTTGTGAAAGTACTTTTTTTTTTTTTTTCTCAGGTTGTGGGATGAATGAAGTAAAAAATCCTGGTGACTGTTAAATTAACAGCCTACTGACCCTGCTTGTCCACCAGCCAACTGTGAAAGAAAAACTAATAGCCCAGATATATAATCTGCTTGTCCTAATCCCTGAGTACGAACAATTTTATAGATAGTTATTTCAGGTTTTAAATCGCAGCTTTCTAATCACATGTGACAAATTACTGTACGTGTGCACCATATCGAATAATGTTAGTATGCATTTCTTTCGCGACTGATTCTCTCGATCAATAGTACATAGTAAAGAGAAGGCACAACAGCACTGATGTAGAAAGACGTCTTGTGTTGGCTTTGCATTTGTCTGTGTGACGAGCCTTGAAACTGACCACAGAACAGAAAACATTCATCTGATACTTCCTAAACAGAGAACAGGAAGGCAGAAGGTTTCTGGATCAGCGTTTGTAGTTTGTAGCCGTTTGTATTAAAAGCACGGTTTAATAGAAAGCTTTACTGTTGCTAATACTGTACTGTTAGCTTGAATTCACATTACATTTTTTTTTTGTAGCACTTTAAGATTATAACGGCAGGCTATCAGAAGTCAGATATAAAAAAAAAACAACAACTAGAAAATGTGATTGCATTTTCAACTCATCTTGCACAAGAGCTCAGGAACATTTTATAAGCTCTTGTCTTGCTGTCATGTAGAGCGTTTGTGACAGGTGTGCTGCACTGCTAGACACATAAATAACATAACAGGCTCCATAGGTCCCTGGTTTCCACTTGACATTGTGTTGATTGTCTAAACGGCTCTTTCTGCATGTCACACATGTGACTCACTTGTATTGTCGTTAGTCAAATGTATTAAATGATGCCTCACAAAAGGAATTACATTTTTACTACACATTCAGATGTCTCACACGGTGGATTAAAAAAGTGGCCTTTTGGCTGATGATAGGGCGGTGTATTGCTGGCACAGTGAGGTGGAACTGGAGAATGCAGAGCACATTCATCAGGCTGTGTACATTATTGTATTTGCATGCTTCATCATTAGTACCAGTGTTTGGTTTTATTAATCCTCCCTGTGCTCACTGTAATATTTGATAATAGATTAGCGGTTTCAGAGCAGGCCATTGCTCACAGCTCAGACCCTGTTTTATAGTTTGTTCAAGCAGATGCCCTTGATTTGAATGTGTTAGGACGAGTGGGTGTAGCATAGCTCGAGTGAATCGCTCTGAAATGAAGAGAGAAATAGAAGGATCCATGAGGCATTGGTGAACGGTCTGTTTTCTGAGGTAGATGCCATGAGGCAACCTGAGTGAAAGCAGAGTGCAGGGCCGAATAGCTGCCATCTTGCTGCTTCATGCATTATCCAAAAGCAGACACACTAAGAGGAACATGCCAAAGTTCCTTTCAGAGCGCTCCCTTTATTCGGCACCGGCCACTGGACTGAAGCGTGCCTGCTACCATTATACTGACAAAATGTCATGACACAACACATTGTGCTCACAGGCTTGCAGGTGGCCATGACAGCTCAAGTACAGGTTAGAGCTCTAAGCTGTGGTGCTGCGTTTGGATAAGCAGAAAACTGTCATGACTAGAGATATTCAATTAGCTATAGTATATTCAAGATATACAGTTAGGTCCGGAAGTATTTGGACAATGACAGAGTTTTTGTGATTTTGCCTTTATACACCACCTCAATGGATTTGAAATAAAACAATCAAGATGTGATCGAAGTG
>CM075008.1:14653188-14672752 GCA_037576675.1 Pangasius sanitwongsei
CACAAATGTTTGTAGAAGCAGTCTGCATGCCTAGGTGCTTGATTTTATACACCTGTGGCCATGGAAGTGATTGGAACGCCTGAATACAATGATTTGGAATATTGGGTGTCCCAATACTTTTGGCAATATAGTGTATAATCATTCCTATCTAAATGTGCTCTAGAACAGAGCCAGTTCAGCAAAAAACTGTAATATAAAAACTGTGTATGATTTTGATTGCCATCTTGTTGTGTTTTTGTATATGTAAGGTGAATCACTTTAAATTCCCCTCACTTGAATACAGAGTAATGAGAGAGGATTGGTGTTGTTTGGAGGACATTGAGCACTGTAATCACCTGCAATTTGCAACATGTGACATTACTCCTACTCCATTGGCACTGACCCACGTGCTGTGTGCTTTCACAGACACTCTATAGCTCATTGGATTATACTGCATTGAAAGGGTTGCCGCAAGCTGTGACCAATTAAAATTGAACAAAGCCAGCTCATCTACTTAGCTCTGCTTAGTAGGTCAAAGAAATTGGCGGAAGTAAATGCACACACACATACACACTCCCTATGACTCCTTTTTGCCTAAGGCACTGCTTTTCTAAGCCACAGCTTTGCCATCCATGGATATTTTGCCATGTGCCCTGCCAACCTGTTCTGTGTGAGAGCAGATTACCACGCTTCTGCATGCTGTCATTCTGTCACTTCAATATCACATATGCAAATCTGCAGTTCACCTCTTTCATACACTGGATGTTAAAGTAGAACATACCGCAGAACTACGCTTTTACTCGTAAGCCTTTCAACTTTTTCTTTTGTGAATTGACTTCCTTTTGTGAATGATAGGGGATGTTTGAAAGGTCTCCTTGGCTTTCTGCTGCATATACTGCACGTAAAGGTAAGCAGCACAGCACAGCTCATAGAGCCTGAAGCCTGAGAATAGGTCATCTGTGTACGGCTCGGGTTACTACAGAAGTGATGCGTGAGCTGCAGTGGTGCACTCATGTTACAGTTACAGCAGTTACAGAACAGGGCTATGAGCAAGAGCATGGGAAGAGTGATGACTCTGATTGTGCAGACTTGGAGCCATGCGTGCAGCTGTCCTTTCTGACCCACAGTGACATGAGCATGGTCAATCACCTGTCTGGTGGCCAAAAGAGACTGTGCCTGGACTTATTAAATGCTAAGACAGGACTTCTGAATCTGGATAATCCACAGTATATGCACTCCAGTCAACAAACCATCTACAGACTGTTAAAAACCTGTCAGGTGGATGTCATCAACCAGCCTATCAACTAGTTCCAAACAATATGTTTATGCTTGTTGATATTTAGAAGATAATCTATAGCCTATCAGCTTGTTCCTTTTTTTACTGTATTTGTATAGTACAGTCTATAGCTCTTCTAGTAGATATTTTTAAAACTTGAAATCAGATAATAAGATGTCATTTTTGCAGTGTAGAATATCGGCTTGTCCCTAGTTCTATCCCAGTTTCAAATCCAGTTCATGTAAACTCTGTTGTAAAATTTTTATGACATATTTAAAAAAAAAAAAAAAAAAAAAGACAGACATCTTTTCATGTTTCAAACCATGCAGCCTATAGGTGGTTTGTAGAATAGCTAAAGCAGATTTGGTAATTTGGTTGTTTCCACCATAGTATTCATGTCCAGCTTCCAAAATAATAGTTTTAGTAGTTATAGTTTTGAGCAGTGAAGGCTGACAAATGCTTGTCTCGTGGTGAGCAAAGCCCATCAAACCATTAGCATACACTGATTGATAAGAGAGACCAGTCGACACCATAGTACTGAAAAAGATTCTGAAGTCTCATTCAGAAAAAGAATTTTTTGTCATTGGATGATTGTTGGAGATCTGTCCTCTTAGAATAATCCATGAATCTAAAAGTGACATTTCAAAACTACCCTCCCTTTTAGAATTTCACCTTATGTGCTGTATTCTTTTATTCCCTCCTGTGTCTCAGGTGACTTTCACCAAGAGGAAGTTTGGTTTGATGAAGAAGGCCTATGAGCTCAGTGTCCTGTGTGACTGCGAAATTGCCCTGATCATCTTCAACAGCTCCAACAAGCTCTTTCAGTATGCCAGCACTGACATGGACAAAGTCCTGCTCAAATATACAGAGTACAACGAGCCTCATGAGAGCAGGACAAACTCTGACATTGTGGAGGTGAGTGGGTTTTCATTAGCTGCTTTATGTCTGGCAAATAGCAAGTTCAGAAGAGTTCACATGGAAACGTGCGAGGATGTGGTTCATCTGCTATTCTCAGACTGACTAAACATTTGTTTCCCTAATCTGATATACATTGACTACAAAACCCTACCAACTACTGCATCTCCAATGTCTGTCAGCTTTCCACATAGAAATGAGTTTTTTTAATGTAAAAAAAATCACATCTTTCAGTTCTATTTATTGATATTTTTATAATAATTATGGCAGATGGATTATAGGAAGTTGATTTAGTGCACGTCATTATTTAATGTAATGTAATAGTTATAGCTGATGTTGGAAATTAAGTTTCCAAAAGACATGTGAGGCTCACACAGCAAAGTTAGGGACAGAAAGACGTCGGGCTGACGGGTAACTGTTTCCGTCTCATCCTTGCTCTGATAGGTTTTCAGGATATCTGCTCGGTCTGATAAGTTCAGCTCAGCTTCAGTCTGAGTCACCTAACAAAAAGCATGCATCATAAAACAGCTCCACTAACTCTATTACCAGATAAAATGTGTGAAGTTCATGGTTGTATAAGATTGCAGGGATAATTCGTGACTTTTAAAAAAAGTTTTTTTAGCCATTCCACACCACGTGCGTTGTAGACTTTTTGCTCCCTTTAAAATGCCCTCCTCTGTAGCTATTGTTTGTCCTTATTTTTACTAAATGAAAAGCCATCATGCTGGCGCAGTGGCAGTAATTATAAGAGAACGGAGCTTGCTTGTTTTACAAACCTATCACCTTTGAATGCGCTGGTTTTATTGAGCACATTTGTCATCAGTCAAACTTTCCAGTATTTCTGATTTCAGTGGCCCAGGTTAACTCAAACACTACTGTGCAGCCCATGTTTGACAATAGGGATTTAATAGCTCAACATCCTGATGCAGAATGGTCTGCAGAGTAACATATCAGAAGGTCGTGAGTTTGAATTTCGGGCCCTTGAGCCCTTCACTGTTCCAGGAGCTGTTGAACCTGTGTTATGACCCTAGCTTTGCAACAAGTTGGGATATGTGAAGAAATAAAAAAAAAACACTGTATTGTCCTTGTATATGTGACAATAAAGTCTTGGGAACACTGGGTAGAAGGTGGGAATACGTCCTGGTTTGGATGCCACGGCAACCTGCACACACATTTGCACACTTGTGCATGCCTGGAGGAAACTTAACATAGCCAGTCAACCTACAGTGTTTTTTGGGAGATTAGAGGAAATCAGACAATGTGGAGGAAACATGAAGCTCAGGATGGAACCATGGACCCTAGAGTCACCATGCTATCTACTAAATAAAAGTGACTCACTAAGGGTGTCAGTGGTGTAGCATTATTTTTTTTATTCATGCTAATGCCACTGCATTACCTGCTTGGAAGAGCTGCAAAAGAATAGCCACCCATCCTCAAGGTCTTGTTTTTTTTCTATCAAGGGCCCTTATGCTTGCCCAGCCCTGCCTTTTGCAAAGTGCAAGCCCTCACATGTGTTAAAAATAAATAGGCACAAGTTTCCTCTTATATAACCACTACCTCTAACAGCTTTGCCATTTCTTGTCTTGCCTTTTGAGGAAGATGCTACAGAACCATGCTCAGGTATTTCTTGAAGTAGACAAAAGAGCAATGGCGGACAGTCTGGTTACGCTTCATTCGAGTGCCCCACTGCTCAGGTGTTAAGGCTGTAGGCTGATGTCTTCAGCAGCTGATGGAGTGACAGTTCTCTCCTGCAAGTGGCATCTAAGACACACACATAGCAGTCGAGTGTAGAAGAGTGCAGGCTGGGTGGTGAGGTGCTGTTTTTCCCATGTCAGCGCTGAGGAAGCCTGGCTCTGCGCATGAAAACGTCCAACAAAGCAGTTCTTGTCCCTGCTCAGTGCCGAGCCACACAGATTCCCCCTCAACCCTGCCGCCTTCATAAAAAAGCCACTCAAAGCCTGGTCTCTGTTTTCTTATCAACGCTGTGTGAATGCAATGCCAAAGAACATGGTCATAAGGTAATCCAGGCCTGTTGTCAGCATGCAATTTCTGCACCACTGCTCATCATGAGCTGTGTTACAGAGCCAGAAAACAGTTGCACCGTGCATTGGTTTTGTCAGAGGATAGCAATTCTAATTATTACTGAATGTTAAGTGCATCCTCTCTTCTTAAACATCCTATTATGTAAGGCTTTGAGACTGAGGAAGGGTTTATCCTAAATTAAATAAAAAGAAGGAAAAAAATCTCAAAAGTGATAGTGTAAGTCTGACTGTCTGTGAAAATGGCAGGCTTATGTCCCAGTAGAGAGTAACAGTGCTGTGCAGCTATGCTATCTGCTTTGGATATGCACTCAGCTCATCCTAATGGACATAAAAGGCTCAGAACAAGTATTTAATGGATGAATTCTCCTTTCACTCTCATCCCTCTCTCTCTTCCTCTCTCCCTCCCATCTGTTTTGGTGAAACATGCTTTACATGGAGGCACTTACACTTACCTAAATGAAAGAATTGCATTAGACGCAATCACCACAGATACCAAGACTGTTTGTCATTTTTTCCTTTCCCAGCTTTTTCCATTGAGCAGGATTGGTGCTCGTTCCATGTGAGAAGCCAAATCAAAGGTCACATTCCTCCTCACCAGTACCATCTGTAGATAAAGGCTTGGCCTTGTAGCATGTTAGAACAGATGCCACACTTTCCACAGATGGATGTTTGCCTGGGGCACAATTTGATAACCAAGTACAGGGCGACGGACTTCGTCTGTTGGGAACAGCGCCACAGACTCAGATCTTGAGGAAGGGTGGCTGAAATGGGGGGTAAAGGGGTGAAGAGTCCATGTCTATGCTTGTGTATGCCCAACTCTGTTGTGTGTGTGCGCGTGGCCAGCAAGCAGCAGTTCAGCTTCAATAACACCCCAGGCGACAGGTGAAGCGTTGCGTAAAATCTCCCTTTGTGGATCCTGTCCACTTCTCTGTCTGATTAAAAGTGGCCACGATCCCATCTGTGTCTCCCTTTTCAAAGGTTCCTGGTCTGAAGCAATCCCTTTTATTTACTGAATAGGAGTGCAGGGTTGATGGAGCGTTTCCTCCGAGGTTACAGCTCTCATTCTGGGAGTGTGTGGGGTCTTTAAGGACCACAGGTGTTCTAGCGTATCAGGTCTCCTCCAGCACACTCTGTCCTTGCTTTCACCTTCCTTACCGTCTATAGAGTATGGAACAATGGAGGTTCAGAGATTGTTTATAGCACACTTCTAAACCTCCAGCAAAAAAAAAAAAAAAAAAACCTCACACTCCAAAACAAATAAAGTAGTTTTATTCAAAATAGTTAAGCAATTGCATAAAGCTGAATTTAATAGGATATAGAGGTTTTTTTTTTTTTTTTTTTTTGCTCACTTACTTTTGCAACAATCCTACAAACCATTTTCATTGATTGATGACAAACTCTCTGTACAGTTGTGCCCAAAGGTTTACATACACCTAAGCTAAACATATTCAGTCTTAGTTTTTCACAACTTCACACATTTCATGTGAATTCCAGTGTCTCACATGCACATATACGTGCACCATGCTGTCTGTCTCTTTAAATAGTCTGGAAGATTCCATAAATGACTAATGACGTAATGACTTTTAGAAGCTTCTGATTGGCCAGTTGTCATAATTAGGGGTTGTAATTTTAATGGGAGCGTACCTGTGTCTGTATTTAAGGGCCTACCTTTAGAGCCAGTGGCTTTTTGCCCTTGTTACAATAGAAAATTACTATTGATAAAATGGGGAAAATCGTTCAGGAAAGATGCAAAAATGAACTCCCAGAGAAGAACTAACTTGGGTCTGCAAGGTGCAACTGAATCCCAAGACACAATAAAGGAAGTGGTAGAGGAGTTGAAAGCATCAGGTACCAAGTGTATACATCCAGATTTAAGAGAGCCCTACATCTTAAAGGCTGTTGTGAACGGAAGAAGGCCCTACTCCAGACTGGCATAAAAAAGCCAGACTGAAGTTTGCAGGTGATCACCAGCCTTTTGGAGGAGTGTTCTCTGGTCAGATGAAACACAAAATTGTGAAACTGTGTGGCAATAATGATCATTGTTATAAATGGAGGAAATAGGGTGAGGCTTTTAATCCAAAGAGCACCATCCCAACTGTGAAGCATGGGGTTGGCAGCATCATGTCGTAGGGGTGTTTTGTTGGGAAAGGGATCTGATGCACTTCAGAAAATAGATGGCATCATGAGGAAGGGAGTAAAAGGATCTAAAAATACTGAAGAAAAACCTCAAGTCATCAGCCAGAAAGTTATAACTTCCAGCAGGGTAGTTTTTGTTCATGTGGAAGCCTAAAGTACAGCCTAAAGGACAGCCTGAAGACATTAAGTACAGTGCCAGACTCCAGTCCTGGAGGGCTACAGCCTTACAGAAATGTGTATATTTCCTTCCTTAACACACCAGTTCAGCACGTGGTGGCCTTTGTAATTAACTGATGAGTTAAATCACGTGTGTTTAAATAAGCTAGACTTTAAAATTTTAGTGTCGTAACTGCATAATTAATTACGCTCCTAAATTGTGCCTTGGCCAAAGCCATAGCGGATGACGAGGTCCCGAGTGTCTAAACATTCCCGCTATTGTTGGAAGATGGTGATTTTTGAATTCTGATGATGCCACAGCCATTTGTAGCCAGGGGTCCAAGAGAGAACAACTGGCCCTACTCACTGGGTGGGAAGGATAGCTTTCCTCTTTCCCCTGGCAATCAGAAAGGCAGTAACAGTCATATTGTCTTACCAAGCGCATTCACCTGCCCATTTTGAAAAGATGCAGTGTCTGTGTGGGAGCATGTATAAGCGACTGTCACAGTAGCCACCATACTGTAAAATTACAGGTTGTGAGAAGCTACTTGGTAATATTTCAATAATATTTGTTGACTATTCCTGTGACCACCATTCAAACAAAACTAAACTGCTTTTACGTTTCCAAACTCGGCTGAAAGTGCAGCACCTAAACCGGACAGTGTGTCAAGGGAGGATTCTGGGCTGTACAATGAACAAACTACGAGAAACACACACACACATACATACTTATGATATACCATAACAACACATCCCTAAACAAGGCTGAACATAAAGTAGGATGAAATACAAAGTGAAAGTGATTTACTAGAAATAAGAACAAGTTGAGACGAACATCCAGCAAAGGGTATTTGTCAGAATAAGGGCGGGACAGTTGCTGCTGTAGTGCTATGCTTGCTATGATGATGTAAATGATCATAGAATGTCTAGTTGACCAAGAACTGCTAGCCAGGAGAGCAGCAGACAGGATCTGTGGGGAAAGTAAGGACAAAATCATGTCCTGAGCATTTACCTGGTCTACTTGATCTGCTGAAAAATACAAAGATGCTAATCATTAAAAACATTATTAGCTTTTACTCAGTTGCTACTACTTCGCATCAAAAGAATTATATCCGTGCATACTAAATGGTCCGTAGACATAGGAACTTGCGCATCATTTATATTAATTTACGATGTACATGATATGGGAAATGCATACAATAAAAGTAGGCAGCGCAGTACCGAATCAGTCTTTCTGCAATTTCCACACTGTAGTAGGACCCCTGGAGTTCCTGTTCTTGTTCCTGTGTGTTTCAAATTCAATTTTATTTGCACTGCAAATGAAAAAGCTGCTGCAGGTAATTAAAATAATTCAATCATCCTTACTCTTCTTGGTCTATGACTTGAAGTAATGAAATCTTCCCTGAGTCGCTCTAGGGGCTTCCTCTCTCAGTCCAAACACAGACTCACAGTACATGGAAGATTCCTTGCAACTTCACACACACACATTTAGCATATGTGCTTATAACGGGAATCTTTTTTTTTAACACATTGGGTGCATAACAAATCCTTGATTTAATGACAGTTGAACAAATGATTGATCTTCATTGACTGGTTGACGTTTAGACTGAGTCTAGCTAGTGTTCAGTATATCCTGTTTATTGGAATATTAAACAAATCAGAGGCAAATGTAGTGTCTGCTTTTTGAAGGCCATGTAAGGCTGACATTTTAACTTGTGGTTTTAAGAAACAAATGTTTCTTTCTTTCCTGCCTGACACATGTTCAAAGGTGGAATTGTATTTGTTGCTAAGAGATTTTGATATATAAATAATAAATGACTGTCCTGAAGACTTTCCCGTGTCACAACACCTAAAGGAACAGCTTTCGCTCTGACTGTTACCAAGTGCAGACACTGGAAGAGACTCCTTCACTATATCAGTGCTTATGAACGTTCATGTGGAGCATTTGCCACACAGGTCCCTGTGTTAGTCTTTACAATAGAAATGATAGCACTGATTAATGGAAACCTGTAATTTACATTGTGGCTAGAACTACAGCTTGAGCTGCGATGTTATATAAAATTAATCAACACCTTCAAACCAATCAGAATTGAGAATTTAAGAGAGCTGTGGTATAATATAAAAAGATACAATACAGTATGAAACAGATATACTCATTTTCTGTAGAGAATGAGAGACTGTCTGGAGTGAGGGCATGTATGGTTAGCATCTTTATAATGGATTTTAATGGATCTTTGAGTCCTTGAAAAAGAACCAACTGTCTGTCCTTTAAGGGCATGCTTCTGCGGATGTTTAATGGTCAAAATAAAATTTGCATGATATGTAAATCTTGACCATTTTAAAATGCCAGCTATCCCTTTTTCTTCTTTTCTGCGAGTTTCCACTTCTGTTCCACATGAATTGCACCATTGTCTTTTTCCATAAAGCATGGGACCAAAAAAAAAAAAAAAAAAAAGTCAATGTCCCTTGGTCCCTGTGCTTGAGATTGTGAAGCTGAACATTTAAACTGGCACACAAAGCTTCTAAACAACAGAATGACTGAATTTCTATAGCATACATATTCATTATACAGCGATCTGAGTCCATAAGGTCCCATTGACAATGAGCTGGCAGAGTGAGTAAAGCTGTGAATGTTGGATAAAAAAAAAAAAAAAAGACCGAGTGTCTGGGAGTGAGGGCGAGGAAAGGAAGGAAATGGGGCTGAGTTGAATGTCTGGCCCTGGGAGATATTTCTGATAAAGGACTTTCCTTCATCACTATAGCCTCAAGGGAAGGTGGAGGCGTGGGGAGAGGGGTGTAGTTGATGCCATGATGTCACGGGGGACTTTTTCAGTGACTTGACTACTGTGCAAAATGCCCATGCGTCGTTTTCGGTAGAAATGCCAAAAGAGTTAGGTCATTGCTACTGCTTCACTCGATCCAAAAGAGTTATGAAATGTACTTCTGCCGTCTTATAAAAGACAGCTTGATACAAGCCCCTTCACATGTCAGTGTGCATCATTACGCTGATAGCAAAGTAAGTGAAGGCACGCCATGGGCTTTATGTTTAGAGAGAAAGAAACAGAATTGTTTGTGCTGTCAATCACAGCGGGCATAGTGATTAAGACCCCCAGTCTGTCTTAATGAATGCAAATTGGCACATCTGCTTCTGTGCGCTGGCTGGCCAGACTGTTCAATTAGCGTGATTGATCAATTATCCTCCTCCTGGTGTTGGGTAGGAGAAAGGAGGAGAAATAGCAGCAGCATTGTGAGGAGTAGAAGGGCAAGAAATCCCTTAAGGTCAACCATTAAAATACAGTTTAAATGTCATTTGGGTAAATTGATGACGATTAAATCACTTAAGTCATCGTTTGTAAAAGATTCAGTCTTTAAATTCACTGTGGATTTAGAATATAAAGGTAGCTTTCATATCTTGGCAGAAGATCCGAGCAAAGTCTGCTGCATTTGTCTGCAGTAGTTTGGTGCCACAGTAGACAAAATTGAACACTCAAATTTCTGTGTGTATTTGGCTCTTTCAGAGAAATGACTCTGCAGGATGTTATTTTTATGCCATCCTGTAAGAGTTTACATGTGCTATCAGCTAGTATTCCAACTAAACAATGTCACCAAGAAAACACACATGTTCCTTAAGATTTTTATGTGCTTAAAATGATTAAACCTAGCTGGAAGAAAAACAGTGAATGGTCATAATTTTAAATGTCTTTTGTATTGCCATTTGTCTCCATTTCCCTGACTGTTAACTCAAAGACTGCTTCGGGGTGCTCTGCAAGCACAACATGCACTGTTAGCACCGTGGCAATTACAAACCCATTTCTCTTTTAGCAGGCAGGGGTGGCAATCTTAATAGGGGTATTATTTATACGCCGCTGTTGATTCGGCCTTAGCGGCTAAACTCATTTTCCTAACATTAGGGGGCTGGGTGTCTCAGAGGGGCCCTGTCTGGGCTCTTTCGCTGACAGATCAGGCCTGGAGTGCTGAGGATCTGCGATCTTGACGTGCCTAGATAATGGAGCATCGCTCACAGGCTGTTGGAGCTGGCACCATCCAGGCTTGTCACTACCCTACAGGCTTCCCGTAATGGCATTAAGCCTCCAGCCTCCAACCAAATAAACTGGCGTAGATTTTCCTCTTGGAGGTGTGGCCCTTTTTTTTTTTTTTTTTAAAGCAATTACTGAATTAAATTGACTATTAAAGTTCTACTGAACTGTAATTCCTGGAAGTGTTGACCAGGATCTAGTAGTGTGTGGTGTTGTATTCCAGTTTTTGCTATTTATGTGTAGAGAAGTGTGGATCCCATGACAGAACTAAAAATACAGTAAGGGAATAATAATAATAATAATAATAATAATAATAATAATGATGATTAAAAACAACAATAATAAGGGAAAATACAGTAATAGGAGTAAGGGTACACTTCAACTAATAGTTCTTTAGTTATAGTGAATTAGGTTAATACTGTGTGTGTATGAGTATATATATATGATCATATATATATATGACCGTTTAGGTCAAGTTGCCATTTAATGACATCTTCATAAGGTGCTTTTAATTCAATCATGAAACAGTGTTGTGTAAATGAGCTCAAATTCTCAGGTCATGGCTAGGACAGTTATACTGAGAACCCATCCTTCAGCGAAAACTAGGGGCTTTTGAGTCCTTAAGGATTACCTGTATACACACACACACACACACACACACACACACCCATCTGCAATGTACAGCATTGCCATTGACTCAAGCAGTCACTGAGCCATTCTCTCGCATCTACAAGGATAAATATGAAAGGGGGCGGGGCTTAATTCGTGTTTGATATGCACAGATGACAACATGAGAGACGGAAGGGGAGTAAGATTACATTTTAATTGGTAAGTGCTTAACTTAGCAGCTTGACTTTGTGACTGGCCACAGGCCAGGCTTGCTGTGTGATCTGCTAAAGCCTTGTTTGACATTTGAGCAGGCTCACGAGTCTGCCTGGTTAGTTGCACTGCCTTGCGCTTGATTCTGGGAGGATCAGGTGCAGTCTCCCTTGTTCGTAATGTAAAGCTGAATAATGCTATTATGCTGCCTCTGTACTTTAAAAAAAAAAAAAAGGACATCTAAAAAAGTAAACACGTAAGATAAAATAACACATGCACAGCAACCGAACTGCTGTACAAACCGACGCCATTATTTGTCGTTCCTTAAGATGAGCCTCACTATGACAAAAAGTTTTTTGTCCTTCTGTACACTGGAAGAAAGTTTCTGACATGATAATTTGAGTCATCTTAGCAGCCCTCTTTTTAACAGCTGTCAGTTCGATTCAGATATCACTTTGGCACTATTTTTTTGATGTAACGGTTATTAAAGCTTGTCTAATTTCCCTCATGATCTGTAACATTTCGCTTCATTTCAACGATCCTCATCTCCGTCTCTGCTCAATTCCCCAGCGCTCACTCCTTAATGTCTTCTCCTTGGCAAGTCTTTAACCCCCTCCCTTCACCGCACGTCTTTTCATACCCGTTTCCTTCTCACATTGAGACGTCTCCATATTAAAGAAGCGATTAAACCAAACCAAATGTCAGCTCTATTGACACAAGGCTGAGCCTCTTTTTTTTTTTTTTTTTTTTTAAGCAATTGGGTGTAGCGGAGGTATTTTTAATAATGAGTTCCAGCCACAAATAATTACAGTTGTGTGCACTGAAGTCCACACACAAATAGTATTATAATTCATCTGACTTCTTCAGCTTTTTTTTTTTTTTAAATTTTTACATTTCCATCATCGTATGAGATCATCTGAAGGTTCCCTGGGAGGATATGTAAAATTTATACGTGGCAAATGTTTGTTTCTTCAATCTTCATGTTTATCTGAGGAAATTTTAGTGTCTCACAAATGTAAATGGCTTTTTATTTGCTTCAGCTGTGCATCAGGACTGTCTGGTGTTTAATTAGCAAAGGCCAGAATAGATGTGCCAAGATACTATAACACATTACAACAGTACAGAAGTACAGTAGTCTCTCACTGTCTGGGAATGCCTTCTATGTTTGGCCGGATAAGACATCTTTTAGTCATTTGGATTGACAATGTGGTGTGCTGTTAATGTAACGTCACAGCACAACAAATCAGCTGTAGCATCCCCATTCTCTCAGTCCAAATTTGGTCTAACACGTAAAGCGTGCTCGTCTAATGAACCTTTCCTGTCAGTCTGTAAAGCTTCTAAACAACAGCATGACAAAGTAAAGGAAAAACAAGCGCCACCATGAGCTGCCAGAACAACTTCAACGCACCTTGGCATGTTTCTGTAAATGTACTTAGAGGCATAAAGCAGCATTCTTTCAAAGGATATTGCTTCAATGGTAGAGAGCACTGCCCAACACTAAAATCTCCCAAAGGTGTTCAGAAAGTTCTGGAAACCGCAAAAGCCGCAGAATATTATTACTATCGTTTTCATACTCATCAAACCATTCAGTGAGCCAATGAGGATAGGGGCATTATCATCTGAAACGAGACCACTCCCAGCAAGGAAAGCAATGCATCATCATAGGATGAAGGCGATCCGTCAGAATGACTTTGTACTGATTTTCAGTGATGCCTCGCTCTAAGGAGACCCAAGCCATGCCAGAAAAATGCCCCATTGTATAACAGAGCCTAATTATTGTGAGCTACTATACGAACACGCCAATATAAACATGAACATTTTGGACGAAGATCCAGATTTATTTTCCTAGGGTCTGAGAGAATGGTCATCGGGAGGTTAGTGACTGTGGATTGTTAAGTCTTAATTGAAGAGACAACAGGTCATGGTATGCCATTTCTATGGCCATATATACAGTATGTGTGGCACTTCTAATACTTGTGTCCGCTGTGATGAGCTAATGTTCAATCTGTGGTGTATATCTGCCTCAGGCACAGTGTTCCCAAGATACTCCCTGGATTCATTTCATCTCTGCCCAGGATAAAGCAGTTACTGAAGATGAATGAATGAATGTACTTCTACAAAGGTTATAGGCTGGGCTTCAGATCTGGCTGAAATTTTACACTCCGAAAGGCTCAAATACAATATACAACATATCTCATGAAATTGATCATTTCCATTTTGGAAAGCCGTATAACACCATTTGCAATGTAAATGAATTGGTACTATCCTTTCTCTTCGGCTAGGGTGAAGTACGTGTGTCAGGTTTAAAAAGCACTGCCTTAATATACCATGCTGAGGGCCAGAACACTAATTGTGTTGTACTGAGCCTCCCACTGCTTTTCAAAGTGCCCTCTTTTATAGGACAAGGACTCCCTTTCCTTTGGGTTTTTCACTAGGACAGGACCGAAGCTCTCATTCAGAACATCCCATTTCTTCCTTCTGAATCTGAACCAAAACAGTGATTTGTGTGCTTGCTGTTTTAAACAAGACTCGAGGAAAGGTTTTAAGTCATGGTAATTTTTCCTCATATGTTAAGTGCGAGAAGGTTGCTGTGGAAACACTGTTGCATGTTTACTTCCTAACAGAGAACAGACAGTGAGAAACACGGCTCAGATTTTCTTCATCTGCACTATGAAGATCAGAGTCAAACAACAGGGGAAAAAATAGTGTGTAAAGAGAAAAACACAAGCAACACAGCATATCAAACTTGCACTTTTTCATTTCCAGGTGCCCTTTTCCTCATTTTCTGTTGACCATTAGTACTATGACGCATCACTTAATAGCCTGTGTCTAAAAAGCTCTTTAGCAATGATGTGATGTGTGTGTTTTCGTGTAGCTGTGTGTATGTGTGCATGTGTCATAGCCTCTCATACTCAGCTCTTACAGAGCGTTTCTGCCCTCTTGAGTGCAACGCTTGTTACCTAGTTACTGCCAAGAGAGTCTTATTTTCAGCATGTCATGCCTCATTGACGTCAGTGACTCTCTTTTTTTTTTTGCCTGCTTCCTCAGCCTCTTTTCTCTCTTTCTCTTACGAGTCTGATATTTTTCACTTCAAAACCAAGTATTCTTCAAGATGCCTGGACAAAAACAGCAGACAAAGTCTTGTCCTCTGTAAATATTAATCATGAATAAGACTAATGAGGCAGCCTCTAATCTTGAGTGCTTGAGTGCAGGCCCTGCTGACTCTGTGCAGATAACCCTTATGCTTTTTCACAAATTAAATGAGAGGGAAGTGCAACACGAGCAAATGACTCATTTCGCTGTATCATTTTAGCCTGTTATTTTGAGAGATACGCTGTTGTCTTGGTTCATATTTTTTTATTTGATACCATGAGGCAACGAGGGCCATTTGAATGTTAATGAAGTTATTTATGTGTTTTTTTTTTTTTTTTGTTTTTTTTCTTTTGCGTAAGGTCTGAAAAACAGGCTAATTTCACTCAAAGCAAGTTGTGTGCAGAGCTAAACACCAGACCAGTTCAGAACTATTGATGGCTGTGGACACAGGAATCCTACTGACCAAGTTTTCTACACAACATTTTGTCCCACTCCATACATGTGTATGAATGGGATTTGCAATAAAAGTCCACTGGACTTAACCTAGTATTTTGTAAATGACGAGTTTTAGAGACCTATTTGAGTACTCCGTGTTCTTTCTCAAATCAGGAATGAATTTTTCAGTAGCCCTACACCAAACCAGAAAAAATATTAGCGCAATGCGAACCGTGAAAGCTCATGCAGAGACAGCAAAATATCACTATCAGTTTTCCTTGTAATGTGAGCTGACTGAGCTCTAATATATTACCAGGAAATGTAACTTATAGCTGTGTAATTTGCACTCACACAAGTCCAAATAAGCAAAAGAGTCACAAGGCTGGAAATGCTGGTTGTAACAGTAACAAGCAGCAAATTGCAGTTAGAAATCAAGTATAATTGGAAATGAGATTTGCTTTGCATCACTATTAAATTTTCTGGCTCTTTTAAGTACAGGCCACGTGCTATTCTTTCTACTCTAATGCTGGCTGTGGTGGCGTAATCGAAACAAAATGGGTAACAATGAAGTACAATGCTTTGTTCACCAAGATACTTAAACTTAACCAACCTCCCCTTGTTTTTTTTTCTGCCTCCCTCCCTTCTCAGAATCAGTCCCCAGATAGCAAGAGCAAGGGCTAATGGAGGCCTGGTCTTGAGTTATTGATTACTCTCCAGTGAGGTGGGGGGGGGAAGCATCACCAACACAGCCAAACATGATTGACTGTAATTCAATAAAAGCGAGAATAAATCTCTATCCATCCCTTTCTGATACATTTATTCTTTTTGCTCTATCTATCTCTATATCTCATGTTCCCTGATACACACACACACACACACACGTTCCCTATCCGCTCCTGTTCTACTCCAGTCGTCCTGGTGTACGCTCTCTGTACCAGTTTCACTTGAGTTTCCCTCAAGTGTCCTCTGTAGTGCTGAAGTGAAAGATTATTTCTGTTGGCTCAGGTTTAGGTCAGGTATTAACTGTTTAGAAAGTGCACACAAACTGTGACATGGCGACACACTTAATCTTTCGATTAAAAGTTCCACGGGATTATTACTTGCTCTTCATTGATTCCAGCACTTTATGGACCACTCAAGGAAGGTTTGGCTAGGTATTTACTCTGATTTAGCTTAAGAAGAAGAGTAGGGTTATTGGCAGCCTTTAAAGAGCTTTTATTGGTAACGCAGGATCCACCAGTGTCAGATTGCAAGGTGTAAGGAACTAATGAAAAATACAGAAAAAAAACATTTTCGTAGGCATGCACAATTATGCCATTGGATATATACCCGCACATGCCTGCTCCCTCACTTCATCTATCTTCCATTATCAACCTGTCTTCAGCTCCATTGTGCACTTCCTCACACACTGTGCACATACACACACATATGCAGAGACAAAATCATTCCATCATGTCCTTTTTCCCTGTTCCGCAGGTGTTTACAAGAGCATACATGGTAACAGTTGCCAAGAAAAGGTTAACTCGCATTTGGTAGTGAGAGAGTGAGAGAGACTGAGTGAGAAAGAGAGAGAGAACGATAAAAAGCTTGACTTTTCTTTACCAAGTGAACATTTTAAGTTTTATATGATCACATTAAGATAATAAGTATTAGTCTTGTTGAGCTAATTATTATTATTTTTTTTACATTCCTGTATGCTATGCTACCCCACATTTCAGAGCAAGGTTACTTTGGCAGTTTAGTGTAGCAGAACTTGAAGTATGTCATCAGCTGACCTAATTTGGTTGGAATTGCTAATGACAGCAAGGCAGCCTCTTTCACATGAGGATATGAATGAGGGTTACCAAAGTGATGCCCGGTGGTTTATTGAGCCCTACAGCTTGTGACCTGAATTTACATTGTGGGCTTGAGGTAGGTCTAACCACCAAGCCACGCGTGACCCTCGCAAATGGTCTCTCTCCTAGATTTTACAGAGCTTTGTTTACTGGGTGTGGTAGGGCAAATGTTAGGCTGTCTTTCATTCTTACACCGAAACAGCCTGATACATAACACTGATTCATGTACATGCTTGTACGTGTACGTTGTATAAAGGCGTTAGGTCATTTTTAAGGTCGAGTGGCATGGATAGTGCCAGAAGGCTGTGTGTTGCAGAGATCTGGCTGGCCACAGATTGATGAGGCCTACTCTGTGTTGCAGATAAGGTATAAAGTGTTGCAGTAGTGCTGGCATGTCCTGCCTGCTCTCCTCTCGTCCCTCTCTCTTGCCTTATCAGAACTCCTAATTGTCTTTATGAATATTTTATTGGCCAGCAGGAATTGCGGGGGTGGGGGGGGGGGGGGGGATGCTGTGGTTTCAAGGTTCTAACGGCTAATGATCCAATCTAAGGGAGGGAAAGGAATCAGAGAGCAATGGAGTGAGGGAACAGGAGAAAGAGAGGTAGGAAAAATGAGAAACACAAGAGAGAGAGGTTACAGTTTATCTGGCCTGAAGTCTTCTTCCAGGATAGCTTAAAAGCAAGCTTTAAGAAATGTTGTTATTTTAGAAGTTCTGCTCTTCACTTATTGTACAGTACAGTAGAACAAGTCAAGTTTTACAGTTGGGAATGAGATATTGAGGTCAGTGGGGATGGGAGGCGTACTTTAATGCCATGTCGTTTGCACCATTTCATTTTCCTGCAAAGCCCATGCAATGACTTTGAGATGCCTTCATCCTCAATTCTGAGTTGAATTCCCAGTCTGCTCTGGTGTCTCAAAATACCCCCTGACTAAAAGTGTGTTCTCTCTCACTCTGGCAACTAATAGCTTTGTCGAGTCTGATGGTGTTTTGTCTCTGGGCAGCTGCCTTTCTTATCGGCGTATCTATTGCTCCCTGCAGTGCAACACACCAGCTAATAGGAGTTTGTCATGTCCATAAAAGTGATAATCTCAGTGGTCAACCACTGGTAATTATCTACCATATACGGCTGAGTCATTATTAAGGCATTCTCTTTCTCACAGTCTGCCTAGATCAATCAGTCAGACTCCCAAAGTGTGCATAAATCCATTTGTTGTGTTTACATGTGGAGAGTTGAGATGTGAGCACACATCAGCATCCTGGGGAGACATATAGGAGTTTATTTTTTTTCTATACAGCTAGACAGTGATCATAATTACCAAAGAAATGAGCCTCCCACCATCACACTTCCTGTGAGTACAGCTAATGGACAATAGCACCTCAGCAGGAAGGACAAGCATGAAGTCACTTCCTGCTCTATAGTCTGGTCAGCCAGGCTGTCAGGGGCTTTTGAGATTTTTCGACAAAACATGTTATTAGCATTAGCAAATAGGATAAGGCACGGCATATACACAGGAGCATGCTTCCATTGTAAGTTGTACAGATGTTATGTCCAGGCAGAAATGCTTGTCAAGCAGATAAAAGGCTTCCTTTTAGCCACCTTGCTGTACTCAATTTATTTTGCTTTGCTCCACACTTAAAAGCCTACTTTGATAAGCCTCTTAGACAGAACAGCAGGTGGAAGTTCTGCCCGAACACAACAGCAATGTCGTACGTTTCAGCATGCTAGCTTACCTATGTGGCCATGTGGTCACCATTTCACTTCTAATCCACAGAGTCTATTAGAACAGAGAAAAAAATATAACCTACGTATAAGAAAGTTTAGTCAACTTTCATACTGACAAGAAAACTGACGAACACATGATTTAGAACAGATTTGGTATGTAGGTTCACCTCTGTTTTGATTTGTGATTTTAATAAATACACATGGTTGTATCACTACATTCTGGGTTTTAATCATAGGCAGAGGATTGGCATTCCACCATTTCTAGATTTCTACAGGTCTTTTATTGTCTCTCTCTCTCTCGCACTCTCTCTCTCTCTCTCTCTCTCTCTCTCTCTCTCTCTCTCTGTCTCTCTGTCTCTTCCCCAGATTTTTTTCTTCCCAGGTCCATTCCACTCCTTTATTTCAGATGTTGGGCTTTTAGACCCACAGTCTCAGTCAACGTTTATTCACATACAATACATAAATAAGTCAAACTTAAAAAGCCTAGACACAAGAAGGTTGCAGCAGGCTAATGGTGTTTCAAAGCATAGAGCCCAGCCATTTCACTGAAAGTACATCATGTGAACAGGTAATGTAGGTGGCTTATGCAAGAGCTTCACTTGAATGTTATTTTTAGCTTCCCAAAAATCTGTTGAGATTATAATTTGATCAGTAATAGTTGACCGAAACAAACAAATGCTTTTTGGCCTGATTTTATGGGCCTGTTATGATCAGCTTTCACAGTTTCATACACCTTATGGATATTTTCCTGAGATATGTGCATGTGTGCATATGGAAAAGTGGGTTTTACAAGGGATTAGTTTCTATTTTTCTAGTCAATATAAAGGAATAGTAGCTGTAGAAGAGAGAGTCGCTGGAAGAAAATTCAGTTGGAATGGAGTACTGCTAAGAGTAGGGCCATAAAACAGTCTACTTTAGTGTGCCTGTCTTTCTCTCTGTTTGTTCCTCTCACAAATAAATACTCCTGGCGAGATGGTGTGTTTTGTGTGTTTCTCTTTTTCTGGAGGAGGATTACTTTTGTAATTTATACAGTCAGGTCCGGAAGTATTTGGACAATGACAGAGATTTTGTGATTTTGCCTTTATACACCACCACAATGGATTTGAAATAAAACAAT
>CM075008.1:14675462-14694253 GCA_037576675.1 Pangasius sanitwongsei
ATATATATATATATATATATATATATATATATATATATATATATATATATATATATATATATATATATATATATGCAAAAGGTGGTTGATAGGTACTGACATGACAGTTAAAGTGGTATCAGTCCTTTTTTTTTTCTTCCTTTTTTAATATTTTGTATAGTTCGCCAACTAAAATTCAGCCAATAGCAGTCCTTTCTGAAACTGGATAACTGTACTCTCTATCTGTACATTCACAAAGTGGACTAACTAAGGTATGTGTGTCTAATAAAGTGGCCAGTAAGCAACACTGCTGAGCATGATGCACTTATACCAATGCCACACCCTCTATATTGTTACCTTCATATCATTGTGCTGAGAATGATCCACCACCCAAATGATAATGGTCAGTGGTCCCATGATGGTCCCTTTTCATTACTGGATGGGATAGAGGCTGACAAACTGTATGCAGCTCGAGATGCATTCAGTAACTGTAGACCTGCAAAGAACATCTACTGTACATAGGGTCAGTGTAGATATCATGGCTGTAACCAAATACGGATACATTATTCAGAATGGACAGATAATGTGTTCCAAACAGATACAAATACAGATATGAATAGGAGACACACTATTAGTTTTTTTTTTTTTGTTTCTTCAGAGTTTGTTTCAGTATCCTAAACTAAACACTGCTTTACTGAGCTACTGGCTGAAATTCACAAAACTGGCCCGGAATTCATAAAAGCTTTTATTTATAGAACCAAGCAGACCATTTGCTGTGCTCAGGGCAGCATATCTCTGCTGGGGTCTTCAAAAAATATTAGCTTATACGATCATTGTGCATGTTTTTCACTGTGTTTCAATGAGCATTCCCCATCATTGTTTTAAAACAAAATCTTCCTGAAAAATCCTAAAGGAGATATAATGAAATTCTGTTTAAAGTACCCCATTTTGACTCACATCAGCACTGTGTCCCAGTTTCGTAGTAGTATCATGTCCAGTGCACTTTTCTGATTTTCCGAATTGTAAGGAACAATATATTATAAAGTGGCTATTGTTGTCAGCTATAAACAATATTTCCCTGATTTATTGTTTTCTTTTGTGAATGGAAAATTGCAGTTGCTATTTTTTTTCAGTGTTTCCAGGCAGGTGAATAGTTGTAGGGTTCACATTTAATTAAAAAAAAAAATAAATAAATAAATAAATAAATAAAGGGCTTCCAGTATAGGCCAATCCCATGTCCAATTCAAATACAAATATGGACACGGATGTTTGGACACCAAACAGATACAGATAGTACCATTGTATTAAATATCCAGTAGATACAGTATATAAGGTAGGTAATGAACTGTGTATACGTATGTACTTTGTATCCTCAGAACAGTAAGCCTACATAAGTCTCTCCAGTCTCACTGTGTTTGCATGTGCCTGTGTGCATTGTATGTGAATTTTCCAATTTTATTGCAGAAATTAAGAACCAAAGGCCTTAGTGACTGTGCCAGTCCTGATCCTGATGACTGTTTTGGCCATAGTCCCCTCATGGATGACCGTTTGGGCAAACTAAATGAAGAGAGTGATATAATATACAAGCGCTCTGGTGTAAGTACTGCCTTCTCTTTTGCAGTTTTTTGTTGATCCCTCTTTCTATGTTGATATTCACTACAGGCCTTAAACAAGAAAGAACACAGAGGCTGCGATAGCCCGGACCCTGATGCCTCATATGTCCTCACACCCCACACAGAAGAAAAATATAAAAAAATTAATGAGGAGTTTGATAATATGATGCGAAATCATAAAATCGTAAGTAAATGTAATATTTTTGCTTGGCTTTGTGGCAGAAAGGATGCTCCCTCCCTATTTTGTTTTTCTTCTTTTCCCCTCATTACCCCACCCTACAACCTCTGTCCACAATTTTTATGCAGTCCTTTTTAAGTATTAACCTTTTACATTTTTTTTTTTTAGTTGGAAGTGTATTTTGTTTTCCTCTGTTCATTATTTAATTCTACGCTGTTTTTGTACACCCCGATAAGATCACATTGTTTGGATAGGTGTCACCCTTTTGGAAAGCTCGACTGCAGAGCTAATTCCACAATATTAGGCTTTGCCTTAATCAAACAATTCACTGAATTGTAGCTGAATGCCTCATATAATGAGGTTGTTTTTTAAGCACAGAGACAGGTTTGCCGTGCCATGAAAAATATTTCCCCGGGACGTCTCCTTTAGCTCACTGTAGTAGTACGAATATAGACAGATATGAAGGCTGTAGTGATTGATGCGTTCTATTCCACATGCCGAATTTCTTTGCATCCTTGTAGATCTGGAAATTGAATCTTTTTTCCTTCAGAGCTGCATTATACCTGGGTCGTGTGTGAGAGAAAAGGATTGTGGAGAACCTAAGCAATCTGTCTCTTTCTCTGCCTCATGTTCTCTCATTAGAGACCCATTTCCTCGACTGGCCAATTCCTTTAGTCCTTGAAAGGCATCAATCGCGGGCCCCCCCCCCCCCCTCCCAATCAGCCTGTTTCATCTACCTCCAGACTTCACCAAGCTAATATGAAGACATTTATACAACCAGAAGACATTTTACATTTTAAGGTTTTTTTTTTTTTTCCCCCTTGATACAATGGTGATCTTATTGTGAGTGGTGACCATAACATTTTGCACCTGAGACTCTGAGGAGACAAGCCACCTCCACTGTCCAATCTGCACATGAACAAAGCACCACTTCTTTGTGCCATTAACACACTAATAATATCACTAACGTGCTCACTGTAGTGTGCTGCCAATGGAGTGGTTTCACTTTCACTGCTCACACTGACCCACCCAGAATTCACTGAGGTTAATCAGCACTGCACTGTCCTTATATATTGTACTTTATTAAAAAAAAAAAAAAAAAGTATACTATTTATATGTTCACTTGTTGCAGCTGAAAGGGAAAATAGCTTAGCTTTTGCACAATGTTCTAATCATTTGTAAGGATTTGCAAGCAGCATATATAGAAGTCTGATCTAAAAAGTTGCATCTCTTTTTAAAGATCTGTTTTAGCAGAGTGCAGTGCTGACTATTGCCATGCTGGAATGGTGATGTCATACTGATATATGCATGTTAATTTGTGTATACGGTATCTCTGTGTTCTTATGCGTGTTGACTGGATGAAAACTAGTCTGTGTGCACCGTGCAAAAACACTCCTGCAAAAGCAGACAGTTGACTGTGTTTCTTACACTGGATAGCTGAAGGTGATCCTGAGATTTTTTTTTTTTCTCCTGAGGTTACCTTTTTTCCACTGTGCTATCCATCTTCTGGTTTACCCCATTGTTTGTTAGAAGCACTAAAGGCCAGGAGTCGTCTTTCACTTCTGATAGTGGCCTGGAGATATGTATGTGCTCACATACATAGCTAATATGAATCTTAACTCTGGAATTGTATGGCTATGAGTAAAAGTAACTGGATTAATAATTCAAATGAATAAATATCCACCTTAATTTCTGTGGTGGAATTATGATTTTTGCATTATTCTGTAGTATTGTGTGCTTGTACGTGATAACTTCTCTGATCAAGAGCCACTAAACCTCTTTGTGTGTGTGTGTGTGTGTGTGTGTGTGTGTGTGTGTGTGTGTGTGTGTGCATTGGTTCTCCTCCCTGCAGCCCACAGCTTTGCCGCAGCAGAATTTCTCCATGCATGTGGCCGTGCCGGTGACAAACCCCAACTCCATGAGCTACAACCCTGGGGGCATTCTGAGTAGCCAGGGCCTGCCAGCTTCTGCTACAGCCTCACTAAGCGAAGCCACCATGCTGTCCCCTCCTCAGACCTCTCTTCAAAGAAACGTGGTGCCTGCTGGCACCCCCCACAGGCCGCCCAGCACGGGCAGCGCAGGTCAGTAGAGCGTTACCTCGCACCTTAGGGGTCTAAGTGCAAAAAAGATTCCATGTTTACATCACTGGTGCCATATTTCCTCCTGATTCTCTTATGCCGTTCTGCTTTGAGGGATGAACCTGTGGAGAGGTTTAAAGCTCGGAGGGGAGGAAAAGCTATTTTCGTCTGCCAGTCAACAATTTTATCTGTTCCTTAATGGGGCATTTTTTTTTTATTTCAAATATCTCAGTAACTAGCATCAAACTAATTTCCTGGAAGTGGTCTCTTTGACAGCTGCATATGGGAGCTCAACTGATCTGGATTTTCACTTATATATCACTGTTTATAATCAATCTGTGATCCTCAGTTATGCAGAAGAATTATTTTATGATGAAATTGTGACGTGACATTTTTGGTTTTAACTTTCATTAACATGCTGGTCAGTTTTCATTATGCTTAATGGTTTCTGCTTATAGTAGCACCAGTGGGATTTGCTTCATCTCTATATAAATGCAGTGACACTTCAGTTGTTTTTTTTTTAGCATGACCACCTCTTTCACTTACTCATCTATACACTCTGCTCAAACAGATGAGGTTCCAGAGCTTCAACTTTCATGGTAATACTGCTGTCCTCGATCAAACCCATTGTGGTTGTCATCTCCTAGATGGCTAGGAGCTAGCTGAGTCGAGTCTTCTGTAACTCTATAGTATAAGTATAGTATAAATGCATTGCATTCTGTAAACTAGAGTCCAGATTTTGTTGTCTCCACTACTTCTGTGTTGGACTTCTCATTAAGTTAGCCTAAAAATGGTAAGCTGTCTCTTGTTTTTAGGCGCTAACAGCAAAATCAGACCATTATCCCATATGTTTGAGATCACTGAAGATTCCTCCTATTATGTAAACACCATTATAACTGTGTTAGCGATGTCCCCCTGTGACATCAGTGCGACACACAACTGCTAACTTCTCACAGGAACAGCACCAACCAACAAATTAGCACCAGACTTTGCTAAGCAAATGTTGACAATATATATCATAAATATTGAAATATTGAAATATAAACCGATTTAATGTGTTTGAGGATAGATATTTCCTTTAAAGTGTAGTGTTGCAGGGGGAGTGTGAGGCTACAGTGTTGTTCTGCGTGTGTGTGTGTGTCAGTGTGGACGGTCAGAAAGAAAGCATGGTTAAAGCTGCAGGCGAGGGGAAGTTTGCCTGTGTTGCAGTGTTGCAGAACACCTCTGAGGTGTTGCCACAAAACCCCCTACACTGACCACAGCTCTGGCCAAGCGCTCTTACATACTCCACATACATATGGTACACACTTCCTGTCAGCCCACGCTTGCAGCTGTGTTTCTTAGTTGAAGTTTCATTTCTGCTGTTTATAAGTAATATTAAGTGACTATGGAAGTGTTGGAAGTGTATTTTTTTTATTACAGTATACTGCACATTTGGTGGTCTCTTGAACAACAAACTTACATAGCATACTATTTTTTTTTTGGAATATAAGACTCTTTTTTTTTTTTTTTTTTTTTTTTTTTCTGTCTGTTTATTTTTAAAGCATGTCCATCCATTAAAGTAGGGCTGGGCCATATGACGATATAATGTCCATATCGTTATAAATTATATAATAATAATAATAACAATGATAATAATATTGTGGGTGTTGTGATATGATAAATTTGGTACTTAATCTTTAAAATAATAAAATGCTAAAATTTCTTTTTTCAGTGTTAAATAATTTTTGCTGTTTTATAATTTTTTCTGCGGTTATAAGGATACTGGCTGGTAAGCTTTATTGAGCATCTTAGAGAACCTGCCACCGTTCTTCTGGAGACTTTGACCGTTGCATTTGTTTCTTTTTTTTGCACACATCAGTATGATTTTTGTCTGAAAAGTGGTCTGTTACCTAATAAATTTTTAAATTTGTATTTAAAAAAAAAATAGGGTATCTAAGTCTTTTGCACAGTGGTACATATTATGAACTGGGATGTTGTCATATCGCCCACCCCTACATTAACACCAATAAAGCAGTAACATATAAAGAGTTAATACATGAAGTGAAATCAGCAGTTTCACTATTATTCAGTATTAAAGTGTCCTGCTTGTGGAAACAGTTCTCACGGAAAGCAGAAATCAGCAAATTGAGGTCTAAATCCTCAGCATAGCTCTTTGCAGCTGAAAAACGGTCTGGTTGGCAGTTGACATGAGCCTGCACGGTAGTTATTATATGAACTTTAGCTATTGTATGAACTTTATATGAATGTTAAATGCGACCAATACAGTGAAGTAAAACCGACTGTCTGCTGTAATCTGCAGAATTAACTATCATCAGACTTGTTGTTGGCTGGCATTTTTATGCATTTGATGCAAAGGGTTAATATTTCATTTTGTGAATTAGGCACTAGAGGTGTCTAGCCCATACCTCTGAGTCTTTGTCTAGCTAACTGTATCTGCTCACTTTAGCCACTGTGTGTGGTTTTTGTTGCTTTTATTTTTCTTATAACAATTAATCTGACCAGTAATGCTAACATGCGTAACAGTGGATGAGAGCTAGTGACTATTAGTGATGTGATATATAATATGAATTTGCTGGAACTGTACCTTTTAAAACTGTCATTTTTACATTTCAGCTTATTCTAACTCAGCAAAAGGGTATCGTAGAAGTATTGACATCCCTGCGCTCTTTCTTTATACAGCTGTTTTTTTTTGTTTTTTTTTTTGGCTTCTTTGTTCTATGAAAAATGGAGTACAGTAGTGCTAGCATTTCTCCTCCTTCCACTCATATTTGGGAATTTAGGTCATGTGCGCTCACTTTGGTTATGAGCTTGTGATTGATGGTAAAGTGACTTTGTCCTTTAGGAGGACAATAGAAGGAGGTCACCGAGGATTAGTTTCCGAAGCATCTTGCTCAGACTGCATTAACGTCTTTCTAACGTCAAAGAAAGCTCAAAAGGGATACTTCACAATAAAGTGGTAAATCAGGGCTAGTGACCAGCATCGTATTTACATACGGCTACTTGGGATTCTAGTGAGTATTAGCATTTTGTTGGCCACTTTGTGTGCAATAGTTTTTAAACGGGCTATAAACGATAACGCCAAGCTGTTGAGTGTCAAAAAGCGAAGTCTCACCAGTCAGGTGTGTCCACTTGTCCAGTTGTGTTTTCAACAGAGTGAAGATAAACAGTGGAATACTCAAAAAGTGGTGGCAGCTGCTAGTGTCCCTCTGCCCTGCTGCTTGTGTGTACACACACTCTGTTGAAGGACGTGCACAAGGTCATGTGTCCAACTGTTCCTCTTTGACAGTTACAAATAGTAGGATTGCCTGTCTCAGTGACAATGTTGTTGCATGGCTGCTTCTTTTTTTTTTTTTCTTTCCATCAGAGAGCACTTCTTGCTTACATTAGATAATGCCACTATTTTGTGTGGCCTTAATGAAAACCGTGTTTCTTCTTACGCAAAGGCTTGTGTCTGTGAGTTATGATGGCTGTAACGAATTGGTTTTAAAGTACTTGGTAAAAGCAGCTTTTCAAGCCGCTCAGCATTTTGTTTGTCTTTTCACCTGGAATGCTTGAACAGTTAATTCCGACAGACAGGCAAGTAAACTAGCTGTTTTATTTTAAGCCCCCCTTCTGTTGCTCCCTCCCTCTTGGAGTTTTCTTTCCCCTATTGACATGTGCATCTGTTTTTCCCAGTACTGCGGCAGTCCTTATATGGCTGGTGCAGGCTTGCAAGATAACCTAACCCAAGCATTTGGGCCATGACATCCCTTTAAGTCCTCCGTACACAATGATCAGACTGGCTGTCAGAAGCACTTGGAGTACGTGACTGGCAGAGACAGGTGGCTTTTGACCGTCTGCCTGGGTTTGTGTGTGTGTATGTGTGTGTGTGTGTGTGTGTGGGCGCATACACTGTATAGTCTGTTACTGCATGCTGAGCCTGAGAGTGTTAGGGTTGGACACCCACACGTGATGATGAGGAGTGACATCTATATGCAGTGTAGTGTTTTCAGAGAAGCCGTCGCTTTGCTGATCATTCGGTGTCAACGCTTTTTTACTTTATTACTTATCAGTAGGGCCGGGTAATATGACAATTGCAATATCAATATGATTATAATTTGTGTCACATTAGTTCATTCAATCATTCAACTTCAGTAGCCACTTTATCCTGCTGGGAGTGTCTCCGGAGCCGGGAAAAGACCCCGGATGGGACACAGGACACTGGAGCTGTGAAGTAAACTATTTAAATTGTGTAGACATTAAATAAAAGTGTTATTGATTTTTTTTTTTTATAGCATCATTTGTGTTGCGGGCAGTTTGTTAGCAAGCCTGTATATTGTGATGCATATCGTGATGCCTTCAGGTATCATATGATATGATTTTTTTTTTTTTGTCATATCGCCTACTTCTACTTAACAGATGCTTTCCCGTTGACCCATTTCCAGTTGTACAGTAGTGCAAGAGTGTAGTCCTGATTAATCAGCCATCGCGTTAGCAAGGATTACTCATCTGAGATGAGAGCATACACCAGTGCAGTATCTCTGAGCAAGAGTCTGGGCCTCTGTTAATCTTTAGAGCCATGCTTATTAAGCACAGCCATTACAGGGTATGGTGAGGAACTTGTGCCCATGGCTCTCAGCCTTTTGGCTCTCTGGCCACACGGCTCAGCTGTTGTTTGTTCCGCTGAACCCTGAGCTAGCGCTACAGCCTGGAAGATGAACAAATTCAGCACTCTTGTAAAATGACCGTTCCACACATACCTCTGATTTCTCTCCAGCCACAGGTACTGGAGGGAGAAGGGACAGTTCAGAGCAGCAATGCTGGTTACACCTCTTCATCAGACAGTGCTGGAAAACACTCGGGATAACTCCTTAAACCCAGTGGATGGCAAACATACATCAAACTGTAATGGTCACCTCGCTCTGAAAAAAAAAATACAACTTTTCATGTTGCCATGCTCTGCTAAATTGAAAGCACATCTATATGTGTTTTTTTTTCTCTCTCATTCGAGCGTGATTTGTCTTGCTTTTTTCACTATTTTGGTGCATTACTTAACCATGTGTACAGTTGCCAGAGGACAGGGTGACTCATCACATCTCTGGAACAAAATGGCTTACTTTTTTGCTCTTAGTTATCCTGCTGCTGCAGAATGCTGGTGTTCCAGACACTGCTCTTCCATTTGCATCTCACATTTTATGTGAGGGAAAAGAACAGATGGCTTTATGCCAGTCGTCTACATTTTCTTTCTTTCTTTCTTTCTTTTTTTTTTTTTTTAATTGGCACACCAAATTTTCACGTGAAACAGTAAACTCTCATCACACATGGTGGAGTGAGCAGTTCCAAACATAGCTTGAGAGAAAATACTGTTCTCCTTACAAGGATTACATTACTATACCCAACTAATCCATTTAACATAGATGGATACAGTAGCTCCTTAAAAGGCAGACAGATACTCATGTCAAATTTTACGAACGTTGGAGCAATTTTTTTTTACCCTAACTTGCTAACTTATATGAAATGGTTATATAATCCTAAATTGCACTTATTAGCATGCATGTATTGTTATTCACATTGGAATTTTAGGGGACACTATTCCTTTCTGGGCAAACTATTAGTCTGGTTTAACCACTATTACAGGAAGGAACACATCATATGTGTAGAGACAAGAACCAGAATCGCAGGAATCACAGATATAATGCCTCTCAGAATAAGACAGCTGCTCATTTGGACTGGGCTGCGCTTTGCCTGCGTGGCGCTGCCAATGTATACATTTCCTCTATGCCTGGTTACAGACAGTTCTGTCTGGATGCTGACCAGGTTTTTTTTTTTTTTTTTTTTTTTTCTCCATCTAAACCCAGCAGACTGTGCAGTGTGTGTCCCGCTTGCTGGACTGGAGGATGCTGTATGTGTGTCTTTTTTAATCGAATGATTAATGAAGTCTATGTGGAGTAATATGGAAATGGTAGGCTCATTTGTAATTTACATTACATGTTTTCTTCATGCATGTTTTATTCTTTGAAATGTCACGAATTCGGATTCTTGTGAATCTGTTTCATCTCCAAGGTTAAGTCAGACCACTAGTGACTGCCAAGCACATGACTCCAAAAGATGGTTCAGGCCTCTCTGATTTGTCCTTGAATCTCGCATGATGCCAAACATTTTTGTGAAACTATGCCCTTCTGGACATCTGTTTCGACGTCTGACTTTCTTGGTTTAACTTGGTGGTTTATTACTCTGGTTATTGCTCGTGACTTATCATATGACGGTTAAGATTCAGACTGTTAATGAGGAATAATTATGTTACAGCAGACTATCACGTTTTCATTTTATATAATTTGTCTTTAATACCACAGTGCGCTGTGACTCACGTGTATAGGTACATTCTCATATAGACAAGTTTGCAGTGTGTGATCGTGCGCAAAGCGGCAGCCATGCACTTAACTGTTATAAAATATGCTCTGAATGTTGTGATGAGCACCAGTTAGTGAGATAATGCGATCCATGAGACAATTTCATGATCAGCCTTGAACACGGCGGGCTTTGTAACTTTTTGGTTTACCAATAAAAAGCTTTAAGAATTTGCTCGGCTGTGCGTCATGCCCAGAAGCGTAACAGTTTCCCTGACTAATACAGAGGATTTCCAGTCTGTTAAAGAGCAATTATAAGGCCTGTTGGTTTGACTTAGAACATGTTGGGAGAAACTGTTCTGTGCATGTTATATCCTGTCATGAGGTCTATAACCATCATTGCCACTGTATCCAGTTTCCAAGCCTAAACCTTTTTAACTTGCATAGATGCAATTTAAATGATATTTATTTTTGTGCTAGAAGTCTCTCCAAGTAAAATATAAATCGAATTTTCTTGGCGACCGTTGTTGGAGCTTTTTTTTTTTTTTTACAGGCATGCATTGTTCTCCTGCGCAGTTTCCTGAGCCAAAACAATACGTCTGCACCCACTAAGGAGGTACTTTTCAGCCTCATTAATTAAAACTATAATTAGAATTTGGTCTGTTTTCCACTTAATCTATTAGGGAGGCAAAGCTTTGATTCTGGCAATCCATTAGACTTTTCTCACTGGCTTCCCCCCATCCAACATGCTACAGTTGCTTAAGGTAATGATAGCTCAGTAGCAGTCAGGCCTCATCTAGCGCCTTGTGGTGCTTTTTTGGAGAAATGGCTTTTTTTTTTTTTTTTTTTTTTTTTCGCTTTCAAAAGAAAACAAAGTGTTTGTGTTTGTAAAGCCAAGCCATTACATAAGAGAGTTCCCAAAGGACGTTGCATTATTCAGAGCTGTAAGAGGCTTTGTTTGGCTACGTGCAACCTAATAATGCATCCCCTCCATCTTCTGTGTTCATTTATGGACAATTTTGTACCGGGTTCACTCGATGGGATGGGATCCAAGATGAATCAAATCTAAACCTTTCTTTCTAACAGACAAGCAGCAGCCCAAGTATGGGATAACTGCACAGTGATTCTCCACAATTAATGCTGAGAAAATGATCATCATTAGGTGCTGTTTAGAAGTTTTGTGTGTTTTTGTGAATATATATCCTTTATTGTGTTTCATTAACAAAGGATATAAAGGTACTGGGTATAGACATAAAAATGAAGAGAGATATCGTAATGTATAAATACACCATCGTTATTGGTATCCTTTGTGAAAACTAGTGAAAAAAACAAAAAGTTATCGGCAATGTTCCTAGCTCCAACCACATGTTCGTATTTTAGTCAAATTATGACTACGTGGAAACAATGGAGTTAAATGCAGGTTTTTATAGTTATGTTTCAGTTAAATTTGAATAAAATAACAATTACTGAAAAAAACAGTTTGCACTTGAGTCTGTAATAAAAATAAAACCTTCAAATAATACATACATCAATATTAATAATACATACAGCACAATACTGCAGAGACTTCTGTGTGAAATTATTGTTTACACCTGCTTTGCTATATAATTTAAGGAGGTGTCCTGGTCAATATCCAGTGAACACCGCATTTGGGTTGGCTAGAAGCGTTTCTTTTTCTTGATCAGCCTCTTTTACAACACTGCGCCAAATAAGGGTGTTTGCCTCTTTTTTTTTTTTTTTTTTTTTTTTTTTAAACGCTGAGCCAAGTGTGGGTTTAACACCACACAACTACATGAGTATGTTGTTTCTTTGTTGAGTTTCGGTTACTGTGTGCAAGGCAACACCTCCAAGTTTCAGAGCAGAACTTTTGGATTGCTTCAAGGCAATGATATAATAGATTAGCCCTCCCTCTGATCTTTATCAGAGATGCTGCTGCCTGATGTTGTTGTGCCTTTTACAGTAATATCGACACATGTTCCTTCCTCTCTGCATCAGTTTTGCACAGACCCCTCCTACCAGCCACATGCATACTCCCTCTAGCACATGCACTTTATGTTTCCTGTTCAAATGGTATATTGTTTAGTAAAGGTTTTGTGGGTCCAGCAAGTGCTGCAGTGTGGTGTGTTTCTTATGCCAAGGGAATAGTTTCAGAAAGCATTTTTTTTTTTTTTTTTGTCGTTGTTCAGCATTTTTGCTGAAGTGATAAAGTTAGCAGAAGTCGTAGTTTAGTGTTAAACGCATCATCTCTGCATACTGTAGAGCTATGTGCGTGCATGTAACCCTCGGTAAAATTAAAGTCCATTGACTCCTTCATTATTGGTATATAAAAACATGTGTGAAAGAAACAGGATTTTCCCCATTACTTATAGATCCCTTCTGTATTTTTGGAAGTATACACTAAGGATTTGTGTTGGGTCTTGAATGAAGGACCATACTGGGGCAAATTTTGCTTATTATTTGTCAAATATTCATGTATGTGTAAAGCTGATCTCTGGCTGCAGTATTTATTTAAAAATGCCAGTCATTATGGGACTGTTTATAGATATGTTCCACTATATAGTTTGCTTAAAATTTTTTTTTGATTATTATATTATTTTCAATAATCTTTTATTTATGCACAGTTGGAAAAAAAAAAAGCAATTCAGAATATTTCAGAATGAATTAAGATCAAGACTTTACAGGGTAAATATGTTCACTATATGGAATGTATTTTCATAGTTGCACTTGAAACAGACCCTAAACTGTTCGCCAGTTTTAGCTGAACACAGTACAACGTCATATGGCTTGTCTTGGGCAGTAAAGAGTAACTTTTGCAGGCAATGCATGATAAAACCTTTATTCATGCATATATACAGTACAGTACATCGCCTAAGTGCGTAACAGTAGTTAAAGTTGTTATGTTCAAAAGCGTGATAAATCCTGAACCCTGGTCGGGCATCTCCGTGTCTTTTCTCCATGACACTCTTTCCCTCTGTCCCATAGCTGTCTCTCACAGAAAATCAACGCAAGAGAGAGGGAGCGCATGGAGCAAAAACTTCTGGAAATAGCGTCATGCTTTGCTAAGCGTGCTAAATGCCAAAGCAAGTGGAAATGCAATGATTCTTTTCCTGTAATGGATTTCTCACATGTTTGCTTTAAGAAGCTGTTTTGTTTGGTTGCTCAGTTGAAGCCAGCGAGACCCTCTGACCATATGATCACACACAACAGGAAAACAGTGCTTGTTCCCATTTCCCAGAGCAAGTGAGGCATGCTCTGTCTCCACTGTGTACAGTGGACATTTGTGTGTGGATGGTGTTATTTTCAGTGGCCAGTAGTAATTCCTGTGTTTGTTTTGCCGGGGTTGCACGTTCGTGTGGCCAAGTGACCCGTGATTGTTGGAGAATAAGTCATGCGGCCGTGTGAAGGAAACTCCAACAATGTGGGCCAGCAGATGGTCGAAAGACAACTTTGTAACGAGCTGATGTTCACACAGGGAGCTGGAAAATCCGGCAATGAATATATGGACGGCCATGACGTCAAGCATAAAGATGCAGTCACAATAGCACTCATATTTCTTTATTTCTTTTTTTAGGCAGCCAAGATCCTGTGTAGTATATTAAGTATATTATGCAGTTTCAAAGCTGGTGGTTTGTAAGCTATTTATGAGCCCTTAATGGTTTGTTTAACAAAAAAAAAAGTTTGTTTTAAAATTAGTTTATATGTTAAAAGTTGCATAAGCTAACTGCGTCAGAAATACGTATCCCATGTCCAGGATATTCCTTTTTTGGACCGGTCCAAAGTATTGTAAATATAAGAAGGCCAGGGTGTTATTCAGGAATGGTACAGTATAACTTGATTTCTACCTGCAGTGAGCCACTAGTAATGCTTTATACTTTCTTTCCCAGTGGAGCTTTAATAGTTTTTTTATGGCAGTAAGTGGTTGTGCTCAACTCTAACGACTTTAGCCATTCGCATCTTAAAAAGCTCAAGTCACACTACATTTGTTAAACCGAATTGCCTCCCTCACCCATGGACGCACAAAGCCGGCTTTGATACGTTCGCTCACTGAGAGAACCGAGGGCTCATCAGTTCTAAAACGCTCGTTTTATTTTCGTAAATGTGCAGGATAATTAAAGAGTCTATTATAACTTTCCCAGAGGGTTGGGAACGCTTAACGTTGCATGCCACTCTATGCCATGACTGCAGCTGCGTAATGGCGTGTTGTCGACTCGGCTTGCGGCTGATGGGAATCGGATGATTGGAACAACATCCCATGATGCACTACATCTCGGTGTGTCTCCACAGGAAACGGCTTTGTGAACCCCAGGGGCTCGCCAGGACTTCTGGGTACCAGCAGTGGGAATGGACTGGGAAAAGTTATGCCCACGAAATCCCCGCCTCCGCCAGGGGGAAACATGGTTATGGGGAACCGAAAGCCGGACCTGAGAGTGGTCATACCGCCGTCCAGTAAGGGAATGATGCCTCCACTGGTGAGTATCAATGACCAATGTTATTTCTCTCCATCTTTGCTATAAATGTAATACAGGACACACGCACAGGGGTGTTTTCTAGGTTTACTTTTGTTTTTGTCTTGTTGTTAATGAAGCTTTGCTGGACTGCGTGTACTGTCCCTGTTACTACTGTCAGTGAAGTTCTTTCACACTGCTATTGTGTATACAAAGAGAAAAGTAGGGGTGTAGGTGCAAAAGAAGCAGCAGAGTGGAATATCTCTGAGGCCCAGGTGCCATCACACTCTCTCAATTATTTATATAGAAATTAGAGGGCCTCTCTAATGATTATAATTAAGGCCCTGACAGTTCAGACCACATTCAACACCTGAGGCAATGCTAGCCTGTCTCCTTCATAAATCACTGCAAATGTAAAAAGAAAAGGGAAAAAAAAAAAAAAAAAAAAGCTTTCCAGAATTGGCCCATGAAGGGCTTGTTTCAGCCTTGCGTGCCACTCCGCATGGAGTTCTTACAGAGCTGTTTGGGAAATATTGCCAAGGTTACCTAGGGTCATTCTCGTGCATTGGCTGTTCTGTGTAAAATGTGAGTATGTGTGTTTTTGCTTTCCAGCATCTGGAAGTAGTGGGGTTTGTATATGAGTCAAAATAGAATCTACATTCCAGGCTGGTGATATTAGCAGCCTGGTGGATTAAGTGGTTAAGAGTGTGTGTGTGTGTGTGTGTGTGTGTGTGTGTGTGTGTGTGTAAGGATTGAGGACTCCCCCTCTGTGTGCTTCAGACAGACAGGCTAATGCAGGGGCAGGCGGTGTGCCCTGCAGACAGCCTGTCATTAGGATATAATGGCATTAAATTAATCACATCCCTAGTGTGACAGAGTGGGGATGAAGGCTTAATCAGAAGCCCAGAGTGCTAGCCAGATAATATCTTGTCGCCCTTGTCGTGTCTCCTCAATGTTATTGATTGAGTGTTAAGACAGTTGTGGCCTGGGCACAAATGGAAGACCAGCTACAACTACAACGGACAGCGAGTAAAGACAGATCTCCGACTATTTGTTCGGATCTCCTTCCAATTAACAGTCCTCATTTCTGAGGTCCATGTATGCTGATGGTGCTTGTGCAGATTCAGTCTATTAGACATGGTTGAAAGAAGAATAGTAGCGCGCGCAAATAAATATGGATAAACATCTGTACTAATGAACACCTCACTAAATTTCACTCCTTTGTACTGACATACATATTTTTACACCTTTAACACTTTGTCTTCTCCACAGTTATCAAACTTTTGCTAGAGTAGTTGTAATAGCAGTATTCTCGCATGTTAAAACCAACGCTGTTTAGCTGCTAATTTTATCAGCCGTCACTCTTCCGTACATCCTCAGCCCAATGCGTTTTGTTACTCCCCTGTGGTGTCGCTTTTTTCCCCCCCCATCCCCTCCAGTAAGATCTGGTAATGTCAGTGGAGGGATGTATAAAGGAGAAGTGAAGGATTTCATGTAGTTTTTGGGTTCCGTGGGCCACCATACTGTTGAGTCTCACAGAAAAGGTTAAGCACATCTTAGGAGTGAGGTCAAGTCCCTGAGAGAGCATTCCTTGAGCTTTGAAAGACCAGCTTTCCTACAATGCTCTATACCAATTAAGGCAGCTGTAAGCTAAGTGGGCTGCATTTCATTTCATTTAGATAGCTCTTGTACACAACCAAACTGAAGCCTCAGTGTGCTAGAAGCAGTGGTGACATATTTGACTAGAGAGTGCAGTTCATTTGACTGGCGGACGACTATACAGGTAACTCGAGTAGCGTTTCGATTCTTTGTCATTCACAGTATTTGAATGAGTTTATTCTAATAGGTGTGCACAGGGGGTGGGGGGGGGTGGTTTGGAAAAAGCAAGCAGTGCTTTGCATGAGTTGTCGTGGGTGTTGCGCTCAGTTCCATACTGATCCAGTCCTCTGTTCTTTTTCTGTTGGGAACAGTCTGAGGAGGAGGAGATGGAGTTGGTGAGTTGCACAGTTTTGCCTGGATGAAGAATTTCAGCCCTCACCTTTTACACTAGCAAAGCAGCACATTATTGCTTTAAAAAAAAAAAAAAAAGACATGACTAACGAGTGCACTTGCTTGAGCCGGATGCCGGTTAAACCTGGCTAAGCTGAATTCTGGATGCGTTTACCAGTGTGCTGTGCAAAGGCAGTCTGGTTTAAGCTTTGTGTCCCTCACTCACATTGCATGTATTCTTCAGTCTGGTCAGGTTAAGCTTGAAAGTACCAACTTCCACAGACTGTCTCAGTTCTTCCCGTGCGTGTGTTCACGTTGCAAGGTCTCTCTCTCTCTCATTCTGTCTCTCGTTATCTCTTTCTTTCTGTGTGTGTGCACGCGCGTGTGTGAGATCACTCACAGGAAAATAAATCTCCTGAGACCCATTAATCAATAATTTCAGTATTTACGTGTAGCTCTCTAGTTTTTCCCAGTTTTTTTTTTTTTTTTTTGCTCTCCAGAGAGTTTTCTTCCTTTTCTAGAGTCTGGTTACTTCATTAGGGATGATGTCATACAAAGATAGAGCACAGGCCAGAATGATGTCATCCTGTCGAAGGGAGAGGCCAACCACAGCTAGCGGTGTTTTTTTTCCCCCAAAAAAGAACAGAGGTTTATGCAAAAAGATAGGAAGATATGAACTGAGCCGTGATGTGTGACTCCTTTTAGAGATGCCTATAGGTCTTTTACATGCATATTCAGAGAGTCATTTTTCAAACAGAATAATTTCCCCCATAACTTTTGTATGAATATATTGTAGAATAATGACTTTTTGGGAAACACACTAACCTTTTTTTTTTCCACTTTTAAACCACTTTGAAAATATACAGCGGCTGAACTTGAAAGTTGAAGCAAAATACGTTGACGTGAAATCATTGACCATTTATTATTCCTGCACTCTTCCTAAGTGTTTGGTTTGGAGTGAGCGAGCGAGTGTGTGTGTGTGTGCGCATACGGGTGTGTGTGTGTGTGTGTGTGTGCGCGTGCATACGGGTGTGTGTGTGTGTGTGCGTGTGCGCATACGGGTGTGTGTGTGTGTGTGTGTGTGTGTGCGTGTGCATACGGGTGTGTGTGTGTGTGTGTGCGTGCACGCGGGTGTGTTGTGTGTTTGTCTGTGTCTGTGTGTGGGGGATATCTCCTTATGGGGACTAATTGTCCATACAATGAAAGGAATATATGCCAGTTTTGACCTTGTGGGGAAATTTGGCAGATCTCAATGAGGAAGATAGCTTTCAAAAAAAATGAAAGGGCCAAAAGGCTTAGAATTTAGAGTTAGGGGTAGGTGTAGGCATAGCATTAATTACCTATGATTCACAGACAAGTCAATGGCAATATCCCACAATGATAGAAATACAAGTGTGTGTGCGTGAGTGTGTATAAACTGCATGACCATAATTTCCAGGAGTGAGGGAATGCTTGCATTGCATGCTTGTCACCACACTGAGATGTATTCACAACAAGTCACTGCATTACCTTAAACACACCAGACAAGTGGGTTGTTTTGACACTGAATAAAAGCACTTGGGGAATTCAAGGTAAAGGCTTGAAAGGAATCTTCCCCATATTTACTTTAAATTTAATCTGTCTGGCTGCAAAAAAATATTTATACTTTACAAATGCACTATGACTGTAACAGCCATGGATGAGTGTGTTCTTCTGGTCTGAGACGGCTGTGGAGTTCTACCTTCTTATTCTAAGATTCTGAGTGTAGGTGTTATTAGCTGAAAAAAAGATTTGCCTACAATGATTTTGGCTTGGCAAAATAGAAGGTAAAAGGAAGAGTACAAGAAATATTTAAGTAGTACAAGCCATTTAAATTATCACCTAATTTTGCAACATGTTTTAAATGTGAGCTATGGTACAGATTAGCCGTAGTTGTTTGATCACACCTCTAATGTGGAGCATGTCCGTATTGTCCTTTCGAGCACACGTTGGCTGGTGAGCTGCGATGATCCAAGCAATTCAGTGTGTTGTATTATTTTGATGAAGCTACAGCGCCCCACTGTGGTGGGCAAAAATTCCATGCAAAGAAGCCTGAGCTGTTAGCACTTTTTTTTTTTTTTTTTTTTTTTTTTTTTTTTTTTTTTTTATTTAAAAAAAAATTTTTTTTTAAAAAAAATATAAATTAAAAAATTTTAAAATTA
>CM075008.1:14701488-14721808 GCA_037576675.1 Pangasius sanitwongsei
TTTTTAAATGTAGAAACATTTAATTTCATTATTTTTGAAGGCATCTTTGCTCTACAGCATTTCTTTGCATGTGCCTATAAACATACATATACATATAAACAAAATGTCTAGGCACAGGTCACTAACAAAGATTAAAAATGCAATATCTATATATGGCTATTCTCAGTAAGGCAGCCTACAGTATTAATGAGAAAGTGATGCGACACTTTTGATGTAATATTTGGACATATTGTTTATTACTGTAGCAGTTTCAGATAGGATTTGCCTGTTTTGAAGCTGCTGAGGTGACTTGCTGTTACACAATGTGTCCAGCAGAGGGAGACAAAATCCCTGCCAATCAACACACCAACGCAATCATAATAATAATATCGCGTCAGTTATAATAATACGACTGAATATTGTCACCGGCATGTGTTCTTTTTTTGGCTTTACTACCAAAAGCTTGAAAGAAAAAAGTGATGAATATGAAGTGAATGAGATAGAATAGATCAGCTGCCAAAACAGAGCATCTTCACCAGCTATTAAGTTATTTCCCATCTTCCTAATGACTTAAACTGATCAGTAAATGTTTCTAATTGCCTTGCTGTTATTTTCAGTTTGGAGATGTTGCGTTAGTAGAGGTGAAGTGTGAAGGCGTTTGAGCAGCTCGAGTGTGTGTTTAAACAGCTGATCAGACTGGATTTTTTCAGCAGGAGCCTGAAGCCAAATGAAGGCGTTTAAACCAGAACTACAGTGATGACGCTTTGGGCTCCGCCCACCTGCGACGCAACAAACCGGTCAAATGAGACCGACAGCTTCAGAGTGTTAAAGAGTTTATCGGATTCATGCTTTGCAACCAAGTCTGCATTACATTTTTAACTGCCTATAGGTAAGAACTTGTTGTTGTTTTCCTCTTCCCAAGGCTGAATTCTGAAGGTGTGTTTACCTGTTGACACTTGGCTACTTTCCAGGTGACCTGGTGAAGTTATCTCAGCTTCTTCAGAGCAAGAGCTTGAGCTTGGGCTGGTGTTGGAGCAAAGCCAGCAGCCACCCAGCTTCCATGCTTCATTTTATCTTTAGAGAGAGAGAGGAAACTTGTACATGAGATGAACCGTACACCTGAAACTGTTCCACGAGTTGTCTATTCTTGATATGATTTCTGATATGAACTACAGCCTATAAATATTCATATAATACGGTTACATTAGACAGGTTCAACTAAATTTCAGTGTAGTATATCCTGAGAAAACACAATTAAGCAGCAGAAGTACCAGAAAACCTCAGAAATGTGAGACAGCACATGACACTTGAACCATTTCACACTCATTGGCATGGCAAGACTGACTAGTGTACTATGAGTCTGGCATAACCAACATTTTCAGGCCACCAAGCTGACATTCTGCAAAAGCTTTCAGATTTAAAAATGCAGTTCTGTACGGGTGGCACTCTGGCTTAGTGGTTAGTATGTTTGCCTCGCACCTCCAGGGTTGTGGGTTCGAGTCTAATCGTCCTGCATGCGTGTGTGGAGTTTGCATGTTCTCCCCGTGCTTTGGGGGTTTCCTATCTACTCCAAAGGCATGTGTTATAGGATGAATGGTATCTCTAACTTGTTTGGTTTGTGTGTGTGATTGTGTCCTGTGATGGATTGGCATGCTGTCCCTTGGGATAGGGCCCCTGTGTAGGAAAGCAGTACAGAAAATGGCTGGATAGTTCTGTATGAGAGCTGTAGTGTATATAAACTTTTTCATGCAGTAAGATACATGCATGTGTTTCACATACTAGTAGCCTAAAATAGAATGTCTATATTTACTGCCCATCCCTGTTTTGATGTCACCTAGACATAAAAGAATGACTATCCCTACAGTGGCCTGGGTGGAATAAGTGGACTTTGGGAGGGCCATGTACAGAACAGCCAGTGTGGAACCTGTTTGCCTCCATTGCATGTTCAGGTGAACAGGACAGGCTTTACAGGCCACTGTTTCCAAAATGCTCCTTAATATACAACTTTATCATGTTCATCATTTCTCAGAGGAAGAACTACACTTTGGGGTTTGCAGTTTTTTTTTTTCGTACGAGTATCTTTTGCAGTAGTGTATTACGCACGATTCTGCGCACAGAGAAAAAAGTATGTTACTTTTCCATCACCACAGTTAAGATTTTTCACAGCAACCAGTTGTATAAGGATTAGGGGTGTAATGATACACTATGGTCACGATCATAAACAATAAACAATGCAAAACAATATGCACTTTTGCCTGTATTAAACTAAATATATTAAAAATGGCTACAAACAGAGGTTTAATATTGTAAATAAAAACTACATGTGCGCCACATCTTAAAAATAAATAAAGAAATTTATAAATTCTCCCCAAAATTTTGATTGAGTAAACAAAGTGTCTGACCTGGGGCCTTTGAAAATGATTGACTGAAATATAATGAGCTCCGTAGCAGGAATAGAGCTCCAAAGGTTAAAATGACCGGTTTCCACGACTTCTTTCTCAGGCATCGTAGATCGCAAGAGGCATGGGGATGGTGTTTGAAAGCTGAAAAGTGCTCTGTTTAACCATTATTACATGGTCGTGTAAACATATAACCATATAACCATATAACCATATAACATTATTTATAACTGCACTATCCAGTTGCGTATCCCAGATGACGATGAGCTCTCTTTTGAGTCTGGTTCCTCTCAAGGTTTCTTCTTCATATTGTCTCAGGGAGTTTCTCCTTGGCAACGTTGCCTCTGGCTTGCTCATTAGGGATACATTTATATCCTGAATTGATATATTTCTGTAGAGCGGATTTGTGACAATGTCCATTGTTAAAAGCGCTATACAAATAAAATGTAATTGAACTGTATAACATATAATAGTCATTGCAATCCAGAGCTATCGGGCTAGCCGTCACTTCACAAGTACGGATCATCTCTCAGGTTCTCCACGAAGGAAAGTGATCACATGACCAGCATGCTCTCTAGATATTTTACCTCTATGGGTTACGCAGACTGGGATCTCTGGTGTTCCAACAGTGCAACTGCATGAGATGCATGATTAATAGGATGCCGATATCGCACATTGTCACATTTTTGCATCTTTGTTGCCTGTTTTTTTTTTTTTTTTTTTTCAAGACTACTACAAGCATCTCAACACTGTGGCCCTGTCATTTATCTGACCTGTGATATATCCATATTTCACAGCAGCCTGGCTGTTGTATATGGATATATTACAGGTCAGAAAATGGTTAGGCCACGGTGTTTAAATGCTTGTGATGGTTTTCAAAGAAACAACTCTCGCCACGTTTCAGCAAAGAAAATTATTTCAGTACCTTTTACAGTTCTTACAGAACACATTTTCATTTCCAATGATAATCCTCACATTCAGAAGTAATCTAAAATTGTCTTCCACTATTATATATACTGTTCAGGTCAAGTTTCATCCATTTGATTGGGCTAAATAGGTAACTTTCCAAACATTTTTCCAAATTGACCAAAATACATATTTACAATATTTGCAGATTTATTTGTATTTATGTACATTTATGACACATTTGCACACATTTATGCAAAACTGAAGGCAGTCCAGAGGTAGTGAGTATAGTGTGGTTCGTGTCATGTGTTAGTGTCGCGCTGAGACAGTGATACAATTGTTCCATAGTGTAGTACTGGAAGTACTGGTAATATTGACAGCATGTTGACAGTGTCGTGCTAAGAGTAATATTTACAGTATTCAATGACAGTGTAGTAGTGAATGTAAGGTTTATCATTGTAAGGTTTATAGTGTACCTTGACAGTGTAATGTTGACAGTAGGCTTGTATGATATTGAATTTTTTCTCTGATCACAATTTTCCATTTTAAAATATCGTGATCAACAATTTAATCGCCCAGAATCATTAGCATAAAAACGATAGGAAGCATTTAGCACAAGCATTTCTACCGTTGTAATAATATGACGCTGTGAAGTCGGGAACTGTGGCAATCGCAAAATCTCTGGATGGTGGACCTATAACAGCACTCTTCTGTGTAGCCCTTTCAGAAATCAGTCGACTAATGCCGACATGACTGACATTTTGTCTGTTGAGGCAGGAGAGCACAGCAGAGAGAAGAAGTCCCGAAAAGTCAAAAAAAGAAAAAAGCTTTAGTCACCATTTAATATTTATAAAGTGTTAAATCTGACATTTCTTTTTTCCCAAACTTTTTGGTGGCATCCCTAATAAATATAGTCTGTTAAATATATACTTGTCTAATGTTATCAGTAATGTTACACTGATAGATTTTATTTCACATTAATAAACTCAAAATATTGTCCGTTTACCATGACAGAAAGGGAGAGTGCATAAGATGGGGGGAAAGGACATGGCTTCCAGGAAGTGTCTGGAGAGGTCAAACTACCTACGAAGATCATTCCAGATTCACATGCCAGTTGGCTCATCTCTCACTTTATTGAGGAGAAACAAACTGCTCTTTTAGCCTATTTTTACTTATAACTTGTGATGATATTTTCGAATGGTTTTGCAGAGCTCCTACGCAAAAAGAGCAGGTCTGGTAATATAATATAATCAGTGATAAACGGCACTGGATATCGTGGCAATGTGATATCATCCTATTGCACAAACCTAGCTGAGAGTAATGTTTATAGTACACTTTGATGGAGTAATGAGGAAAGCAATGTTTATAGTACATTTGGAGAATGTAGTAGGTACGAACAATGTTTATAGTTTATGACAGTGTAGTAATGAGTGGAGTTTCTAATAGCATTGTTTCATACTGCAGAATAGTTGGGTGATTAGCAGGAATTTGTTGAAATCTATTTAAATATGCGTTACATTTGTGTTTGTGTCTTGTGTATGTTTTACCATTTTTATCGAATGAATTGCTAGTATAGTTATTGTGGTGTTTGATTTTCAAAAGTGTGAAAGCTAACGTTGTCAGAAGCATGTAGTTTACTCAGGTAAAGTATAAATATTCCCAGACACACGTAAGTAGCATAAGGAATAAGGGAAGTATTCTTCAGTACTATACACCACTGATGGTATCCATAGGTTAAATTCTCTGCTTTCAACAGGGGAATGTAATCTAAAATCAACATTCTAGGAGAACGAAGATCTCAACTAGATAAAACATAGTTCAGATACGTATTACATATTACTATATGGCCAGGTTTATAGTCAGCTGCAACTGTATTTTATGGATTGTAAATTACAATTATTGTAAAATGGGTTTAAAAAGGGCTGCCCACTATGTAATAAAACATTAAATAAAAGAATACTTGGTGCTAGAAGTGGAGTGTACCAAGGAAACACCAATAAATGCTTATAACTGCATTTTAGGTTTTTTTTTTTGTTTTTTGTTCTAACAGTGGTTATGGCTGTTAAAACATATTTCCTCACACAGAGGCCATGTGTTTAACAGTGATAGTAAAGTTCCTGTTTCTGACACCATCACACTTCCTTGTTGGGGATTTTTTACTGCTTGTCACTTCATGTATTGCATGAATATACAAATGTCTCTTTATTAACACACAGTCCCTTCTGTATTGGAAGTATTGGAACACCAAGGCCAATTCTCTTACTTTTGCCATACACTGAAGACATTGGGGTTTGAGATCAAAAGATGAATATGAAATGATAGATCAGAATTTCAGCTTTCATTTCCTGAGATTTACATTTAGATGTGTTAAACAACTTAGAACATGGCACTCTTGCTGTCAGACTACCCAATTTTTAGGGGAGCAAAAGTATTGGAGCAGATAGTCTTAAAGGAAATTAAAGTAAATAACACTTAATATTTGGTTGCGTATCCCTTGCTTAAAATAAGTGCATCATGCTGACAATGACATTACCAAACTGTAGCATTCTTCTTTTGTGATGCTTTTCCAGGCTTGTACCACAGCCTCTTTCAGTTGTTGTTTGTTTTGGGGAGGGTTTCCCTTCAGACTCCTCTTCAGGAGGTGAAATGCATGCTCAATTGGGTTAAGATCTGGTGATTGACTTGGCCAGTCTAAAACGTTCCACGTTTCCCCCCCCGATGAAGCCCTTTGTTGTGTTGGCAGTGTGTTTTGGGTCATTGTCTTGCTGCACAATGAAGTTGGATGCATTTCTCTGTAAAATGGCAGACAGAATGTTTCTGTAGACTTCTGAATTCATTCTGCTGCTACCATCATGAGTTACATCATCAGTAAAGATGAGTAAGCCCTTTCCATGCAAACCCAAGCCATGACACTACCTCCACTGTGCTTGACCGTTGTGCTTTAGCTTGTATGTTTTGGATCATGAGCAGATCGTTTCTTTCTCCACACTTTGGTCTTTCTATCACTTTGGAAGAGGTTAGTCTTCATTCCAGAAATTTTGCGGCTCATCTCTCTATTCTTCAGATTCTTACTGCTGATGAGTGGTTTGTGTCTTGTGTGCCTCTATATCAATGCTCTCAAAGTCTTCTTTGAATGGTGGATTATGATACCTTCATCCCTGCCCTGTGGAGGTTGTTGGTGATGTCACTGACTATTGTTTTTGGGTTTTTCTTCACAGCTTTCACAATGTTTCTGTCATCAGCTGCTGTTGTTTTCCTTGGCCGACCTGTTTGATGTTGTTAGCACACCAGTGGTTTAAAAAAAATCACTTGAAAAATGGGTGGGTTCAAATAAAAAGGTGCCATGTTTTGAGTTGTTTAGCACATCTAGATGTAAATATCAGGAAATGAAAACTGAAATTCCGATCTGTCATCTCATATTCTAACGGCCCTGCCGTTCCAATACTTTTGGAGGAGACTGTATGTAATTTGATTGTTTGAAATGCAACTGATTTGAGTAAAACTCTTGTGGACTTTTGCTTTCATTCAGCCATCAAAGAAATAATTGAACTCATCTCCAGTCAAAATGGACCCCAAGAAGAATAAAGTCTTATCCAAACTGCGAGATAAAACCAAGCCCCTGTTCAATGTGAAGATGGGGAAGAAAGTAAAGAAGACTCCCCTGCAATACAGGAGGAGCATTTCAGTACCAGACCTGTTAAGTGATCAATCCATGCCATCTTTTCTATGCCCTACTGTTCAATCTTCAATCCCAGACTCGTTTGTTGAGCCAGTTCATTCATTTGGTCCTGATGAAACAAAGTGTGAAACCTCCAGCCTAACCGACAGCCTCACTGTCACAGACGCAGCATTATCTGCAAAGTGCACTGATCCATACACTGTTCCAGCCTCCCCATTTCCAAAAAGGCTCCTGGGCCAGCACAATACTACAGACACATCTCTGGATCAAGTTATTACCCCAAATACACCGTCATCAGCCAGGTCCCTGGACCAATTTACTGCCCCATACACACCATCTTCAGCCAAGGCTCTGGACAACTTGATGCTTCCAAACACACCACCTACAATCATTTGTTCAGGATCAGAGAGGCCAGCATTTATCAGTGTACCAGCCACAAAGGATAAACCAGAGAAACGGATGGAGCAGAGGGAAAGAAACACCACATGGTACATAGAGGACAGCGAGTCAGCTTGTAGCACGCCATCTGAGGACCGCTCCTACATCTTCTGCCCTCCTGACCATGATCTGACAGGGCTAGAGCCTGCTACACCAAGGTCCACAGAGATGTTTATTATCGGATCAGCTGAGGACAAGAATGAAGTCAGTTGGTTTATCATTTTTAAATGGTTTTGCTCTTGCTTGTTTCACGTTCATGACCAGCAAATCTTCTTCCTTGCAGGTTTCCAACGAGACCAGTGACTATGACACCAATTTCTCAGGGACAGAAACGAAAGTGAGTAATGTGCAGTCCATTTTTTGTCCTATTAATCATATTTCATGGAAGAGTAGTACCCTCCAGCATCTTCTGTTCAGCTACAGACAACTACATTACATAGTAAGATAGTTTGCTTTGTACTTAAACATACATTTACATTTATTCTTTTGGTAGATTTTCCTGTACTGTAACTTTAACTTTCAAAAGGGAAAGCGCTGAAGGTACAACACTATGAAAATCTATGAAGATTCATAACATTGAAAACAAGAGCTACAATGGTGTAGTCTGTAAGTGCTGCAGAGAAATAAAATGAAGTGCTATCCAAATTGTAAGTTTATAGACTTTTGCAGAAGATATGAAGATACTGATCCATTTGGAGGGAGGAGAGAGCTCCAATGAGATGCCAGGATGTAAAAGCAACAAAATCTCACCTGCTTGGTTCTCAAAGAAGGACTTACTATATTCCCAGAAGTTGATGAGCTCACTTGTTTATGAACTAAGAGACTAAACTAACAGTTTTAACAAGTTTAGAGCTTGTTAGAGACTGAAATGCAAGGTGTCATGGAATTAGACCTTCAACGTAGTTTTCCTCAAACATACATTACACAGAATCGAGTTGCTCAAGTGAGATATTTATTATTACGCTTAATATCACAAGCTCGGGAGAGCACATTGAGTGCGTCTCACCGTGGCTCAGGTTACAAGACTTTTTTTAGCATCAGACTTACACATTCATTTCCATAGAGAACAAAGAACTCAGTTTCTCATTGGTAATAAAGCATAGCCACATATGAAGTGGAAAGCTACTGCTAGAGCAAAGAGTTCTTCTTCAAAAACAAAAACAAGGTACGGTTAGCACGGATGACCTTGGCTGTAGCTTAAATCTTCATGGCACCTGCAACATCTTTAAGAAGCTTTTGTGCTTGCTGCCTATCAGTCGTGCACACTCTCAATGTCAAGTCACACAAAGTAAAGCAAGTTTAAACACAAATAGTCAGAATGCATTCATAACTCACATATTTAAATAATTGTTCATTAAATGTGTCAGCCCACAAAAGCAAGTCACTGCAAAGGATGAGTTTTTTTTTTTTTTTTTTTTTAAATTTGATTCAGAATAAGTCCACACACACACACACACACAAAATGTAACACTTTTAACAATGTAACACTTTATTCTATTTATTCTCTTTATATATATATATATATATATATATATACATATACATATATATATATATATACATATACATATATATATATATATATATATATATTTGAAATGAAGCAATCAAGATGTGATTGAAATGTATTGAAATTAAATGACTTTCAGCTTTAATTCAAGGGGTTTAACAAAAATATTAACTGTTTTTTAACTATTCCCTCCATTTTCACAGGCTCAAAATTAATTGGACAAACTAACATAATCATAAATATTAGGATTATTTTTAATACTTGGATGCAAATCCTTTGTAGTCAGTGACTGCCTGAAGTCTGGAACCCATGGACATCACTAAATGCTGAGGAAGTGTTGTGGTGGTGTACAGAGGCAAAATTACAAAAATTGTGTTACTGTCCAAATACTTATGGAACAGACTGTATTTATGTATGTATATATATATATATATATATATATATATATATATATATATATATATATTTGGTGTGTATGATACACAGAGCTCAGGAGTCAGCAGTGAAGGCCAGGCTAATCTAGTAGGTCAGAAGCTCCATTATCTCCTTACCATCAACTTGAAGGAAGGAAGGAACCTGGCCATCAAAGACCGCTCTGGTAGGCATGTCATCATGTTCTGATGTTCAGTCTCTAATCTGCAGGGCTGTGCGGGGCTTTGTGCTTATAAAAACTAATTCTTATCAAATATTCAGTATGTATACATTCCCTTTGATATTTTTGTGCCTTCATGTGTCATATCCATATAATGACATGTGATAGTTCAGTTAATAGTTTTTATGTGCATGTTCAACAGCATTCCAACACTTTCTGGTGATGTGTTGTCTACGGTTTTAGTTTTGGAAAGGCTTTCTCAGATCTTGGTCAATGCATTTTTCATGGTATTTTTCATGCATTTTAGTACATAATGTGCAGAATTCGAGCCATAATTAGTATGAAAGGTATCTTGCAGAGCAGCATTCTTAATCCAGGTATTGTCTGACTACGCTGTTTTGCATGTTTGATATATAAAGCACAGTGTGTGGTTTACTGTTTCTCTGGATCACACATGGAAATACTGATCCAACAGGCTACTTATTGTATTTATAATGGAACTTGCTGTGGGAATGTTCAGACCGTTGTGCAGACAGTGTTAAATGGGAAACACGAGAATAGGTGACACAACTCCTCACACGTTAAATCATCCTGTTATAGCTGTGAAGAAATTGTGTACTGTCTATGACAGTGCACACATCCTGACTTGGTACAAATTAGTTACTTGTATTGCTTTTGTTTAACTGAACAAATACTAAAGAAACTTCAGATATAGTAAATATATGAGGAAAGGAAATGCCCTGGCTTAGATTTTCCTATCCTGGATGTCTTTATGGGTATCTGCCATATGAAATATACGTGTGCACATGTGGTTTCTCCGGTTGTTTCTAGTTTAAAACGTGACACTGTTGCGTAGTGACGGTGAAAAAAAAACAAAAAAAAAAACAGACGACACCATCCTAATCACTAAATCTCTAATCTCTAATCTCTAGATCACTCTTGCAGTAATCAATGCTTGCTTATTTTTCCTGGTTGTATCTATTGACTGAGCATGGTGTGCGTCTTTTTAATGAATAGAATGCCTTTGAGCTGCTAAAGGCTGGCAGTGGTGTCCTGAGACAACAGCAAGGCATGTGGTCTGACCAGAATGTAACAGTCTCACTGACTTCAGGCCTCTCCCTAATTGTTACCGTGTTAAAACATAGTTTCACAAACAACTCGTCCACGCGATGGACAGTGTGTTTTGGCCTAGCAAACTAATCATGAGGCTATGTATTTGTTATGCCGATGTGAAATAACAAATGCAGAGGTGTAGAGACTTTGCTTCAGAGCAGAAAGTATGCGGATGGGTTGTCTAAATGGAAAACCAAGTTGTAGAGTGGATATGAGATCAGCCCGGCCTAACTGTTGTGTGAGGAGCCACTGGAAACATGGTTTAGATTATGTTCTGCAGTGTTTTTCTACTGAGCACTGACACAGAGGAATCCTCCCAGCAGCCTTGGGTTTGATATGTGTTTACTTCAATCTTAGGCACAAATGGAACAAGTGCAGTTCTGTTTGATGCCCAGAAACATTTCTTCAGATCCAGTGCCAGTTTATGTGGCAGGCTTTGCCAAGCTGATTGGGCACCTAATTCTCCTGATGAGTGTCACAGGTGTATGCCCAGAGGCTGTTAATTACTATCATCCTCTCATTATTTCCTCATAATTGCAATATACCCGGCATATTTCTCATGGCCAGTTCAATCTCCCACTATTTCCAAAATGAACAATCATCTGTTATAAAAGGAAGAGAATAGATCTTACAAAACAGAGATACTAACTTATAAGGACATGAAGACAGCCTAGTAGATTTCGGAGTAGATTTTTTTTTCAATTTGGCAGAAACATTGTGGTTTTAGAAGTAACTGAAATACATCACCATCTGCTGGTCATAACATGAAATAACATTGCAGAAGACTGCATTGCTGTGTCAGAAACCTCTGTTTTCCTATGTTGAATATTATAATGCAGTTTAGTGTAGAGGATTTTAAATCGGGAATATAAAACATAATAAATAAAATTACAGCTCCACACCAGTAATTAAAGGGTAAACTTGTTAAATGGAGCACGATGCAGTCGCAAAAACGTGAGTGCATTAATAGTGTTCACTGACATATTATTAAAAATATTATCAGGGTTCATTCCCCCGAATTGTTTTGCTCAAAGTGAAAATAAACACTTGTGTGGAAATGTTTTTGGCATGCGGCGGGGAAGCAGGGGATGTAGCAGAAGAAAACTGTGACTAGCACAGTGCGTTTTTGACCTTTTATGAGATGATCAACTTTATGTGGTCATTATGAAAGGTTACTCTGATCTGTGACTTTCATCACAAAGTCAGCAGCACGTGTTACAACTTACAGTTTTAAGTGGACACTACATGTGAATACACTACGTGGACGGCCTGAAGATCAGTGGGATTTTGTTGGGGATGGTGCCGCTTGGGGGCCGTGGAGTGGAGATGGCTTGGGGATCTCATATGGAGAGTTGTACTGTGATGGCTTGGTACTGAGATTGCTGTGGTGGCTTTGGGGGCTGCAGTTGCCACGAGCAGCTTTGTCCTCAGCACTCCATCAGTGGACAGTAGATAGGTTTAACAAACAGGACTTCATGTGAAAACAGTCATGAATTTACTGGTTACACAATTGCACTATTTATCCATATAGTACACAGTTCTAGAAGGGATTTATTTATAATTGCACTATCCGCTAGCACGCAGATCGAAAGGATGGGTTCCCTTTTGAGTCTGGTTCCTCTCGAGCTTTCTTCCTCATTTCGTCTCAGGGAGTTTTTCCTTGCCACCTTCGCTGCTGGCTTGCTCATTAGGGATAAATTCACATATTCACAATTTATTTTGGTTTAACTTAATTTGAATCGATTTATTTCTGTAAAGCTGCTTTGTGACAATGTCCACTGTTAAAAGTGCTGTACAAAAAAAAAAAAAAAATTTGAATTGAATTGAATAGCTAACAAATGATGATGACCTATAAAATGTTTGTCATGTGTTCAGCATAATGGATTTGCCCGATTACATTCCCATTTACTTTTCAAACTTTATCTAAAGAGTAGAAAATACCTCAGACAAACCATGGTGGACTTTGCATATTGCACCTGACAGCTCTCATCAAAATTGCAGTTGCGATGTACCCCATTCAGACCCTGGGCTTTCAGTGTCTCCTCACTAGTAGAATCCTCACTTTCTGTGACAGGGTGGCATAATGGTGATGTGGTAAACCCCTCCATTCCCCCCCCCACACACATTGCCTCTATTTGCTTAACAATTATCGCCCAGCCCACGGCCGGCTGACACCACACACACACACACCGCCTCTATGTCCTCTAAAAAGCGTCCCGACAAGCCCACAAACCCCCCACATGCACCTTCCCTCCCTTCTTCTGTGCCCGTTAATTTCTGCCGTCACTGTTTTTTCAGTCCTGCCGCAGCTCCTCCTGTCAGGCTGCCTCCTGGAGCTGTTCATTTGGATAGGCGGCACGCTGACAGGCCTGACAGCCCGTCCCCACAGGGCCTTTTGTCATGTGATTCCAGGCTACCCGCCGCTTTTTCTCAAGCACCCCCTTTATCCGTCCATACAAACGAAGCCACGGGCTTCTTTCTATCCGCTCATGTTGTTTTTTGTTGTTTTTTTCCCCCCCTCCCCTTGTCTTCTTCTTTTTTACTTCAATCTGCATGCCATATCATAGACAAAGACAGTCTGTCCATCTGCTTTTCTTTGTCCAGCTTGAGCAGGATGGAGTCGCTTAACAGGGTTTGGAGATTAACACCGGTTGCACTTAATTTCAGGCGTTTTAATATGCTGCTGGATTCACACTGCTGAGAGTTTTTGTTCTGTTCTATAATTAACCAATTAAGAGTTGTGAGGTCCGTCTCCCCCACGCTCTGACACGTCTCCTGAAACAATGGCAGTGCTGCTATACGTGGTGTGTATGTATTGGAGGTAGTGTGTACATGTGTGTGGTTTTCCAGTTGGGTGGACCACATACATACACGACCACATGACTGTCCTTCTTTCATTGCTTATCTGTTATTCATAACACTTTGGCATATTTTATACCCCATCACTTGCTTTATAAGACACAAGGTCATACTTGAGCACTCTCTCTCTCTCTCTATCTATCTATCTGAAATAACAAGCTGACTATTTCAACAGGTACCAGTGACCCATATGTCAAATTCAAAATAGATGGCAAGACAGTCTACAAAAGCAAGGTTGTGTACAAGAACCTTAATCCTACATGGAACGAGTGTTTCTCCATCCTCATCAGGGACCTGGAACAGAATGTCTATGTTAAGGTGTGGACAAGATGCCCTGATCTTCACAAGACAACCAGTAACATTCCTAAAATTTCTCAAAACCTTTTTCCAATTACTTTTAATTCTGCTGCAGGTGTACGACCGGGATCTGAGATCTCGGGACTTCATGGGTTCAAGCTACATCACTCTCAGTAACTTGGAGTTGGACAAGTATGACACGTTCATTTGCATATTTTCTTGTTGCTCATCGTCAGGCATGATCAACTGTAGCAGTCTTAGAATAACTCGACCTAGTGACCTTTAACCCATAAAGATGGTGTTTCTTTCAGAACATCTGAGATGATCCTGCATTTGAAAGACCTTGGCAGTCTGGAAGAGGACATGGGAGTAATAATCTTAGACGCCTGTGTGTCCATCTGTGAGGGGCCCACCAAACGAAATGTATGTCCTGAAAACAAAACACAACAGATGTCAGGCACAACAAGCGTGTAGTCTTATGTAGCAACAGATTGACTGACAAACATGTCTCTTGCTTATATTTCAGAAATGGCCACTTAGGAGGAAAGGAAGCTTCAATAAGGTAGAATAAGATTTCTTCTTGAATGCTTCATGCTGATAACTGTATGTTATTTTGCAATGTTCCTGTTGTTCTTCCTCATATTCTACTTAGATTCTTCTCTCCGTCTGAGACAGAATAGCATATTGTCTTTGTATTTGCAATGAAATGCACGACGTCCTAAACGTTTCTCTTCTATTAATTAAAAAATATGTTCACTTCTTCTATAATTGGCCACTGGAGGGCAGTAAATCATTATATAATGTCTCTTGTTTTGCCAACCTCACCTTACAGTTCATAAATTCTGCCTTTATAATGATAAGCATTAATTTCACACAAAGTACTGAGGAACTGCAGCTGCTGGACTGAATGATACGTTGCACTGATCCGACCATGTCATGTCGTCTTTTTTTGCGTTTTGATTAAGCTCAAAGGTGTAAGGTCTAAAGCTGTATTTAAGCTTTGAGCCAAAATACAGTAGCTTTCGTTTGTTTAACAGAGTAAAGAAGCACTTTAAATATATACTCTAAAGCTCCTGGACAGAGGCTTGTTTTTGCTCTTTTTCAGTATTGCATGTATGTGATGGTATGGCAGCACTTCATGTCTCTGCAAGCTGCTTGTATTATATTTTTTTACCTTTTCCCGAAGAATTTCAGTTTAGCACAAAATAAATAGCAAACATGACAAACAAACAGGGAAGTGCAAGGAGGAACAAGAGGATCAAAAATCTTAGTTTTGGACTGGACCAGGGCTTTAATGAGGTTTGACTGTGTTTGTTTCTTATTTGTGAAGATGACTGTTTTTCTGTGGTTTTTACACTGACGGTTCTTCTGAATCACATGTCTGTGCTGGCGCAGCTGAGGCCCGGATCTATTTGACACCTATTCGGGAGAGGCGGAAGATGGTCCTCTCATCTGCTCTTCTCCTCTCTCACACACCCGCCATCACAGTCGCGCTGACACACACTGCCTCTGAGATGGAGGCTGGCAACTGCACTAACACACAGCGTGTGGTGCTGCTTCTCTCTGACAGGGTCGCTTGAGCTCCACTATGTATGTGTGTGTGTGTTTGTGTGTGCATGTGCGTGTGCGTGTATGTGTGGGTCTGTCCATTTTCCGAGGCACTCTGCCAGTGTGGGATGGTGTGGCCCATTCCCAGGCATGGTGAGCTATAACCCAGATGTTAAGATGTAATATCCCAGCTGTGGATGGATAGAAAGCCAAATGGGCCAGGCCCCCTCGTCCCCATGCTGTCCTACCATATGGAGTCAATCCCCCTGACCCTTTTAGCACCAGGAATAGCCTCTCTTTAGGGCCCACTTACTGTTAAGTGGAATTGTTTTATTGGCCATGCTGATCACACTACTCGTCCAAAATAAACACTTGGGATGACTTGGCTCAGACGAGCATTCTATCTCTCTCCCAAACCCTCTGCCCTCCCCCCTTATCGCTTTTTAAAGAGCCTTGTTTATGGAGACATGACCATCACATTGAGAGTTAAAGCAGAAGTGTTAATGGGGAATAAGCTCAGCTCCGTCCCAGACCAGCCTTGCTGCACTAACAGCTCTGCTGTTTGATTTCTGGCAAACCTGGCCAGCCTTTCGTATATGTCATATTTTTTTTAAGTGCACGGCAATCAAGCTGCAAGCCATCTCTTCACCACAATGCTATATCCATCTGCACCGCCTGTAATGGACTCGGTGTGCATATCGATATGGAAGACTTTGCCAGTTTTGAGCAGTTATCTGAAATGCCGTGGATGCAGCCATTCTCGTCACACATGAGATACTTGTTGGCTATGTTTTTTATGTTTGCTTCACTTTGGTAATTTAATTACAATTGTAATCTCTATCTTATTTTATGGCTTCTTTCTACAGAAATTGCTGTTTGAAAATCGAACAATATCAGTATGCAAATGTGATGTAAGAGCTGCTCTCTATCTGTTCTTTATGCACTGATGGTTCCAGGGACAGCTCCGAGCGGCTGCCATGCAGAAAAGCCAAGTGTGGAGTGGAGTATACACTGTGGTGCTTGTGGAGGGGCAGGACATGCCTGAAAGTGGCCAAGGGGATGTCTTTGTCCGCTTCAGAATGGGGGAACAGAGGTTCCGAAGTAAGGTGAGGTTTCCTCCTCTAAATATTCTCTGTCATGTAAACGCTTGGGCTGTTTCACTTGCAGCAAATTCTATAACTCTATATGTCCTTCATGTAGATCTCTCTGGTTCCACTCTATCAGGCTTCACTGTTCACTGACTCATTGTTTTGGTTGTGGCTGTCACTGCAGCCCTCCTAATGCTTGTGCTGCTGCTTTTCTCCAGGCTCATTTGCGTTCCCAGCATGCATTGCTCATCTGGTTCCACCTCAGTGCGTTGGCCTCCCCCCTGGTGAATCCACCCAGTGCTAGTCTTGTGTTCTCGTCTCTTTTTTTTTTTTTTTTTTTTTAACAGCTTCAGCTGTGTTTGGGCTTGCTTGTTTGTTGAGCAAAGATGATTCTAATCGGTTGGTGTCAAGATCTGGAATCCCAGGGAGGAATCAGAAGTGTGTTCTCCAAAATGATCATTTCATGCCTCCTCCTCTGCCATCAATACTCAAGACTTAGCGTGAAAGAATAAAATGTTATGCCTCAGTAGTGACATTGCCTCAAGTCTGCATAGTACAATGACTCCTTTTTTTTCTTCTTTTTCTCTGCGTCAGTATCTGTGCATTAAGACCAAACCACAGTGGAGGGAGAAGTTCGAATTCAACCGTTTCGAGGATGGCCAGCCAGATGTTCTGCTGGTCGAGCTCTACTGCAAGAAGGGCAGAAAGTGTGTGGAATGCTGGGGAGGGTGAGTTCAAAACACATGACCTTTAGCTCCACAGTTCTTTCTCCTCAAAGCAGTGACAAGAGCCCCTCTCTGCCAAGTTTCTTTTTTCAGAGAAAAGCATACTTGCTCGAAACACATTTACATGGATGAAAATAAGTTTGAAATATGTTTAGCTTATTTAAATTATATTTGTAATTTTGTAAAAAAAAAAACAAAAAAAAAACAAAAGGGCCTATTATTGATTTCTAACAGTAACTGCTCTTATGTGCAGGATTGAACTTGACCTCTCACAGCTGCCGGCCAATACAACACAGATATACAACGTGATTACAGGCAAAGGTCGGTTGGTGTTCCTGGTCACACACAACCCCTGTTCTGGAGTTTCCATCTTTGACCTGAGCTCCACATCCTCAGACATTCCCTGCACCTATGAAAGCACCCTGAAGAAATATGTTAGTGTCTGGTCCTTCTTTTTTAATGCTCTAATTCCCAGACTGGATAAAATGAAACAGTTGTTGGTTAACAAAACTGAAAGGGTACTGCTTGTCTCATGCACAGAGTCTGCAGAACACGCTGGATAATCTCCGGGATGTCGGCTATCTCCAGGTCAAGGTTTTACGGGCTGCAGACCTTTCATCTACAGATCTGAATGGTACTCATTTGCTGAGAAGCTAATCAGTGCTTCCTCACTTCCCCATTAATAATACGACCGCAACCATTTATTTTCGCCTGTTCAGGTAAGAGTGACCCATTTTGTGTGTTGGAACTTGGGAACAGCAAGCTGCAAACTCAAACCATCTATAAGACCCTCAATCCAGAATGGAGAACAGCCTTTACATTGTGAGAGGCACATTATTCCTTTGCAGATTAACATACAGATTTTAGCTTGGGCCTATGAAGCAACACAAACCATCATTATCTATTATTAGTAGCTGGTATTAACCTTGATCGGAGTTAAATATTTCTACATTTTGTTGCAGAATTGCTTACTCAGTACTTAATTTTAACATGTATACTATTATTTAATCTAATTATAATTAAACATACATAGTTTAGGCAGTTTATACAGAAGGCTTATAATTCAAAGATCTTTTCAAATGCTCATAATTCCAACATAGCCATGCAGAGTATCATTTAGTGTGAAGCAGTTTGAGTTTTTTTTTTTTTTTCCTTTCGCAGCCCAATTAAGGACATCCATGATGTCCTAATCCTGACTGTTTTTGGTGAAGATGGAGACAAAGCACCAGACTTTCTGGGGAAAGTTGCTATTCCTTTGCTTACTGTAAGTTCAGAAATAGAGAATTTGCCTTCTATTTTTGCCTTCGTCTTGTACTTACCTGCTTTGATTATATTTTGGAATGGACTCGAAAATTACTTATAACAAATCTTCAGTTCATTGGTAAGGAATACTGAGCATACCCCTAATAACATATGTTCATGATAATATTAACACACATCATTAATCTTGTAGGTCTCTAATGGACAACAAATAACCAGTCCTCTGAAAAAGGACAATTTGGAAGATGTGTCGAAAGGAAGCCTTACACTGGAGATTAATGTTTTTTACAACCCAGTAAGAATACCACTGTTTTTTTTTTTTGTTTTGTTTTTGGGTAGAGGGCACTGGCACAGGACAGTGTGTAGGACACTCTTTACCAAGTACACATATAGGTTGGAACTGTGACTAAGCAGATTATTTTAACAAAGAACATTTTGTATATTGTGTCCGATCCATTTCAACAAGGAAGGGGTGACGTTTAATGTAAAATTCCATTGTCCTTATATTCACCAACTGATTTTAGTGTCTTGAACTCTTCCTGTCAAAGGTCAGAGCTGCCATTCGAACCTTCCGTCCCAAAGAAACAAAGTTTGAGGACAACCCAAAGTTCAATAAAAAGGTTGGTACACTGATCACCACTAGATCTTCATCTTTTGCAGTACAGTTACAGTAGGTTCTTACATGGCTCCCCATCAACATGTAGTCCAAAGTGGACTTGACGGATTAATATTTATCACGCTCAGAGTGTCCTTTGTAAAAGCCTCTATGCACCTCACTTATTGTGAACGTTATTTCACGCCAGGCATTTTACTAACTACTGATTTGTCGCCCATTAGCTGTTAGCACGCCACATTTACCGTGTGAGGAAGATCAGCATGGCCATTCTGTATACGTTGCAGTACATTAAGAGCTGCTTCCTGTGGGAGAGCACTCAGAGGAGCATCATTGCCTTCCTGGTAAGTTCTCCAACTGATGCCTATATAACGCCTCCATAGAGCCTTTACTGACAAAGTAATCACTCGTCTATGATTAAGAACATTTATCTTCTTACTCTAAAGCTGCAGTCAGGGTAGATATTTGCTTTTGATCTCTCCTTGCACAAAAGGCATATCCAAAGTGAGAGCAAAAAGCCTGCATTCCACGACACCATTCTGTGATAATGCATTGGGCTTCAGAGATCATTGCAGGCAAAGCAATTGTGCTGTTTGCTGATGATGAGAATTTTAATCTGCTACACTGCAATGAATTATCATGATACACTGTAAAAATGACATTGTATCAAATGATAGTATCTTGAACATGGGCAAATTTATGTAATATTTCTTTTTATGAGATTGTTATAACTCAAATATTATTTAGCCTGTTTTGGATGCCTATACACAGGCGTTATATTTTCTGCTAATAGAACGAGACTATTTCAAACTTGAAATGAGTAAAAATGTCTAGGAATAGATTTAATAATCATATTTGGTTTATAATCTTATAATAGGACATATTGGATACCTGACTATATGAGTTCAAGATATTTTTGCTTGCTAAGATGCCATTTTTTTTGCAGTGTGTCATGAAAATTCATATGTATATGTACAGTCATGTGAAAAAATTAGGATACCCCATTAAAGCCTTTTTTTTTTTAAACATAGTTAAACATATGGACATTTGATCTTCATTTTAACAATATTGGGAGATTCATGTTATATAACTAAACAAATAAAACCAAAGAAAAGTCTTTTTAAAATGATCTGTAAAATGTAATTTAAAAACAATCCAATTTCTTGTGAGGAAAAAGTAAGGACACCCCCACATTTATTTGTACTTAAAATGGATAAAATTACCTACAGGTGTATCACATTAGGTGCAAATTATTAGAACATCGTTACAGAGCATTTTGAAGGAGGCTTGCCTTATTTAAACCTCAGACATTTA
>CM075008.1:14721908-14733356 GCA_037576675.1 Pangasius sanitwongsei
TATATATTTATATAGAGAGATATTTCTTTTTTTTTTTTTTTGATTTTATTTTTTTTTTTATATATATCTATATATATATATATATATATATATATATATATATATATATATATATATATATATATATATAAAAGTCATTACACATTTGTAGCGGTTTTAGGTGTTTCTTAATGGAATCTGTAGGTATTTTACATGAAAAGAACAAGGTCTGCTGACATCAATTTTGAAAGGCAAACTTTCTATGCTTTATCTTTGTTTTTGTCAGAGTCCCATTTTTAAAAATAGATAGTTTTGTTTAAAACAGTTAGTGGCAAGTAAATGTGGTACTCCCACAAGCTTGCTGATGGACCCTGCGAAGAACCTGCTATTAAATGGTTGCAGTGTGAGTCAAATGGCCTTTTACTTTTAAAGTAGGTGCTAGATTTCTGGCTTGTGAGACTTAAACTAAACTCAACTAAAGTTAAGTTCAGAGTACCCACAGAATTTATTTGCGATGGAAGTCTAAGACAGCTGTTCTGCGTTGGAAATAAAATAATTTCACTTTTGTCATTTTGCTAGTGCAAAACCGAGTGCAAGTCTTTAGTCGCACTTCATTTACGGTTAGCACGCGACAGAATGCAGCTTTACCTTTGTGGCATGCTGCACAATACCAGATCTTGTCCTTGCTGTGTTGTTCCAGAAGCCTATGGAGTGTGCTGCTCCACTGTAGTTGGGCAGGTATTTTTAGACTCAAGGCGTTCTAGACGCTGGGAGTTCAATCTGCAATCTCCTCTGTGCTGCTGGAATGAACAGTGCTCCCTGGAGGTAAGGTGTTAAAGGGTGGTAGGCCTGGTCACCTGGGGAGAGAAACAGAATGAAGGAGAACGGATGTTAGAGAGAAACGCATGTAGGTATATACACTTACCGACCAGTTTATTATGAACACCATGCTTATACTGGGTAGAACTCCCCAAGTTTGGCCATTCTGTTCTGACCTCTCTCATCAACAAGGCAGTTTCACCTGCATTTGTGTGAATTTATTCATTGCGCTGCTGCAATATGATTGCTTGACTGTATATAATTGCATGAATGGGCAGGTGTGCAGTACTAAGGACAAGGACCTAATAAAGTGACCAGTGAGTGTAGACCAATGACCAACGGCTATTATTACATTTTGATAAAACAATAGTCACTGTCACACATGCAAGGACTGTTCTGTCTTTGCCTGTAATGGCTTGGGACCACTGTGCAGGAAAGGTCACTGCATATCAGTACAAAATTGTCCTGACTGATCACCTTTATCCTGTGAAGAAACATATCCAGATGGGAGTGGTCTCTTCCAGGATCACGACGGTTCACTAAATAGTTTGAAGAGTTTGAAAATGAGGTAAATCATATATTTATACCCTTCTCCAGTCATCAGAGTTCAGTGTACTTAACACATATAGGAGAATTTGGACCGACGTGCAAGAAAATGCACTTCAACAACATCTTTTGTGAGAATGGTGTTTCATGTCTCCAGTACAATTGCACAGACTTGAAGAATCTGCCCTGGCACACAGGAGCTGGTGGCTTGTGGTATATCAGCACTACCACACAGCGCTGGTCTTTGTACTTTAATTTGTCACTCGTCTGTAAGTCTTAAAGATGGAAGCAACTAAGGTACTGAGTCACACCTGGGTAGATGGACTCTGCCTGCTTTTCAGATGTGCGTAGTTAGACCACACTGTGCATCTTTCCTCTGAAACCTGCTTTCCAGGCTACACCACATGTGAACCTTGCTATAATATACATTACAATGCATTATTTATAGAGCAGCTGGATTTCACAATTCTTACGCTATCACAGTTTTACGCTTATAATGCATTCACCACAGTGTGGTTTGTCTGTCCGGCGATATAGGCTCTGGCAGCCACGCCTGTTCCAGGAACACACACTCACCCAGCTGCTGGAAATCCCCAAGAGGGAGATGCTGACCTCCTCACAGGGTAGAGCTTATACCCAGTCCCTCTCCCGGCTTGTCTCCTTTTTTTTATATCCACACACAGAGCTTGTATGTGTATGCCTCATAAAGTGCATCTCTGTGTGATCATGCAGACTATGCACAAGCTGTCACACTAGCTTTAATATTTTGTATATGTAGTGTGTTTTCATTGGACATTTAAATGTTTTGACTCGGAAGCCCTATATAAAAACTGTTTTGCATGTCGAAATTATGAATGCTATTGAAGGACATTCGCTAAGCTTTTGGACAGCAGGTCATGGGAAGCTCTTACAGATTTTACTTAAAGTGTGTTTTAGCATATTGTGTGTAACAATGGTGCTGTTTCTAACTGCATAATTCTCACTGTAAGTGGATGTGGACCTTTTGAAGTTCTCCATATCAAACCATGTCATTCCATTTAAAAATAGTAACCGGCTCATTAGATAATCCTGAAAACCCTTTGTCTGTGTATAAGGAGAAACACCCGGTGAACGCTTAGAAGGTGTCTGCAGCCCTGCAAACAGAAAGACTGGGAATATAATTTATCACTTGTTTATCTTCTGGTAATGAGTCTACAAATTGCACCTGACGTACACACTGCTTTGAGAGAGAGAGAGAGAGAGAGAGAGCAAGAAAGTCAGAGGGAGTAAGGGAGAGAGCTAAAATTTTTATAAAAAGCCACTTTTTTTTAGATGTGGCTCTTTCTCAGATGGGGTGAGAGAGCGAGCAAGAGCGAGAGAGAGAGAGAGAGAGAACTGTGGCATGCAGGGACTGTGTAGGGGTCAGCCAGAGTTCCTTTCTGCATTGCCCACTTCGGCCTGCAGATGGTGTTATAACACTACCAAAAACATATATAGCACGTATTGTTCCACTAACGCAAGAGGAAACTGTGAAGGCTTTTATGGCAGTGAGCGGGAGAAAATCTTCCTGTCTTTATCCACACAGAATGAATAAATTGTTTTACAGGCTAAATGAGTTATGCGTTACACAGCCAAATTGCAGTTCCTCATAACTTGAAAGTTCCTTAGCATGTATGATACGGTCAAAATAAGGGTGGGTGAAGGAGAAAGAAAAAAAAAACAATCTTTAACATGCACACTTTACTGTCATTAGTGTGCTTTAAGTATTTAAGTGATATGAATATTTTAACACGTTAGTTTGCTTTGGCTCAGTAGTCGTGACCGGAAAGGAAAACCTGAGTGTGTGTGTGTGTGTGTGTGTGAGAGAGAGAGAGAGAGAGAGAGAAAGCCGTTTTTCTTTTTGACACTGCCAGGTAGCAAGCGGTTTAGACATCATTTGACAGGCTGTGAAATGCTGATTGCTTCACATCACAGACTGTAAAGATGGCATCTGATGAATGTTTGATGTCGTGCAGCTGTAAACACAGTTGGCAGCCATGATGGAGGGTTTTCTCTCTATCTCTTCCTCTCTCTGTGTTTCTCTGAGCTGACAGGATGAGAACCAAAGAGAGACAGAGTCACAGTGCAGCTTCAGTTTGAGCCATAAAGTGACTTATTTGGATTGTCATAATCGATTCAATTAACACTATAACCACTGTCGCTCTGTTCATTTCACTAATAACTCCAAAGTGTAGCCTTTTAAAGCCATAAATGTGTGAGCAAATCCTTCTTTATCTGCATTATAGTCTTCTTTGTTTTTCAAGTTTGAGAGTTTGCCAAGTGGTTCAGCCTGGACAGTTGTATTGAGGGATATGTGTGTGTGTGTGTGTGTGTGTGTGTGTGTGTTCCTCTTGGCAACAGACTCTGGGCGCTTCAGGGACCTGTCATTGAGTCATAGAGTTTTTATGTTGTGGATATGACAGGCAGAAGGACCCTTGATGGCGTTTATATACACTGCGTGCATGCTGGGTTTTCTTGAACCCATCCTCTAATCGATTAATAATTAACGAGGCAGAGTGCAGCAGGCGCTCAGCTTGCTATGACGGCTGCCGCTCTGACAGTTATTGAGAGCGTTATTGAGACATGTATGTTCGGCGTCATCGCAGCTTTGTGCTGACCTCACAGACCCAGCTCTCATCACGCATGCTGACAGGCCTACCATCGGCCCATCATGTCCGCACAATAGTGAAAACAGCTTCAAAACAGTCCCGAATATTTTAGTCCATTCACTCAAATATTCTTCAGTATCTTCAGTTTTTGGTGGACACTTTTAATTTTGATTTTTTTAACCATATGTATACAATAGAATTTTGAATATAAAGAATGCCATATATATATTCCCTAATAATCAATTTCTTATTGTGCTCTAAGTTTTTGAACATTTTTTTTAAATGCTTGGCAGCAGAGATTACATGTGTTGCTTCACTTGTGTTCCTATTGCAAGCCCTTATGCAATGTGCTCAGTGTTTAATTTTAATGTCTGTGTGTGTGTGTGTGTGTGTGTGTTCGTAATGACCAGTGCTAAGATACTCTATGTCTCCCAGGATAGAGAGGACAGTTCTTTCCAGACATCAGTGCCCATGGCTGTTTCTGGCCTCTGCTTGGCCCCACTGGCTGTGACGTGTGTGTGTGCGTGTGTGTGTGTGTGTGTGTGTAAGCGGAGTGTATGTGTGTGTGAGCAGAACTGACACTCGGGCCCCAGTGGCCTCAGGGGAAGAAAGCTCGCATGGCGGATCTGTCACCCAGGAGGTGGCTGAGTGTTAATGCTCCCGACATGGATTAAACACTGGTGGCCTGCGCGGTGGAGGCAGGTCAGCGTGGCAGCCACTGACAGCCATGCTGCACCATTCCTAGATGGCCTCTTCCCCTCATCTTTGCCTTTGTCTCCCTCTCTCCCTGTGTATCACACATCAGAACATCTCACTGGCCACTGCAGGGGCATTTCAGTCTCAGTGGGAAAAATGAGGAACTATGTGGCCTGTGTATAAAAGATATATACATAAATAAATAAAGACACACACACACACACAGATTTGCCATATGTTACACATGTTATTGTTCATTTCCTTACTCTAGACATAAAGAAATGCATACAATGCTGTATCATTACCACACAGCATGTATTCTTTCTCTCTCTCTCTTTCTCTCTGTCTCTCTCTCTCTCTCTCTGTCTCTCTCTCTCTCAGGCTGAGAAAGGCAAGCGTGAGCACAGGAGTCACTGGGGCTTTTGATTCACTATTAATATCATCTTTCTTGTATTTTAATTGAGAAAGCAATGCAGATTACTGCAGCTGCCCTCTGACTCACCTAGAAAAAAATAACTTTTCATTTAAATCTCTCTATCACACCCACACACACACACACACACAGCCTGTAGCCAGTAGTCAGTCTTGTTAAACTTCTGATATATTCTTATAATTTGGCATCATTCCATAGCCCTCTCACTGACCCTCAGCGCGTTGGCTGGCAGCTACACAACATAAATCTATGAGGGAGACTCAAACATCCCCATCATGGTTTTGCACATACAGAAAAATGACACATACACAATCATAGTTCAGCTGGTCAGTTTAATAGCCAAGGAAGCTTACAAAAGATTGATATATTAAAATATCAATCTGCATTTCAGTGAATCCTGCCTCTATAACTATTCTACAACAGGCTGAAACGCTACGTTTTTAAATTACCTCTTTTTCCAAGGTAATAGTTGAATTTTATTTTCAGTTTATTCAAGTTCTCCTCCTATGATCTGTTTGGTTAATTATTTATCCCTTCTGTCTGCAAAATGCAGAGGAATTAGATTTAAGTAGGAGGGAGCTGTAATGTACTCTCATTGTGGTAAATGTTTACACGAAGCCCTGACGGTAGAGAACAGTTTTTCTTTTCCGCCAGAAGCTGCTGTTTTGTGCATCAGTCAGTAGTGTGGATTGGTCGCCTCTCTGTAAACCCCCTATTTCCTCTTTAATCAATTTGCAGGATTGTATAAACTCTTAGTGCGGGCATCTTTGTCCTTTCATTTCTGCCATGGCTTTCCCTCTCCCCCTCCAGGGACAGCGTGGGTGGCAGTGCCCGCTGCCAGCTCTAGCTGCAGCTCCTGGAGTTGTTTTATTCACACTTTTTTAATCGCTGAGTGCTTTATTATTAGGTGCAGGAATTACACCCAGCCAGACGGATCAGCTCAAGGATCCACAGAAATGCATTAGGCAGAATCTTATTAAAGGCACTGTTCTTAACCCTGCAGGTGGAGTGGCTCTGCCATCGCCACTGTTCTCGAAGCACACACTCTCTGGGAGTCAAGCCTACTCAAACCTACACTGCGGCGTTGCTTCTTTTTGATTAAATCTTTCCACTTTTTTTCCGCCTTAGACATCCAATGCATCATCGTGCACACCTTTTTCACATGAATGGCTTTCACTACAGGAAGCTCTTGTTGCCACAAAATGGCAATGCCTGTTCAAATTAATTCTCATTCATTATTCAATTGTGCATGGTTTCAAAACAAATAACCCAGTTATGACTTATGGCTTCTAGTTTGTTCCTCTCTTTATAATTGGTTAATAATTATTGCTGGTCACATAGACCCGGTGTTGGCTTATTGTTAAATTTAATCAATAAAGCATTGCAAAGACATCTCTGTAATGTAGAAGAAAGCACTAATTTACTCCTAAGGCTGACAGGGTGCAATTTATCTACCTTCTTTAATCACTGACACTCACTGCTAATAATACATAAACCGCTTAGAGGAGAATTAGTTCTGCAGGAGTGATAGAATATTTCAGGAGATGGGGGGAAGGTAGACCACTGTCTCTGCTCATTAGTTGGAGGCCATTTGACAAGTTGGACCCTGTCTAAATGCCCTAGCGACTGAATTGGAACAGCTTTCCCAGGCACTTGCTGGGACATTTTTATTAGCGTTTTAAAAAAGGCATGTACTTTCAGTATACTTGGGCTGAAGCTTGAGCATACACACATGGTGGGAGGCAAGCTGGAGATTTTTCTGCCACGTTTAGTTTATCCTCTCATTTAGGCACTGTGTTTAGGCACGAGGCACTGAATTGCACTGTGCTTTTATCTTGTCCACCAAGCGTGCGTGCTGCTGAGCAAGAATTTGCATTAGTGTGCTATTATGAATACCTGTGACAGATTCCCAGTCCTGGCTCCCTGCATGGAAATGAATGGGCTCCTTCTCTTCTCACGGGAAGATACAGACCAGGCAATTCCACTTTAGTGGTTAATGTAGCAGCTTTTGCAGTGAGGGTGAAGGAGTTCAGCTTTCCTGCTGGGCTAGTGTCAGTTTTGAAGACTAGCTTCCTTTTGCTCTCTCCCTCTCTGTCTCTCTCTCTCTGGAAAGGCACTAGCAGTGGCAGGCTACCTGTGACACGGTGACACAGTATGATGCAGATTACTCCCAATCAGACCAGACAGGCACAGCTCTTCCTCTGCGTGCGCACACACACACACACACACACACACACACACTCAAATATTTGTCTTATTATCCTTCTAAAGACTCAGATGTCTGTTTTTTGGCTGACAGGAGTGGAACCTGATGTGGTCTTCTGCTGTTATAGCCCATCCACCTAAAGGTTTAATGTGTTGTGCATTCTGGGATGCTTTTCTGCGCACTGCATTTGTAAAGTTGTTGTGAGTGGTTATTTGAGTTACTTTCTGTCAGCTCAAACCAGTCTGGCCATTCTCCCCCGAACTCTCTCATCACCAACGCAGAGCTGCCGTTCACTAGATGTTTTTTGTTTTTCCCACCATTCTGTGTAAACTCTGGATACTGGTGGGTGTTACAGTCCCAGAAGTTCAGTTTCTTAAATACTTGAACCAGCCTGTCTGGCAAAAACAACCATGCCATGGTCAAAGTCACTGAGATCCGATTTTTTTCCCCCCATTCTGCTGTTTGATGTGAACATTATCTGAAGCTCTTGACCTGTATCTGCATGATTTTATGCATTGCACTGCTGTCACATGATTGGCTAGTTGGTTAGTTGTGTGAATGTACAGTGTACAGTTCTTATTAAAGTGGCCGGTGAGTGTATCTTGCCATTACAGAACGCTCTGCACGTTAGACACAGTTCACCTATCCCCAGTGGCTGTGTGTTCGTGCGTGTGTGTGTTTATGAACCTGTCCTGAGTGTCATGCTAGGGAGTCTGGCTCCAGAGCACGGTGTCTGGACCGTGGCTGATATGACAGGAATATGCTGCTGTTTAGCAGTGCTAAAACTCCATGCCTGAAGCATCAGTCTATCCTAATCCTCTCTCAGGTAATGTCAAATGTACTGTTTCTAACCATGTCCAAGCATATGGTTTAGATTCCAGTCTATTTTTCTGCATGTCTCTGCAAAACACAGCGATCTCTAAGAAATACTGATACCTCACGGGAAAATAGGCAAAAATCATTCCACAAAACAAAGTTTACACTAATTTAATAAATTAAAATTTACACTTAAAACATTTGAAGAAATTGCACTTTCCTTAGGGAAGTTGTATTTTTCTCCAAAGACATTTGGTAAAATGATTGAAACCCCTAAGAATATTTAAAAATGTAAGAAATTTTTTAAACCATTTTGATATTTTTAAATTACTCTTAGTCTCAGCCTTAAATTCGATTCTTGACTTTGACCAAATAAGTAAGATGAAAAATTAAAATCCCTTTGTCATCGATCACCATGTAAACACACACACACACACACACACACACACACAAAAGAAAGATTGTTGTTGTCCTGCACAAGGGATTTTTCATGTGTTATTCTTTATATATATTTTTTGCTTATTTTCACAGAGTGGCAATAGTTTTGAAGTTGAACCTGGGCTTGGCAGATGACTACATGATTACATTATAGGCTTATCGGTGACATATAGAGTGGCTTTTGTGCATAGTTCTAAACTCACCCATTTGCGATTTCTAACCAAGTGTGCCTATCTCTTAAGGCAAGACACTAGGTGTGAGTCATATATCAAAAATATCATAAAGGCATTTCTTGATGTATAATTTTGCTCACACACTGCCAGAAGTACAGTAACTGCATTTAAAAAACCTGTTTGACGATGCTTTATTTAATGTCTATATAAACTACATGTATTTTTATTTTTTATATTTAAAAAAAAAATTATTTATAGTAATATTTAACATTGAAAAAGAGAAAAAAAAAATTAAAAGCTGATAAAATTCTAACATCTTATATACTACGGCTTCCCGACAGTTTATAATTAAATGTATTTTTTTTAAAAATACATAAAAAAATCTAAATAACATAATTTCTATGATATCTCAGAAAAGCATATTGTGACATAATTTATCACAATATTATATGGTCATATCGCCCAGCCATACAAGACACTACAGGCACAAATGATGATTTGGGTCACAGCAATCATTTTTCAGATTTTTGGACAAATTGCATATATAACATATCTTCTGTTACACAGTAATAAAAAAATATGTCAAAACTTTTTAGCAAAGTGTAATGGGACACCATTTTAATATTATTTGGTTGGTTAGCCAGATATCATTGCAGAAGTTAGCAACTGATGACACTGGCTAACTGCTACCAGAAAATGGTAGCACTGGAAGACACACATTGTCCTTAGACTAAAACTGAATGTTTTGTTGGCTGCTGGCTTGCATCTGATTGCTGGATATTTGGACACATTGTATGGACATTTAGGAATATCGCTTAAAAATCCTCTCAGAAATGCTGTCAAGTTGTCAAGCTGACTAGTGTTAACAGTGAAGATGAAGGAAGTAACTGAAATGTCTAAATGCACAATATCCTCATAGATTGTGTGTTCAGAAAATAGGTGTCATTTGGAGTGAATAAATAATTAAAAAAAAAAAAAAAACTGAGAAGAGACTTAACCTGAAGCTTGCATTGCCGTGTCCATCACATGCCCGTGCCCAGCCTCGGGAATCTGTGGGAGATTTCTGATTATCATTAATCAAATCCGAACTACGACAGAACCACTATTTAGATGTCAGTGCTCACTTTCTTCTGCTGAATCCTTCCAGGTGCAGCATGAATAATGCATTCATTCAGAGGAAGGTGATAAGTTGCATTTAAATTCAAAACGCATATGTATATTTTTTTAAAATGTGTCTCTAAACCATGTGGTAAATGTTTCATAGAATAACATTCATTTATCTTTATTTATGCCTCACATTTGATTAAACTGCGTAACCTTAAATGCATTTAGATGGTTTGCTGAACAGCCTGCACATACAAAGTAAATGAGTCAGTTCATTTCTAACTCTTACCTTCCTTCATGTCCTGATTGACAAATCCTGTGATAGCTCCACAGACACACTCATTAGGCCACCACTGAACTTGCTTAAGCGTGGCTGTCCAATTAGTGCTTAGCTGAGAGGTGCAGGGTGTTAAGTGTCTCCTCTTTTCCCATTATCAAGGACTGTTCATTCAGCACAATCTGTATTATTGCTACCAGGTTTATGGGCTTTTCACAGAGTAAGAAAGCAAATTGCTAGCAGCACTTGTTTTTTTTTTTTTTTTTTTTTTTTTTCTGTGTTGAAGTCAGAAAGCAGTATGTCAGCCAATATCTGGCCAGCTCTGCTGCTAAGGAATTACGCAGCGCCAGCATGGTGTTAATCGATGCAAATGGAATTTTGAAATATTAAAATTGCTACTGTGCTGCGAACGTGTGCGCACACACACATACACTCTCAGCCTGACAGAGGTTGTGAGATTGCGATGCTCAAGAGAGACAATAATGTGGCATGGCAGTCTGCTTGGGTTATTTCTGTAGGCTGAGAGGGCTTATGACACATTTGTTTGTTTTTGAGGAGGTGGCATGAGAATGTTGTATATTGCTGCCCACTGCACAGTTCGTCAGTCTAACCCTCTGTATGGCCTCCCTTCATCTGTCCTCCCTTTCCTTCTCTCCCTCTTTCAGGTCTTTGTATTGACAGTGTGGCACTTTGAGCTGTTCATGTTGCCTCTCTTCCTCCTGCTGCTTATCGGCTGGAACTATTTCCACATCACGCCAGGCGTGGGCAGCCACAGTCAGGACCTGGTGAGTGCAGTGACACCTTACACACACACACACACACACACACACACACACACACACACACAGTATTGAAGCAAACCCCCATCAAGCACACACAAATCTTCAGACAGAGAAAAGATTACACAGACTAAAGGTAATAATAAGAGCTAATACAGCCACAGCCCGGACATGCACATGCACACACACATAGCAATGTCCTCGTCAGTCACAGCCTACAGAGCTTCTAATAATAATAATAATAACTAGTTACAATTCTAATTAATAAACAGAAAAGTATGATAGTCAGTAGTTATAATAAACTACATGGCTAAAATTACGTCGACAGCCGAACATCACACCCATATGTGGAAATTGCCGCAAAGTTGGAAGCTCGCAATTGTCTAGAATGTCTCTGTGTGCTGTACCATTAAGATTTCCACTCACTGGAACTAAGGGGCCCGAACATGTTCCAGCATGACAAAGCCCACGTGCACCAAGCGAGATCCATGAAGACATGGTCTGCCGCGGCTGGAGTGGAAGAGCTCGAGTGGCCTGCGCAGAGCCCTGACCTCA
>CM075008.1:14733456-14764626 GCA_037576675.1 Pangasius sanitwongsei
TCCATTGTGGTGGTGTATAAAGGCAAAATCACAAAAACTCTGTCATTGTCCAAATACTTCCGGACCTAACTGTATATCTGCCATTGTTAACAAATGTTAATCTTTTTAATGTCCTCATTCACTCATTCACTCCATACATTTTAAACTGCATTGAAATACTAACCACCTCTTTTGATTGACCAAAGATTTAAAAAAATGTTGCTGTTTGACAGATATAAGGCCGATGTTTCTATGATTTGCTTGCCTTTCTTAAACAATTGTAGGGCACCATGCTCAGTGCCCCATTTAGCTCAATAGTTATTATTGCACCTAGTGAACAAATGGGAACTACAACAAGCACTAATAGAGGCCCACTGGGGCAGGAATCATGCTGCCCCATGCCCAAAGGAGGAGCAGCAGACAGGACGGTTAATGACAGGGTTGGCAGGTTATAAGTTTTTACACCAAATTGGGATAATTTACAAATAATGTGGCTGCCAAGATCTTGTTTTATAGCACATGTGCAACCACGTCCACTTCTGTCAGTCAAGAACAGAAAGCTGAGGCACAGGCTCACTAAAACTGGACAGTTGTAGACTGGAAAAACGTAGCCTGGTCTGATGAATCTTGATTTCTGCTGAATCAAGATCGTAGGGTCAGAGTTTGGCACCAGCAGCATGAATTCATGGACCCAACCTGCCTTGTGTTAACAGTCCAAGTTGGTGGAGGTGGTTTAATGGTGTGGGGAATGATTTCTTGACACACTTTGGGCTCGTTAATACTAATTAATCATCGCTGGAATGCCACAGCCTATTTGTGTATTGTTGCTGACCATGTGCATCCCTTCATGGCCACAATTTACCCATCTTCTAATGGCATGATAATGGACCATGTCACAAAGCAAAAGTCATCTCAAGCTGGGTTCATGAACACGACAATGAGTTCAGTGTTCTTCAGTGGCCTTCCCAGTCACCGGATCTGAATCCACTAGAACATCTTTGGGATGTAGTAGAACAGGAGATTCACAGCATGAGAGTGCACCTGAAAAATCTGCAGGAAGTGCATGATGTAATCATGTCAACATGGACCAGAATCTCAAAGGAATGTTTCCAAATATCTTGTGGAATCCATGCCACAAAGAATTGAGGCTGTTTTGAGAGCAAAGTGAGGCCCTATCCAGTATTAGTATAGTGTTCAGTAAGTGTATATTGCAAAGATTGGGAAAGGGGAAGGGAGATTATGGAGTGATACAGTGGTAAGGTCTGTACATCAGAAAAGTGTGCGTGCACCACAGCGACCTTGTTTTCTACGCAAAGGCTGAAAAAAAGAGAAAAAAATGGGGAAAAGTTGTACAAAGGTACAAGGTACAAGCTGCTAGACTGTATGCTGGATGACTGTATGTTGTCGAATTTCAACTAAATATTACTATTATTCACTTCACTAAATAAGCCAAGTGTGATAGTCTTTAGGCTTACTTATTTGAGGCTATGTCATTAGTAATGTCATAATGATCCTCCTGACACAGCACAACTTTCACTTTATGATACTTTAAGAGAGGTAAGATTCCATATGTTAATATGGATATTTAGAAGAACCACTAGTTGTACTGTGCACGAGGCAGGAATACACCCGGAATGGGATACCAGTCCATCAGTGCACCATGCACACACATTCACACACTCATTCAGGCAAATCTGAGTAGGGGCAAATTTGAGTAGCCAATTCACCTATTAGCATGTATGTGGGAGGTGGGAGGAAACCAGAGAACCCAGAGGAAAACCCACACAGACATATACACCCACTGGCCACTTCATTAGCAACACCATACTAATACTGGATAGAATTGCATTTATTCTCAAAACAAAAGATGTTTTCTGCTGTTGTAGCCCATCCGCCTCAAGGTTTGACATGTGTGTTCTGAGATACTTTTCTGGTTACCATGGTTATAAAGAGTGGTTATTTGAGTTTCCGTAGCCTTCCTGTCAGCTGACCATTCTCCTCTGACAGTTCTCATCAGTAAGGTGTTTCTGATTGCATAAACGCTGTTCACTGGAGGTTTTCTTTTTAAACTGAACAGTGAAAATCCCAGAAGATCCTGAAATACTCAAATCAGCTCTTCTGTCACCAGCAACCATGCCACAGTCAAAATCTCTAAGATCACATTTTTCCCCATTTTGATGTTTGATGTGAAGATTAACCGAAGCTCTCAACCTGCATGTTTCTGGATGTTTTATGTACTGCGCTGCTGCCACATGTTAATTCGATAATTGCATGAATGAGCATTCACTTATGTTCATGAACATTCATATTATGTGCTCCTCATTTCCCATTTAAGAACAATTCAAACTATTACTTTGGTGTCACTTTGTTAGTAATAATTGAAGCCACCATCCATACATGTTTTCTGTGGGGACTTGCCCCTTAGTGCCAGTGAAGACATTTTAGACAGTTGCATGCTTCCACCTTTGTTGCAACATTTTGGGGAAGGGTTTGTTGTTCACAAACACCTTAGACTTTAAATTTAGATCAGTCCAATTATTATTGGGGTATAATATAAGCAACTCAGCTTATTATCTACTTTTATCACACTGTCAAAGGTGCTGCGCTGTGGGACATAAAATAAAATAGGAAATCAAAGCATTTGTACCTTAGGTAAATTAGCTTTAATATTGTATGTCTGAAATAGTGGGCTTTACACTGTTGTGGTAGTTATTAAAAACATGCCAGTAAGGACATACTTTTATATAACCACTCTTCAAGGCCATGCAAAATGAACACCAAGCAATGCTCTGCAGTAAATATTACATTCTAGTATTGCACTTACTCATTATGGTTAAAAGACTTTATTAACAATTTTAATGTGGGGGAACATTATCTATGAAGCACCTAAACTGTGCAAGTGCTTTGCAAAAAATGCTAGAAACCCATACTGTTTTGAAATCTAGATTAAAACTCAAAAAATTAATAAATAATTACTACTACTACTACTAATAATAATATCACATTTTGTCCAAACTGAGTTTTCCATGTGATGATCACAGTTCTAACACAGATTGAAGCAGCCAACTTGCTGATACTTACCGGAACATAAGACTTACATAGAGTGAATGTTTTCAGCTCTCATGGGAAAGTCATTCACCAGTGTTGTCCTAGTTCTATCACTCAATTGACCTTGTTTGAGGGGCAATGATAGTGCCCAGAGGCTTACTGAGCTTCCTAGGAAAGGAATAAAAAAAATGGCAGGTCCCATCAGTGCCTGGATAAACATGTGCTTTAATAGAAGTTGGGTGTAATTTTCTCTTTGCCATATTAACTGTAGTTATTACTGTTTTAAATGGATACATCTGTCTATGTGAAGTTTTTCATTACCTTTACTCATTATGGGGAATGCTGCATAGCTCCCTCAGGATGCGTCTTTTACATGCTCATCTGCTGGCTATGTACTTTAATGTGGTGGATTCAATGCCTGTCTCTAAACAAATTTGTCAGATCCAATTAAAATATTACTAAAGGAAACTAACTCCCATGCTTTCCTGCTATTTCTTTCTTTTTTTTTTTTTTTCACAGCATCCTTCTCTATGGATAGTAGCTGCAGCCTGAAAAATGTATAATAGTAATTACTAAAAATCTATAGGCTACTTATGTTTATATTTGTGCATGAGTCCCAAATTAGACAGAATACAATCCAAACCAGGTGCCACAAGAGCATATTTCCATCAATAGAATATTGACATAATATGCAGCAGTAACTTTCGACTTATTGAACAGTGCAATGACCAAAAGGACTGTAGAATAGTGGAGTGAAATGTTTTGTCCTGAGAGCAAGCCATCACTGGTTACTGAGTGTGGCAAACTGACTGACAGGTATAGTTACCACGCCGTTATAATGCCTGCATGTATAATGTATACAGAGTGATTTGCTGTATGGTCTTTTTCTCTGCAGGTTAGTTCCATTATTACTTATGAGTGGAGTTGATAGCCTTCATCTATAAACACTCCAGGACCTTATGGCTTTGAATGATCGCATATGTGGAATTATTTGTACCCAGCCATTCCTCTGTTTTAAACAAAATACTTGTGGGCCAAACGCCACTGTAAACGGTGAGCACAGTAACAAGTGCCCAACAAAATAAAGCATTAATTCGGAATGGAACCATTTCAGCAGTTGCAATAATTATATCAGTCTGCTGCTGACCTCAGAGTTCACTGGAACGTTAGTTCTTCCGTATGAACTCCTAATTCTACACATGCCTGCACTTAACATAATTACAATTTAATGTGCATTTTACTGTGTCCGTGTTTGTGCGAGCTGTGCGAGCATGGGACTGAATACTGCAGCAATTAACCAAACACCACAACGAGCGAACATACTGGGAATGAGCTCGAGAAAGCCACGTATGACTCGTCTTCCTCCCGACATTTCTTTCCCCATTATTTAACTGAATTATTCGCTTCCTTTAGAAAATATTACCCAGATTTATTTAATAATGTTTGTACAGCTGCACTGTTCAGCTGCTGACTGACCCAGGGTTTCCCACTCATTTGATCTTCAGGACCCTTGAAGCCATGTATGGCTTTAATCAGAACACCAACACATACATGTGCACTTTCATTTGCTCTATAAGAGAAGGGCACCCCTGCTAGGTTCAACCTCAAAGTTTACAGAGTTTTGTTGAAATTTGTACCATGTTGGGCTGGAATATGCAGCTGTATTTGTGATAAATCAACTAAAACTATTATGCAGGTAAAATGAGCAAAATCTCTCACAGAACACTACACAACATGTGTATACTTTCGGGTGAAGCCACCAGTTTCTAATCTAAGCTATGAAAATTGGGTTAACCTTTTTCAGGGCTGTGTTACTGTGTTACTGTTGCCAAACAGCGTTAATTGAGCCTGAGTAGAGACCAATTTTATTGTATTTGATTAAATTATTAGTCTTAAAGTTCGCTGATTTTATTACTCCTCAGATCCAGAAAGCAGCTAATTGCTCTTAGTTGTGTAATTGGTGCATTTTTTTTTATTATTATTTTTTTTTTTACATATGCTTGGAAAACTACAACTATTCCAAATATTGGTCTACTCTCTTTTAAAACACTGCATACAATTTGATACTTTTTTCCAGTCTGAAAATTCGAGTTTCAGCCACTAAGAAGAAATGATAAGATTTTTTTCCCTTTGTAAATTCTTGACTCTGATACATGTGGTGATAGTGAGTGTAGATAAATGAAGAAATGAGTAAATGTATTCCAGTGTCTGTGTCAGTACTGATCTGGTATTTACAGTGTTCCATCATTAGTACCCACCACCAGTATGCGGAAAGGCGCCATTTATTTGCAGTTATTCTCACAGAACGAGACCTAAAGAACAAAATAATAGGGCAGCTATTACAGCAATAATCTAACAGAACGGCGGACCTGAAAAAGAACAAAGAATATATCATGACAAGTAACAGATTATTATTTAATACATTTAAAGATATCACGAGGGCTATACTGTTCTGAGTACATATTTGTTTAATAGTCATTCAAATGTATTAATCTATTTGCTTTCAGTAATAAGCAGGTAGAAGTGAATCCAGATGTAGCTGGTTGTATCTATCACTTTTGCTATTCACAGGCTATAGCATAGTAATTTATATCATAAACTTTAAAAGTTAAGTTAAAATTACTTGTGGGAAACATACCAACTGTAAAAACAGATGTTTCCTTGCTTAATGAAAGCAATGTGCACATATTCATTCATTCATTCATTCATCTCAAGTAACTGCTTTATCTTGGTAAGGGTCGCGGTGGATCTGGAGCCTATCCCGGGGACACTGGGTGCAAGGTGGAAATACACCCAGGCACTCATTCACACAAAGGGGCAATTTAGAGTTGCTAATCCACCTACCAACATGTTTTTGGGAGGTAGTGGGAAACTGGAGAACCCAGAGAAAACCCACATGGACAAGAGGGGAACATACGAAAGACAGTAACCCGAGCTCAGGATCGAACTGAGGACCCTGGAGCTGCTGCCCTATACTGTGTAAGTTAATTATAGTTTCAAACAGGTTTAGTCAACAAATTCAATCAGAACATACTAATCCAAGCCAATATTGGATCATGCACCAATCAATATTAACGTACACTGCATTTTCCCATGAGTCATATACATTTTATTTAGTTATTAATTTTAGTATACTGTCCTGGAAAAGAGGATTTCTAAGTCTTTCTTCCACTTCTCTGATTTTATAATCCTGTAATCACCACTGACCCTGTTCTAATAAACACAACTCCAATGTTCCTCGACTTTGGGATTTTATTAGACAGCTTAATTTGGATCTTTGCAGAAAGGATTAGGTTGTCCAGGGGGGCAGCCATGATGCGTCTGCCTACAACATCTGCCTGTGAGCTGACTGGAGTGTGCTGCTAAGGGCCTGACAAAATAAACTCTGGCTCCTCCAATTTCATAGCCCTGCTCAGTGGCACCCTGCGTGCCTTCACACAGATTGAGATATTTGCAAACTGTCACCTTCGATAAATAGCTGTCAGTGATGACAGTGCTCACGCTCCCTTAGGTCCGGTTTAAAGGAGGCGTTTGACACCGTTTCCTTCATCGCCGCTGACATGCTGGTTGGAAATTGTCGAGTTTGGCTCGGCTGTGTGACAAGAAAGAGCAACCCCTCCTTTTTCCACCAACAAATGTCCCATTCTATCATCCTTTAACACCCTCCTCTGTCTCATCACTAAGCAAATACATACACTCCTTATGGTTATTAGTTATCTGACATGCTGCAATCATTGAACTCCATTAGGCATAGCAAATCCCTCTCTCCCTGTGTGCGGGATGAAATGGGTTCTGCCAGATTTCCTTCTGCTGAAATTAAAATGTGTCATGTCTGCTGTGGCTGGAGAAATAGGACGTGTCTGGATGGTCCCTTGGAATCATTTGTGGCAGCCCTTTATTCCATGTACATTCCGATTAACGTCACAAACTCCAGTCAGGTGGCAGTGGAAACAAATGTCCATTTGGGCCCTGAGAACATACCCGATATAAATGCTGACTGGTTATAATATTTGCATCTTTTCAGCCATAATGCAAAACTAAATATAATTCATTTCATGCCATTCCGTCCTTGGTGAAGTCTGTTTTGTCTGAATGAAGCAGATAATATTCTGATAAGTGTGTTTGAAGTTTCTTTGTCTCACATTACAGGACACACAATTCCCCCAGGCTCACCAATCCCAAGAGTAAAAATAGACTGCAGTGTATATAAGTAAGTAGGTTAAATTTTTATATAGTTTTGTAAAGTTTATATTTAGGCTTTTATGTTACAAAAGGAACAATAACGTTTCACATACCAAGTGTCTCCATGCAAAGAGCATTTTAAAAACAGTACTAGACGAAGGAAGGAATGGTGAGTGCTCTGTGCAGAGCCTTTTTTTTCAGTTTACTCAGAATCATTTCCTCTTCAACATTTCTTTGGTTCAATCATATAACCCATATCGTACAAATATGGGTTAATCATACAGATTTTGGTCATACAGATTTGATCCTGTTCCTTTATGTTTGGCAACAGTGGAGAGCAAGACCAATGTTAATTATTTGTCAGATCATTTTAATTTAGTTAGTTTTAATCATACTTTAGTAATTTGGTTAATTTAGATTTAGCTGATTGGAAAAAAACTATAGTAATTTTAGTCTAAACTAAAACTGAACAGATTGAGTCAGTGAAAATTAAACAATTTTTCCCTCAACTTTCTTCAATAAGTTTTAGTTTTTCAAAATTCAAATGCATCAATTTCACATTTTAATCTCTTTTTTTCCCTAAATTTATGGGGAAATAAAGCCGATACTTTTTGTATCAATTTGTATCTAAGACTGGGTTTTCATTCGTCTGACTAATACAAAATAAGTGCACTTTGGCTATATCAGGAATGTGTGTTCTCACATTTCTGCAAAAATGCAGTTTCAATTGGACAAATGTAAGGAAATATCCTAAAAATACATGGTTATCCTTGTGCAAATGTAGTGCAACGTACTGTAAGTGCAGCCCAAATTACTTAGCCAGTATATCAGCTAAAGGCACCAGTCTGTATTTTTTATGATTATCAGCTATTAATATCAACCATTGTTATATCGCTGCATCACTAGATGTTATGGTGATGTGACCAATATCTCACATGATGGAACAGTGGACTGGAGTCAAAAACGTGGCTTAACCTGTCCTGTTTCCTTACCTGACACTATTAATGCACATGCTATAAGTTAGCTTACTTCTTAATATAATTTTACACTGAGAAAATAATGTGGAACCTCTGAAGCAAGCTCACTCAGAATGGCACGACAGTAATGCAAAGAGAAGTGTCAAGCCTGTGTAATATTTGAAACACATTTTTAAATATCTTCCTAATTGAAAATTACAGAAAAGCGGGTGACATGTTTAACACTGCGAACCTTGGGAGACACTCGTTTTTTGACACAGTACTTTACACTTGGCCTCATTAGGCATGACACCATTGATGTTAGGCCAAAAAGTGGTATCAAATGTGGCAGTAGAACTTAAAAAGGAGGTTAATGAGAGGTTTAACAGAGCCCTATGGAGCTGCAAAGAAAAAAAAAAAGTAACAAAAAGGTTATGTCTGCCTCTATTAAAACTGTTCTTTCTGCCTCTCTGGTTGACCTCTCTCAGTTACAACAGGAAATGCAGCGAGACTGTTAGTCAGAGTCGCAGTGCTTTATGAGCTGGGTTATTTCCACTGCTGCCCCACAGTTAATAGCCATCCGATATACCCACAGTGGAGAATCGGCACAGTCATGATAATATCATAACCAAGCATTCACCATGGAGGCGTTTAAGATTTCCCAGATAAAAGTGAAACACTAGAGCAGCAAATTTGTTAATGCCATTAAACGATGTTACCAGGAACCAGAGCTGACAGAATATGATCCCTCAAGACCCAGCGGCCGTGGAAATAATTTATATCTGAAACATGTACAAGTCATCAGGTTCGAGACCTGTGCCAGTGTCCTGGCTGGTGTCTGGTTACTCTATACTCTAGACAGAACACAAGTGTTTAAGTAGTTAAAGGAAATGGACTGCTAAGAATCGACCCCTAAAATGTAATTTTATATTTAAGTCAAACTAAAGGGCAGATTAATAAAAACTACAGAGCAACTGTGGTAAATAAAATAAAAAAAAACATATAGATACACATTACTGTTCATGGTTTAAAATTTTAGCTGAGGTCCAGGTATTTAAATTCTCAAATACTTAAACTAAAAAAAAAAAAAAAAAAAAAAAAAAAACACTCCCTAAACTGTATAATAAGGCATGTTATTTTCGAAACCCAAAATTCTCTTAAGCAATTCTCTATAGAACAGTTAGATAATGCATAACAGTTCACCTACAGTATCGCTCCTCATACAGCCAAGAGATGGAGTTGATTCTCAGCCAAAAAGGGAAGAAGTCCTAAGAATATTCAAAGGTCAGATAGTAATTCCTATTCAAATCAATGCCAAACTTAAATTGGCCTAAATGTTCAACTCAAAGGCATGCAAGTTGGTTCTCCTTTGACATTCGCCCTTGGTTTCTGTCTATGAACTTCCCAAACAAACTGCCTCAAACAACCTTGACTTCTGGAAAGTGAGAAGAAAATCATAAACAAAAATAAACAAAGTGATGAACCTTCACTGCAGTTTAAGATTTCTATGCTAAATTAATTCCAACAACTCAAGTATATTTTATAACACCACAAGACCGCAGCCCTATTGCTGCTTATGTATGACTCAAGTCATCATCCCTAACTGATTAATCAGATGCTATATGAGCATATGCATCTATAATCAAAGTTAGACACAGGGGAACAGGCATAGGGAGGTTAGACAACTTATCAACATCAATAAATGGGCCATAATAGCCCCACAGGGCTGCGAGGAAAATAGCTTGTCTTCAAGCCACCGTATTCAGTGATCAGGTTTATTACATTCACAGTGGTAATGTGATATGTCACAGTGTTGCTAATACACTTCTGTGGGCTGTCATCTGGCTGCAATGCTTATCAGGGCCGCTGCACTGATGATTTGCCCTCTTGTCAGGGGCAATTATGACTGAATGTGGCAAGGTTGAGGGCCAGGAAAGTGTTATTACAGCTGGAGAGGCATGACGTGAGGACAGTTCAGAACTGGCAGGTACTGAAGAAGCCTCTGCTTTGCAGGGAGCAGGGAGCCATTTGTGTCTAAACTTATCATTAAATGGCTTAAGTACGGTGTGTTTTTCCAGTGGTTGACAGGTACAAAAGATTAAAAAGTACCAAAAGTGCTGTCCAATGCTTGAAAAGTCAATTAAAATGGCAGCAGCAGAAAAGGAAAATGTGCTGTTTAATAAAAGCCCATCCACTACAAAGCTTATACAGCAGGACTGAATATACCTTCTCTCTGATGTAAAAGAAATAGTGGAAATATTCACTATGTAGAAGTGTTGCTACTTCAAAAGAAGCAAAACCAGTTTTCTAGATTCAATTAATTCAATCAGCACTTCAAATTGCATATCCTAAAGTGAATCTTCGTTTGACCTTGAGCAGCTCATGCTGTGCACACAGAAATGTGTGACATTTGAATGAACTACTCTGCAGTGCTTGACTGAAGTGACACTGTTTTGAAACTTCTGCCCAGAGCTCTGATTACTCTAGTTGAAAACATCTTTGAAATGTCAAAATTACATGTGATTAAACTGGAGTCAAAGGCACACCTTTCTGAAACTTTTGAAAATGAAATCATTGAAAAAAAAAAAAAAAAATTTAAACTGGAAATAAGGTGAAGTCAGCCTTCATGAATGTCAGTATGATGTGCCAATGCCACATACTTCCTCAGTTCCAGGCTTTGTAGTATCTCCTTTTTTTTTAGTTTTCTTTTTTTGTTTGCTGCTAAGAACAGGCAGATTTTAAATACACCTCTCTATGACCTTGAGATCTCAGTGAAGAGCTTTATGCCAGCTCTTTCTCATTACTCCCTGTTTTTAAGAGAAGCTCTTTGGTCCTACAGGCCTCATTACTGTTGGAAAAGATGGGACAAGCAAGAAAAACACTGTGGGGACCTCCACTCAAGAAAAGAAAATTCACAGTACAATCCCACATTCCCACAGTAGGAATTATTTTGTATATATTCACTGGCCACTTAAACAGAAACAATTGCACACCTGCTCATTCATGCAATTATCCAGTCAGCCAAATCTGCATAAAATCATGCAGATACACATATAGAGCTTCACTTACAGTTTACATCAAACGTCAGAACAGGGAAAAATGTGACAAATCTGACTAGCATTGACTTTGACTGTGGCAAGTTTATTGGTGCCAGAAGGGCAGGTATAACTATTTCAGAAATTGCTTATCTCCTTGGATTTTCACACAGAATAGTGTCTAGAGTTTACACAAACGGTGTGGAAAAAATAAAATGTATCCTGCAAGCTGCAGTTCTGAGGACAGAAACGCCTTGGTGATGAGAAAAGTAAAAGGAGAATGGCTGGACTGGTTTGAGCATAAGGAAAACTACGGTAACTCCAATAACCACTCTTTACAACTGTGGTGAGCAGAAAAGCATCTCAGAATGCATATTAAACCTTGAGGCAGATGGGCTACAACAGCAGAAGTCCACATCAGTTTCCACTCCTGTCCGCCAAGAACAGAAATCTGAGACTGTAGTGGGCACAGGCTCACTGAAACTGGACAGATGACGAAGGGTAGAATTGCTGCTCTTTGGAAGCATTTGTTTTTCCCGTCATTCTGTGTACACTCTAGAGACTGTTGTGCATACAAATCCCAGGAGATCAGGAGTTTCTGAAATACTAAAAAGCAGCCCCTCTGGCATTATCAACCATGCAATCGTCAAATTCACCAAGATCACATTTTTCCCCATTCTGATATTTGATTTGAACATCAACTGAGGTTTTGGACCACATACCACGTGTGTATGTGTGTGTGTGTGTGAAAAGTTGGAGGCACATAATTGTACAGAAGGTTTTTGTATGCTTTAGAAATTAACCGGATCTAAAGGACCCAGCCAAAACCTGTTCCAGCATGACAATGCCCATGTCCACAAAGCAAGGTCCATAAAGACATTGTTTGCTAAGTTTGGTGTGGAAGAATTTGAATGGCCTGCACAGGCACCTTTGGGATGAACTGGAACAGGTAGAATGTTCCAAAATCTAGTAGAAAGCCTTCCCACATGAGTGAAGGCTGTCATAGCAGCAAAAGTGGGATCAGTTCCATATTAATGCTCATGGTGACGTAGTTCCTGTTTTCAAATCGTTTGCCAGGAGTTTCTTGCCTGCGTCGGCATTTAAACTATACTGTTTCTTTCTTTTTCATCAATAATTTCATGCTATCATTTTCATCTGTTGTATTTTTCACGTTCCCTTCTGCCATATTTTGTTTTTTGTCTAAAGACAGCGAGCAGAGGCCATCCATGCCGGATCCATGTAAAATGATCTCAACTAATCTTCGACTAAGGCATGTTAAACAACATGGAAAACATTCAGCTTTTTCAGTGCAGGATGTTTAGTCATTCTTCCTCCGTCATTAGTAATAGCTTTATTTGTGCTAAGTGTCTATTAGTTAGCTCTCTGATAGAGAAGATCCAGACTCTAGAGAGGGTTAGTGAGAGTGAGAGTGGCGTAGTTTCTGTAGGGGAAAGTTTGGATGTCTTAGGTGGAGATAGCAATTCCCCAACTCCGCCTTTACAGCAGGGCGAAGATAGTTTTTCATGTAGGAGCTAATGATATTTGCCTTTGTCAGTCAGAGGTTATTAAGAGTAACATTGTAGAGGCAATGTCCGATGCAGTAATTTGCTTTGGCCCCATCCCAATGTGGCATGGTGATGTAGCTTACAGCAGGTTATGGTCGCTGAACTGCTGGATGTCCAGGTGGTGCTCCAAAAACATGTGGGCTTTATAGATAATTGAAGTAGTTTTGAGGGCAAGGCTTGCCTGTTAGGGCAGGATGGTTATCATTCATTATTATCATATCATTATCTCATCTCATTTAAAATGCTACCACGTCAAATGTACATTCACCTCAGCTACTGCACAGAGTCTTATCAATAATCTCCCAGAGATACCAACCATGACTGGATCACTGTCTGAACCCGAAGAACTTGATCAGGCAACTGAATGCTTAGAGTCAATGTTCCGGTACACGCTAGATAAGATAGCTCCACTTAAAAGAAAAATAGCTGGTATAACAATCACACACACACACACACACCATAAAACAGACTACTCGAAAATTAGAATGCAAATGGAATCAAATCAAGCCGGTAGTATTTCTAACAGCATGGAAGGAGAGCCTCCTGAGATATAGAAAAGCTCTTAGTGCTGCTAGATCAATGTATCTCTCCAGCCTAATTGAAGATAACAAAAATAATCTAGGTTCTTATTTAATACTGTAACAAAATTAATTAGGAATAAGACCACAACAGAAACATGCACACAATTATTATATAGCAGTGATGACTTCATGAATTCTAGTAAGGACTTCTGACTTCAGCAGCCAGAGTCCTTACTAGAACCAGAAGATATGACCACATCACCCCTATCTTATCCACACTGGATCGGCTCCCAAACAAATTTTGCATTGATTATAAATGAAATAAATAAATTATAAATACTACTATTGACCTATAAAGCACTGAGTGGTCTTGTGCCTCCGGATCTGAGCAAATTTTTGGTCTTTTATAATCGGCCACGCCTAGTTTGATCAAAAGGTGCAGGCTATTTGTTGGTACCTTGAATAGTGAAGGCTACAGCAGAGGGTAGAGCTTTCTCTTATAAAGCCCCACAGTTATGTTACAGCCTTCCAATTAGTGTTCTGGGTTCAGACACAGTTTCAGTGTTTAAATCTAGGGTGAATGCATATTTGTTTAGTCAAGCCTTTTGTGAATAGTTTTTTCTTAGGTAAAGGAACAGATATGGAGGGTTCAGACATAGAACTGTTGTGGTGAACTGGGATGTTTGGATGCTGTAGCCCCCGCACTCTCATGCGTTCACCCAGGTTTATTGACGGTGGAGTGGCTGGCCGCTTTATGTCCCAGGGTGCCCTCATGTCTGTGTTACCTTCTGGCTGTCCCTTTTAGTTATACTGTCATAGCTAGTCTTGCCGGAGTCCCTGCTTGCACTCTGCATGCAAAGTACACTGTCCTAAACCATTACGGGACAAAAAACATACCTAACAATCTCTTCCTCTCTCTCCCTCTCCCTCTCTCTCTCTGTCTCTCTTTGTCTCTCTCTGCCTCTCTCTCTGTTGAGCTACACCTGCTACTCCTGAGATACCAGTGATCCTGTCCATTTCTGCTCTCCGGACCTGCCTGATCCTTCCTGATGGTCTACTTCTGGTTGGAGATCGCTCGCTGCTGCTGGGGGTGGCCCCACATGGACAGCCTGAAGATCATTGGGATTGCTGGGGATGGTATCGCTTGGGGACCATGGAGATAGCTTTGGACTGCGGTTCATATGGGCAATTGTACTGTGATGGCTTGGAACTGTGATTTCTGTGGTTGCTTTGGGGCTGCTGTTGTCGCAAGCAGTTTTGCACTCAGGTCTCCATCAGTGGACAGTGGACAGGCTCAACAAAACGGACTTCATGCCAAAACTGTAATGAATTATCTGGTTACACATTTTCACTATTTGTCCATGTAGTACATAGTTATAGAAGGGATTTATTTATAACTGCACTATCCATTGTCACCCAGATGAGGATGGGTTCCCTTTTGAGTCTGGTTCCTCTCAAGGTTTCTTCTTTATATCATCTCAGGGAATTTTTCCTTGCCACTGTCACCTCTGGCTTGCTCATTAGCGATAAACTCATACATTTACAATTTACATCCTGAATGTATTTATTTCTGTAAAGCTGCTACGTGACAATGTCCACTGTTAAAAGCGCTATACAAATAAAATTGAATTGAATCGAATTGAATGGTTTTGGATGTTCAACCAGCAAATATGGGTATGGTCATCATCTATACTTGTATAATAAATACTGGAATTCATTATTATGGTATATTATCACACCAGTATACTGTCACACTCTAACACAAATGTAACATAAAGATACAACGCTTTATTGCTGTCAAGTAAGTGATGACACAATAAACGATCATCCTTAGTGCTGTATGTCAGAAAGGGGGATTTTTAGCTAATGCACATTTAGTGACCTTGTAGGGAGAATGGAAAACACAGCTGTGCCTTTATTCTGACTAAAAATGTTATTTGAAACAACAAACTTTCCACCACGTCAATGGAGTGGGGGAGAAAAAAAACCCCTCAATTAAATTTTCCCACAAAATTCTCGTAGCCGCTTTTTCTTTTTTAAATTGCTGCAAGCTGTGATTCCCACGTGAAAATGCATAAGCATGCTTCCTCCTCTGTCAGTCAGTGGTACTGATGGAAGGTTTGGTATGTCAAAGTCATGACCCTGAGCTCCAGGGCAAGTGTTTCTACCCACCACTATCTCCACTGCTTTGCTTGCGCAGCCAGCTTTTAATCATGGACAAAACCTTGACACCACATAAAGAAACACACACACACACACACACACACACACACACACACACACACACACACACACACACACACACACACACAGAGCACTCTAAACTCTTTGCTAGAGAACAGACCTGTTAATCGAAGTGCACCATAACCTGTGTCTATGAAGCATTGTTCCTCAACAAATAATGGGTGCCTGGTACACAAACATTCCAATAGGTTTCTGGCATCATGTCAACGGCTAAAGGCAATGGCCTCAATTTACAGTCAGAGTCCAAGTGGAATGACCTCACATATTTGCTTGCTCTTGCTGCCTGAGTAGTGCCCTAGACCCTGAGGTGCCTAACCTCCTCACCCTCTACTACAGGCAGACTGAAGAGAGTGCACACACACACACACACACACATGGCTAAAGATTTACCCCTTACATAGCCTTGAATTTTACACCAGGCAATATTTGTGGCTATTCATATGTGTCATAGAGCGCTTATAAAATTGTCATATCAGAAGAGCAACTGCCACATTAATGCCACACTGTCAACACACTGTCTTACTCAAATACATACAGTATCTGCACAATGATAGTTTTATGTTTCTCCAAGGATTGATTTACACTGTTTATTGCATCCAGTTTCAGAATGTGCATTCAGTTCCCTTAGCTGGCATTACAAGCAGCTGGATAGAAGTTCTGCTTCGCTAACTTTCCCCCAGAAACACCCATTCACGTCACATATTTACTGTGTGTCAAACACGTGAAGCATGAAGTTATTTACCAAAATGACAAACGATTTTTTTCTTTAAGAAGCTGCTCTATATTCCAAACCAGATTCTGCTCTCTGGATTAGGGACGGGTGATATTACAAAGATATCATATCATGATACATGAGGACATTTCTACGAGACACAATATGTATCTCAATATGTAGGTTTGCTAAGAGACTGCCAGCAGAGCAGTAGTGTTGCACTGAACAAAAAAAAAAACTTCAAAAAAGTCATTTTGATTCCACTTTAATTTATTACTTAATTAATTAATTAAGGTAATAGCAAATATGCAAATATTTAAAAAAAAAAAAAATTACATTCTATCATTTTAAAGATTCAGTACAAAATTGTAACATCAAATTTTAATATATATATATATTGATTGTATTGTTATGGTATTGATTAATATTTTTATAACAGCAGTTCTGACAGTTATGCAGATGCAAATCACAGGTTTATGTAAATGTGCTCATTCTAATACGTTTTTGTTTCTATTGTTACAGCTGATTCACAGCAGACGCTCCACATAAACGGGTTCAAAATGTGTGTATTCATTGATACGGTGAAGTTCTCTGTAAGGAGACATTTAACACTTGTTAAAACAACATAACTCTGTAAAACCGCTTTGTGACAATGTGCATTATTAAAATTGCACTATGCAAATAAAATTTTACTGAATTGAACATTTATGGACGGGGTCTTCAGTGTCAGCGCCATGTAACGGGCAGTAAAGTTTCTGCTACTTCCCATTCTGTTTTATTCATTCTAAAACTGTTATAAAAATATATTACGATATAATATATATATAAATATATATATATATCCTAACCATACTCTGAATACTGTTCACTCTCTCTGCCTAAAGTACATATGTGTGCAGAGTTAATCACTTGACATGTTACAAAATTTCCTCAGGGAGCACCTACATCCATCATTTAGCACGCGTCCTTTAGCACATCCCCCCATGTAGACTGCATAGACTCCCATGTCGTGAAGCCTATCCAAACTACATTTATCTCATGTCTGGCTAGCAAAGCTATGTCCATTTAACTTCAGTGGATCTCAAGAGCTCAGAGTTTTTTTGTCCTGATGCCATCTTCATTAGGCAACATGGTGGTTAAGCTTAAAGAAATTATTGTTACATTAATGACACTACACAGCCTACGACCACTGGCCTCTCTTTATTCAACATTAACACACAACTTTACTAAAAGATTGATAAATGAGGCCCATTGTTAAAACAAAAAAGCTTTACAGAAATGTGGAGGTAGATTTAGAGCCCTAATGAGCAAGCCAGAGGTGACAATTCGTCGAGACGACATGAGGAAGAAACCTTGAGAGCAACCAGACTCTTCTGAGTGATACCTGATTATATACAATACAGTAGCTGTATACAGTAGAACAGTAAAGACAAGCAAAAGTTTGTGTTAAAAGGGTGTTCGTAATGTGCATCTTTAACATCACAGAACATTTTATATTCCACCATCATGAGTGCAAATTTGTAAATATTAGTATGAGGGCTAGAATTACTGCTCGTAACTTCATTTGCATGAAATCCTACAAAAATTACTCACTCATTATAATTCCTACACATGTAAGGTTCTAAATTCTCAGTTTCTCCTTTCTATCACTATTTTTTTTTTAAATGTTAAGGCACCTCAGCATACTGACAATTGAAAGCTCCTAACCTATCAGTTGCTGGCTGGAAATAATTTATTTTAGTGTTCAATGATATCATATGGTGATAAATTAAGTCACAAGAACATTTTCTGAAACATCATGGATAATGTAATATCTGATTATTACATTTTCTATTGTTTTTTAAAATTATTTTAAAAATCGACTAGAAGAACCTGATACGTCACAACTGTGTTCTTAATCTTTCAAACTGCAAAATGTTAAATTTTCTATTGTAGAAATGCTTTTGAGAATCATGATATGATATTATCGTCATCGCCCACCCCTACTTTATTTATGACAAGAAAGCCCATTGATTAGAAGCAACCTAGCAGGAAGAGGTGAGCCAGCGGGGAGTGTTTATCGATGTGCCTGTAAGTGGTAAAGTCATTTTAATTGATCAGCTTTTGAATGGAGCAGGCTGCATGGAGGAAGACAAAGCAGAGTTGGGAGGTGTTTAAAGACCAGAGCCAGTGGAGCTTAAGAGCCATTAGGCGTTAGAGAGTCCAAGCCGATTATTGTGGCTGGTCAAGCTTTAAAAAAGAACACTGGTCACTGCGATTAGCTTTTCACTAAGAACACTGACACTGAACAAACAGTTACAAATGGCCTGAAACCAACCAAACCAACCAACCAACCAACCAACCAACCAACCAACCAAACAAACAAACAAACAAATGTGTGCAACAAGTGGAACTTTAGTGTGCTATGTATCTTTTGCAGTACATCTTCTATGTTCATAACGTATCATTATAATTTATTAATTAATTATCATTGTCTTAGGATAGGTGGGTTACATTACTGACCTTTATTTTCCACATACCATTTATTTATTTAATTTAATTCCCAATGTCGTTGATTTACTGTATTTACTGTTTTGCTGTATTTCTGTTTGATTTGTACTTCGCTTCTGCACTGTGTTTGGCTGTCATCATTATGGCATCAAAAAAAAAAGGTATCTGTCCGTATGCGTGTCTGTCGACACTTATCGATCGTGACTCAGTGATTGGATGCGTTTAATTCTTTTTCCAGTCATAGCTTGTTAATTATTTGAAAAGAGTTTTTTAATGATAAACTGACACGCTATCTATGCTGATCTGCTTATCTTACAATTCAATCAGCCATCAATCTTCCATGCATGAGAAAGCATTATAAAGTCACAAGGAAAAAAAAAAAAAAGACTTGAGCATAAAAGAGATATCCTTATTATCTCTGTAGTTTCTCCTAGACAGCAGTGACATCACATGGAAAAGAAAGAGAGACTTCTGATTACATCTCCTTTCTCTCAGGTTTTTCTCCTGCGATAAAAAACCCCCCACAATAATCTCGCATATCTCTCATTTTGTGTTTCAGTAAAGATCTCAAAAAAGTCACACAGTGCTCTCAGATCTGCCAAATCAAAAATAACAGGGATGGAAAAATTTAATGCATCAAAATCTTACTCGGTTAAAAATGTACGGATCCGGCCAGAAATATCCTCAACTGAAAGCGAAAAAGCTGCTACTTTTAAATGTATTCAAGTATTAAAAAAGTAAATATTTTTAACATTGTAGTTTTTTTTATTGAAGTGATGTTGCCATGTGAAAACTAGCTTTTATTGCTTATCTATAACGGTTACAGTCAGCTCCATAAGTATTTGGACAGTGTGCTGGTGCCTCTGTACACCACCACATGAAATGAAGCAATCAAGATGTGACTGAAGTGTAGACTTTCAGCTTTAATTCAAAGGGTTGAACAAAAACGTTGCATTACCCTTTTAGGAATTGCAGCCAGTTTTACAGAGTATCTCCATTTTCACAGGCGCAAAACTAACATAATTATAAATACAAGGATTATTTTTAATACTTGGATTCAAATCTTTTGCAGTCAGTGAATGCCTGCAGTCTGGAACCCATGGACATCACCAAATGCTGAGTTTCCTCCCTTGAGATGCTTTGCCAGGCCTTTACTGGAGCCACCTTCAGTTGCTGTTTGTTTGTGGGTTTTTCTGCCTTCAGTTTTTGTCTTGAGTAAGTGAAAAGCATGCTCATTTGGGTTGAAGTCAGGTGACCGACTTGGCCATATAATAACATTCCATTTTTTTTGCCTTAAGAAGCTCTTGGGCTGCTTTTGCAGTACATTTTGGGTCATTATCCATCTGTAATGTGAAGTGGCGTCCTATCAGTTTTGTAGCATTTGACAGAATCTGAGCAGAAAGTGTAGCTCTATTCGCTTCGTAATTCATCCTGCTACTTCTGTCAGCAGTCACATCGTCAGTAAACACCAGTGACCCAGTTCCTTTGGCAGCCATACATGCCCACGCCATAACACTTCCTCCACCATGTTTGACAGTTGATATGGTATGCTTTGGATCATGAGCCCTTCTTTTCTTTCTCCATACTCTTCTCTTCCCATCATTCTGGTACAAGTTAATCTTGGTTTCATCTGTCCAAAGAATCTTGTTCCAGAACTGGGCAGGCTTCTTTTTAGATGTTTTCTAGCAGTCTAATCTGGTCTTTCTGTTCTTAAGTGCTACCAGTAGTTTGCATCTTGAGGGAAACCCTCTGTATTTACATTCATGAAGGCGTTAAAGTTGTAGACTTTGACACCAAGGAAAGAATTCTGTGATCATCCACTTTAGTTGTCTTATGTGGCCTTCCAGGCCTTATGGTGTAGCTGAGCTCGCCAGTGCATTCCTTCTTTTTTTTTTTTTTTTTTGAATGTGCCAAATTGTTGCTTTGGCCACTCCTAAAGTTACTGCTATCTCTCTGATATGTCCGTTTTGTTTTTTCAGCCTAATGATCACAGCCTCCTTCACTTGCATCGACACCTCTTTGAACGGCATAGTGAGAGTTCCCATGAACAGTTCTCAAATGCAAATTCAACACTTGGAATCAACTCTAGATCTTTAATCTCTTTAATTTGTCATGAAATAAGGAGGAAACAGGCCACAATCTGGCCATTAAACCGCTTACACTTAAACTGTCTACACTTCAATCCCATCTTGATTGCTTCATTTCAATTATTCAATTATTGCTTCATTTCAATACATGGCACTGTATTGATGTACAGAGGAAAATTGATGAAAATTGTGTCACTGTCCAAATACTTATGGACCTGACTGTATAAGCAACTCTGCCTTTGTCGGTCATATGTATGACTAACACTACACAGTTTACTAGTAATTTAATCCGAATTAATATATCATGTAAATAACACATTTAGCTAAAAATTAGCTAAAAATCGACCTCAATTATGTAACTATGTTAGCTACTGGAATCCATGTAAAATTACTCAAATATTTTCCACTCCTGCAGATACATTACCAAGTTTACTACACACATACATAGATTACTTTGGATATACTTCCTAGATGTAATTGAAAAGAAGTGCACTGATGTATTTTTATATGCTAGCATCTGTAATTATACATGAAGAGAAGCACACTAGCTGCCAATTAAACTATTATTTTAGATGTAGAAAAACAGGTAGGAAAAATACTTCAGTATGCTAAAAATGCACTTATTTATTGTACACGTTAAATTGTATAAGGTTTTACGTGAGCAAGTTTTAATCTATTATACTGATATGTTCAGAATGCATTTTTCTCTGATGCCAAGCGTGGCCTTTCTTTCTGTTTCGACTCCTTCAATTTCATGTCCATTTTTTCATCTCCAAAAATATTTCTGCTAAGGAATTTCAGGAGAAGCGAAATGTGACAAAACACAAGTGAGCATCACTATTAAATCTCATGACAAATCAAAGAGAAACCTTTAAGCAAAGAGGTTTTTGTGAGCTTTTCATATGTTTCGTTAATAAGACAGTGAGTAATTTAGCATTATAAGGAATGATAAGGCTCTATCTAACAATTCTCTGATTTTATGTCATCGAGGAATTAAAGTTTGCTCCACAATAAGGTCAAAGCGTCTCTAAATAACTTCTAGCAACATTTTGGCACAAAACTTCTCGCATAAATATATTCAGTGGCATATAAGTAACATTTATAACAATGCTCATTAAAAGAAGGCTGACAGAAACATGTAATTCCAAGGTCAGCAATATAATTCAGCAAGAATTTAATCACTGGCCAATCATCGTCGTTCATGTAGTTCATGTAAAACACCCTCTTCTTCCTTTAATAATAAGCTAACTAATAATAAGCTCTTTGATAATACGCTCAGTGCTATACTCTGCCAACAGAGTTATGTTCAATATAAATAAACACAACAAACTTTGGCCACCACAAGGAGGGAAAGTGCATAGCAACATTTCTCTGAGATTTGTTGCTGTCATGGAGTTGTCAAGAAACAGTGATGTTGACAATTGATTCATATGCAGATGTCCTCCACTCCCTGGCTACCAGTCAGAGTATATAAACCTCACTTCTAGCTCTGCGAGACTGACAGCATGCAGCCACTCAAGACAACAAAGCTGTCACCAACAGCTGTCTGCACAGGGATCATATTTATTTACTGACATTGATTTAGTGAATCTGCCATTTGAAAAGCATAACTTAAAGAGTAGGACATCCTGTCCAGTCCGTTTGAAAGGATGATGCTAATAGATGCTAGATCGTGTGAGGCACTTAGCAGCGGTTGCCAATCACAGCTTGTAAGCATTCAATTAATTTAATCGGATAAACCAGGAGAAAAAAGAATAGTATGAATTATATTAATACTTTCTTATTGAAAATTAACAGTGCACTAAGTCCACTATCAAGCTGTTTATATTTAATTAGGTATGTAACATTAATCTGGATTTAATTTATTGTCTTATTTAACAAATCTATAACAATGGTAAATTGGGTCGTAAAGTACTAGAACTGTAAAACATATGTACAGCAAAGTATTGTAATGTTTTACAAAGTGTGAATTGTCACATAATCCAGTACGTTTGCACATTTGGTTGAAGCAGGATACAACTGAGCTGAAAGTTAAGGGTCTTCCTCAAGGACCCAGCCGTGGCATTTTGCTAGCTTTCATAATGCTAGCTTGTTGTGGTGCAACACACAAACCAGTACTTTTATCCCCTATATCTATATCAGCTATATATAAAATAATGATAAATAAAAACAGTTAGTGGACTTGTAGACCCCGCAATAGGTTTACCAACACAGTAGCTCTAATAAATCTATTATTATTAAGGTCACTGGCAACTCTTGGTGCATTAGTATTAGGAGTATTAGGAGTATTAGTGTGCCGACCCTCAGGTATAGCTGTGCCTCTCTCTGTTCTTTCTACAGCTGGTTCTCTTTTTTCTGTTTATTTGGCAGAAACTTTGTGTTACAACACTTATATCACTATCAGCTTTTTTTTAACAGATCGGTGTATGGTCTGTATTCTGCCTCACTTGTAATTCTCTTTATAATGTCATCTAAACATAATGATCCCCATTATAAAGTCATGACATAAAGCCACTGAGAGTCAAACTGGGTGGGAATCTGTACAAATCATTCTATCTCCCTAAGCAGCACTAAGGTGAGTCCTTTTATAATCTTCCTGCTCAGGATCCATCACCCGAGGAGTGACTTCTGTTCCCGTAAATAAATGGCTGGTGCCCTGTGGTTAATTTAATCATCTCTCCAGATCAGGTGGTTGTAAATGGTGGGAGTAATAATACTTGTAACCCTACTTGAGCATAGAAGAGAAGAGGCAGTGTGGTGTTTAATCCAACTCTAAAGCACATTTCCTCTTCTTACCCCTACACATCATATCAGCATGCTGCCCCACTGGTATCCATTAGGCAAGGTGACCACAGTGTTTGTTCCAGGCTATTAGATCTCCTTCCTAGTAGAGGATCTAAGTAGAAGGAGTGTGTTTAGGAGGTGGATATACACAGCATGCCACATACTTCCTCACTATAGTAGAGAACATGTGGACTAAAGACCACCAGCTGCCCTGGGTAACAGCTTTTGCACCACATTGTGCACTGTATACAGACTTTTGACCAACAAAGGGTTAGTTGGAAAACTAGACTTCGAGCTATGGTGTTCACTATAACTAAACAAGAAAACAGAAATAAATAAATACATTTTTAGAAATACATTTTTAAATGCTTCTTAAAATGATGAGTGCAGACATATTCCGCTGCGGTTGCTATTAAACGGGAAAGTCAAGCTATCATAGCTATAAAAAAAAATTAAGCTTATTGGCTGTAGGATATTAGAAAGAAGAGGCTTTCTCTGTACACACACACACACACACACACACACGGATCAGGAACATGAGCAGGAGGATTATAAAAGGACTCACCTTAGTGCTGCTTAGGGAGATAGAATGATTTGTACAGATTCCGACCCAATTTGACTCTCAGTTAGCCATGTGTAAACACTGCCCTGTTTGTAGATTTTTCCATTTAAATTGATCTTTTCATTCTGTTGTATTTCTCTTTCTGAATATTATATACTGTTTGTCACGAGGGCATTTGTATGGAAGAAACATTGCATATTAAAATACAGCTATAAATGTCAAATGTGGCAAATGTAAAGCATTCACTAAATAAATCCGAGAAACTCCTACAGACCTGTATTGGCTAAGTAACTGCAAAGCTGTTCTGCAAAGTATACGCAAATCCCCAGAATGAACAACTAAAACATGTCCTAATATGAATATTAGGCACTAAAATGTCACAAAGAGTCACGCCCGTCATGTCTTGAGATGAACTTGAGTGGAGCGAGTAACGAGTGCTTTAATATTAATTTTACGTATGTTCAGATGGTTCACATGAAACGGAGCTGGACTCATCGCGGCTGTATTACTCTCTTGCTCTCAGTTTGATGCTAGGGTGTTCTCATGATATGATTTGTTATGTTTGAAATGAAGGGCTTTCTTCTCACCAATTGGGTCTGATCTACTCATCCGAGCCCCTAAAGATCAGAGGCTGTGTTTCAGTGACTGTGCACACATCAAAGGCCTTATGGACGAGATAATCCAGATAACTAGGTAATAATGCTATTTTCTCTGCACAAAACATGTTTTCAATGAAATTATCAGCGCCAAATTTCAACTAAAGGGCTTTGGAGCTTCCGTATCTGATACCAGTTAGTGCGGATGAAGAGCACACTGCTCTACTTTCAAGTAATCCAAGACAGAAATGCCTAAATACCTTGTCAAGCCATCCGAGGATATTAGGGAAGGAAGGGAAGGAGACGAGCGGCCTATCAATAATACAATTAGCTTCTCTGCTTTCCGTTTAGATTTAAATGCAAACGGTGATTGGAATTGCATATTGCGGTATCATCTCACAATGATTACGTTTATTGCACAATGGATTCTCTTTGACTAGAAGAGAGAGAGCGAGCAGTTCAGATCTGGGGACAGCAACAGCGAAAGCATAAGAGCTTCTTTTTGCTAGCTGACAATACATACCATGAATGTCAATTGGCCAGGCAGCAAAGCCATGGAATTAGACATTTTTCTAGTGAGTATAGTCGAATATATGCAGGGTGGCCTCTGGAGGACCTTCTGCGCTCTCATTCTGCTTTCATATTTGCAGTCGCTTCTTTCCCAGCACAGAGCAAATAATTTCAAAAATTAGGTGACACATGTTCTTACTCCAGCTCAGTGTATTAAAGTGGTAGGCAAACACTGGAGGCGCAGAGACTAGATGGCCTTTCATTTCCTTATTCAAATCAGCAAGAATCTGGAGTTCTTCTCGGCACTGTAATCGGAGAGGAATTTGCTTATATATGAAGTGCAATATTTCTACATTCCATATTCTTGTATTTACTTATAAAATAATAAATAAGATGAATAATGCCTGTGTGTTCTTGAAATATGTAGAGTGATATATCTATATGACAGACATATGTCTGGGAACATCCCACTCATTTTAAAGTCTGAATTTCAGTTTTTTTTTTTTTTTTTTTCTTTTTTTTTTTTGTTCAGCACTGCTTGGTAAGCGAAGCTGAAAATAAGTGTCATATTTCTGTGCAGTCCATGATTGGGAGTAAAAGTCAAGTGACCCTGATTTCATGTTCTAATTAGCCCTGATAAGAACAAAGAATTTTGAAATCAACATAACATCACTTGTTTATGAACACTAGTAATTGTTTACTGCCCTTCTCCCACCCAGATTTCTGGAGTATGCCATTTCTCAGATACTTTCTTTTCATATAACTCCAAACAATACACCCACTCCAGATCACTTCGTTATTTTTAGACCTGTATGTCCATCATTTCCTGTCATGGACATCATTAGCACTTCTCTGCATAAGTGAGGCGCTTGCCAACTGTTTCTCTCTTCCTCTGGCTCTCAAGAAGCAGCGCTGACCTAAAGCACAGCAATGCACAAACACATTCATATGGCACTCACAACACACTATAGAGACATACACTATGACACTAGAGGAGAATGCATGCACATGTACATTCATACATCTCTACATTTGTGTGGGAGGTTTTTAATCACAATAAAGCATAATAGATTAATCATCGAATCATCATATAGGTTTATTAGGAAAAGTAGATAGATTTATTACTACAAGTAGACAGACAGTAGACTCAGAACTCTGTTCACAGATGTACCAGTGGGTTGGTGTGATTTGCATCACTTTACTCCCTCATTTTCGCATAGATTGGTAAACAAATCATTCTCAAATTATGCCGAGATGGCTCATTTTCTTATCGACTCCAGCGCGTGGCTATTTTAATCATTACCTAATTGTCTAGTTGCTCTATCGACAGCGTGGTGGCCCGGCTGCACTGATTTCTGCTGACATCACCATGAGCCCTGTGAATCCGGGTTAACCTTTTGATGTCCATTGGCGCCTGGCATGCTGATGATGATTGATCAAGATGACCCTTGCTGTTAGATAATACCTAATCAGCGTTCAGAGTAATTTGTGTAAATGAGACCTCATTATTGATGATGGGCAACTTTGGAAGCTTTCTTGCACACTAATGCCAGCACTGCCATTCGATCGGCTCAAAATGTTCTGGTCCTTTAAAACAAAGGAGCTGAAATGCCAAACACAGACATGAAGCTGGTCGATAAAAGTGTATGACAAGATGTGAAGCATGTGAGGTTAAAAACACCTTTTGCTGTACATGTAATTTGTTTCTCCTGAAATGAACTGAAACCCCCCTTTTTTAAAAAAAAAAAAAAAAAAAAAAAAAGCTTTATAACCATCCCACCCAGATCCAACTCCTCTGGTGATTAGCTACATTATTCATCTCATAATAGCACTTAATCACCGTAGGGATTTTCACTGGTCGCCATCTGCATATTCCTCTTAATATTACTTAGAATTGCTCCATTATGCGACTCCCTTATCTTATTAGAATTATTGGCTGGTGAACTGTGGTATAAATGACATCCAAGAGCCTAACACAAGTTACTTTTTTAAAACCATTTTGTCAGCATACTCTGAGTGACATGTGCGATGGCGTATTTAAATGACAATAGGTGGTGTGAGTGCTTCTCAGCATACCTATTCACCAAAATGAGCATATTAAAACGGCTATTTAATGTAGCTTTTCGCTAAACTTATTCCGCTTCAGAGAGGGAAAAGAGAGGAAAAGCGTTGTAGAATAACTAAATACGGAAACTTCTGGATGAAAGTCAGCCTCACTAACGCAACACAAAGAACAGGCGTGCACACACTCCGGGGTGCCACAGGGGACACAAACTGTCATTCATTTCGCAGATGATGGCAGGGGTGGAGGTGTGCCATACAGAATCATTGTAATAATGCCGTGTCTGGTGTAGCATCTGAGTAGGGCTTCTAATCTCATAAAGGAATTTTGTCCACGTTAGCGTGCGCTAGAGGGCTGGAGTCTCTTCTCCACAGCTACACCACAGTGTGAGTGTCAGGCCCTGGCCACCAACCCTAAGGCACTTGCACCTTGATGATGATTGATCATGTTGTTTTCTTCATTACTTTAAACCCAATCAGTGCTTGGTGTAATTTGAGCAATGATAGCTCATTACTGCCAATTGCACAGTTTAAGCTCTTCTTAATTTTACTTTGCCATGCAGACCCCTTGGGACATCTGCATACGGTTGACACCTTCAGGATAAGAGATCTGTGTCTCTTCTACACGTTTACTTTCAGCCCTCCTTCTACAGATGAAATGATCAAATAGAAAAAAAAAAGCTTAGATTAATTAAACTTTTTTTTTTTTTTTTTTTTTTTTTTCCTGAAATTAATTTAAAGCCCAGTACAATCGCAGTGGAGAGAAAAGTTAAGTGTACTCTGATTGGTGAGTGAAATTTCTAAATGAGTTTTGTGCAGTTAATTACAGGACATGACCACCACTCTGTCATTTGTGTTTTTCTTCATCTGGTGCATATTTCCGTAATTAGATATAATACAAAAGAGAGCAGAATATTTCAATCTCATTTTGATCTAATTATAATAAATGGCCAAAACTATTATAATTTTTCAAAAAGTAGAAATGGCATGATGGTATTTCATTCCAACACCTTTAATGAACAACCCATTAAATACACAACACCTCAATTAGGCCAATTAAACATGTTTTAAAAAAAAAATCATGAAATAATTGCACATTTTTAATTCTGTTTAGATGTTTTTTTTTTTTTTTTATTTTCTTTTTGCTAGGAAAAATACAAATGTTGACTATTACTGTAAATGACATCTAATTCATATCACTGTTTTTAAATCAACGTTAAAGGTTACACATCATTTCCCTTTTACATTAACAACAGCACGGATAACAATGGTGTCATTGTTTTTTCTTTGAAAATCTTTAGTATATAATGAAATACCCTTTGGGCCCATTAAGACCCTCAGATAAAAGGAATCCAGTCCCACACTGTGACTCACTCCCTCTCCAACACTTGTCAATAGAAAGTAAAGAGACAATGAAAGTTAAAAATAGATCGTGGCCCTTATTTTTTTATTCAAGAGACATATGCTACGCTCATCAAGTGCGAGCAGACTGAAAGCCCTCTCTCTGGGAGGAGGAGGCCCAGATACAGAAGGGGGGGGGGGGGGTAGTAGGGGGTGTCAAGGAGGTGCGTAAAGAGAGGTCACGCCACAGCTTTACACGCCGTGATCAGCATCAATAGAACATTTGGAAGGAGAGGTTGCCCTGGTCCTCTAGGAATTTCTGATATATAGGGGTGATTCATCATGTTAGTATTGTTATTATTGCTCTGATTTCTCTTTGGGCATGCTCAGTCCTGAGCATAATAATCACAAAGAATATCTGGAAGGAAGGTGAATGTGCTAGGGGAATGTGGAATTATGGCCATATCTATTTTGCAGAAATACTGTTTCAATTATAGCAGGTCGTCTACATGGCTGTGTTTACAGAAAACACTTATTTTGTCTGTGCTTCTGCAAAAGTGCTAAAAAAAAGAGTAGCATGCATGCCCTTGGTCACATCTCTATCTCGGAATTTGATGATATATCAATATGATGGTACACTGTGATAAGAAAATCTGAAATCCTTATACAACTAGCTTCAGCTATATTGCTAGAGGATAGATAATTGCACCACAATACTTTATTTCAGAGAAAATCAGACCAAACAGTAATTTTAGTTTTTCTTTGATAAGCTAGCAAATAACTGTACCTGGTCAATAAAATAAAATACGGCAAAAGCAAAACCATAAGAGCCAAGATTCGAACAATTTGTACTTCATGCATAGTTCAAGTATATGTGATCTATGGCTTGAATTTGTACTGGGTATTCTATGCTTTCTATTTTTATAACAAAATGTAACACGACATGACTGAAACCATGATGTATACGATTCCACCCCTCGAACTGAAGACATTTGAAACAGCTACAGGTATCTTAAGCAAACAAGCTCGCTGGCGGAGGCAGTAAAAACAGCTGTCATCTAGCGAGGCCCTAATGTACTAAATTACAGTACAAGAATAAGACTCTGTCAGTGCTCTGATACTTGTGGCAGTATTTTTCAGCGCACAGACAGTCCTGCCCTTTTCATCTCCCTCCCTTTGGAGAACTCTCCGTGGCATGTGCTGTCTGCTTTCTTGTGGAGCAAATTTCAGTTCATCAAAAGCGAGTGGAATGTATGTCCTCGTGCCGTGGCTGTAGCCACATACAGTGTCATTAGGTGGTGAGACTGAGAGGGCAGGCACACGCACACACACACGCGCAGACATACACACAGCCACACAGACACAGAGGTATTTGAAGTTGTCCCTGTTTGAAGCCAGATCCTTGTTATCAGAGAGTTGTTCTGGGCTCCATTTCCTGGCGTATTTTGAGAGCAGGCCAGAGGCTTTTATGTGAGAGCTACACTCATGCTCTCTGTGTAGAAGCCAGCCGAGCATAAGCACTGCCTCTCAGCTGCTTATCTGCTGAGATAAGCAGCCTCGGGCTCCTGCACGACAGATACAATAACTCCACGCTGACCGTGATTTGTGTACACTGCCCACTTTGTAAAATAATATGAAACAGGGTAAAATTCAATTCAATCCCTTTTTTTTTAAATTAATACTATGATTTTAATATTTTTAAAAAATTATATTGTTATTCAGGCTTGTTCGGATAACAAAGTAATAGGTCAATTCCTTTTCCAATAAATTTATATATTACACCGTATATAATAAATACGGCCAGTCTTTCTACAACTTAGCTGACAGTAAGAATTGACAGAAACAGTATTAGTCAAAGCAGATATGAGAATTTGGATAACTTTGGAGCAATGTGTGCTTGGGCACTGGAAAAATGAACGGAAACTATGATGTGTAAAATTACATTTAGTTAAAGAATTAAATACGTTTCATTTTCTCTACGGCCTTAAACTTGACCCAAACAATGTTGTGGCTCTGACGCAGATTACACAGAAAACTAATTTATAATAAGAATGGATTTGGTAGCCTATACCAGGACGGTCATAATTAGTCAAAATAATACAAAAAAAAATGTAACGCACTTCAGCGCAAACTGTGCGTGCAATCTCATTTGTCATTAAGAAAAATTCCCCGAATGAAATTTTCCCCAGAAGCATGACAGAGCAAGTGAAAGTGAACAAGGCCACATCATTTCACTGCCTTCTTGGCCTCTTGTGCCTGGCTGCATGCATGTCTTATTAAGTCATCAGCTAGCTCTTAAGTCATCGGCTAGCCGCTGGATGATCCACCTCATTACGCATGCTCCAGAAACTAACCAATTACAGGCTATGTAAACAAGCGTGTCGGGGGGGGGGGGGGGGGGGGGGGGGGGGGGGGGGCGCGGGGGGGGGCCGGGGGGGGGGGGGGGGGGGGGGGGGGGGGGGGGGGGGGGGGGGGGGGGGGGGGGGGGGGGGGGGGG
>CM075008.1:14764726-14776503 GCA_037576675.1 Pangasius sanitwongsei
ATTTAGCGTTATTGTCATAGTTGTGCGGGCGGGGGGTCCACCCCCTACCTCACGCCTCCCCACCAAAAAACCAACACCCACACCACCCCACCCTCCGCCCCCCCCCCCCCCCCCCCCCCCCCCCACAACACTCTGCTCTGATGCTGCTATTTCCTGTTTAAAAATTAGCTGGCAAAGTAAGAACAACTCAGCCTTGGAAAGGCCTGTGCTTAAACAGCCTTATAAAAGCGTAGGAGCAGAGAGGATGGCTGCTGAGCCCCGAACTAAAGTAACTCTGACATAAAAATGTGCTGTAAAAAGGTTTTTATTTCCCATTTTATGCACGAGCAAAACAAGGCTAATCTGACGGTAAGCATTTACAAGCCTGAAAATCGTTCGCTTGCGTTTATTCCATGAAATCATTTGCGTCCAGGCTTATTTCACAATTTAAACCATATGGGCCTGAAACCAGTTCCCTGACAATGGGGAGTGTGTGAGAAAAGGAAGAGGGAAGGCAGTAAGATGGGGGGAAAGAGAGGTTTATAGGCTGCATTTCTCTTTGACTGTAATCACTTCTCTGGAGGCCCATTGGAGTCCCCAGGCCAAAGAAAACAGTTATGATTGGAAAATGATACAGTATGCCCACATGCTGATAGGATGGCTAGTATTTTCTTTCTCCTAACTTCTTTCCTAACTCTTCCCCTGCTTTTACTATATCTCTCTTAACTTCAGGCAACGACATCTCTACAGAGACAGCCAAGGGAGAGGAGTAGAGGGTAAAGGAAAAAGAAGAAAAGACCACTAAAGCCCCTGAGCTGCCGCAGGCTGTTTTCTCTTGTTAATGACCACCTCTCAGCCCTTCACTCTTTCCACTAAGATTTACAAGATAAGTGAAGGCCAAATTAGCATGACATGATTTGCGTTCCTGCAGAATGTCAGGTGGCGTTTGTGTAAGGGACTTGCACTTGCGCAAATCTCTCAAATATGCACTGACTATGTAAGATGAGTGCATGAGACTTAGCACCAGTCCCACTGTAGGGTCATTAAGTCACTTCCCACAGGGCGGCTACACTATAAGGACTACTGATACTGCTCTTGGATGTTCTGCTGTGGCTTAAAAGACGACTCCCACAGCCATAGCTGCGAAACAAGTCCAAACTTCACTGCTTATATCCCACAGGTAAATCGTAAGCATGGTACAGATATGCATAAGACGTGTAGACAAAAGTCTAACGAAAACAGCATGTTCTTTATCTGTATCTATCTGTAAGAGGATGTCTGTGTCTATAAGAACGCTCCATTCTGAACCGTGTCCATGTGTTTTCTTTAATTCCCCAGTGCAGTCATCTGCCATTCATTAACACCAGCTGGAAAAACTTACTTCTCAGAACTTTTTGCTGTGATCTTTGCCTAAAAAGACATAATTTTAAAACAATAAACAATACCGATTTCCTGTTTGTTTTATAGATAGCAGTGAGTTTTATTTTTAAACTTGGACCGAAAACCGAGTTAGTAAACGTATTCGTTTTTACTAGGCTTGTGCAATATTACATGATATTACACTGCCATGGCATCCAGTAACACTTATATTCTATGACCAGTCCTGCCACATTTTTATGTAGGCACTCCGCGATTTAACATCGGCGTATGTTAGCACGAGTTATCAAAATGACTCCATAACAGAAGTCTTTTTCTCGGCAATAAAACAGGAGATCTCCCATCAATCAAGATGTGAATCTGGAATGATTTACGCAGCTGTTTTGAACTCTCCGATATTGAACTGACACCGCCTGGAAGCCATGCCCCCTTCCGCAATCTCACATGCTCTCGACTGAATTTGCATGGGCACCCTCACTTTCTGTTATGGTAAAGAGATTGTGTTTTGAGTTCATTCATTTGAAATAAAATCTATCAGTGTATATGGACTTAGCTAATTTTATACACACATACACACACACACACACACACACACACACACATAAGTATATATTTAACATCAATTAACATACATCAGTTATATACACATAAATGTAAGTATATATTTCACATCAGTTTACTATATTTATTAGGGATGCCACCAAAAATTTTGTGAAAAATTGGCAAAAAGGCACCTTCGGTTTTCACCTGAAAGAGAAAAAAGGACAGAAATTTTGACCTAAAAGATTAAATAGGCCTACAATGAAGTGTCAAGTCTAACACTGTGTATAACAAACAATGTTAATGGTGATGGTTATTAGAAAGTTATTAATTATGTTTTTTTTGTTTGGTTGGTTTTTACCGGCATTCTCCTGCACTGGTCACTGCAGATGTTTTTTTTAACACTTTAAGAGCATTAATTAATTAACAGTGAAAATGTCGGCCATGAGGACATTAGGCAACCGATTCGTAAAAGGATTATATTGAAATGTTCTATTATGTTTTGGGTTTTTTTTTTTTTTTTTAACTGTTTATTGTGCATTACTGTAGAATAATGTTTTGTTTTTGTTTTGAAATGGTGGAAATGTTCATTCTCTGTCTTTTTTGGGTCTGTTCATTCTATTGTACAATTGTTAAAATGAAGAAACAATATCGCACAAGCCCGATATTTACAGTAAACAGGTTGATTATACAGTATATTATGCACATGCTCACCAATATGGAATGCAGGAATGTATAATTTAGACCCCCTAATAAGCGTCGAACTAATATGTCTTCCAAAAAAAAGAAAGAAACGGTGACGCTCTTCACATTGACTGGGGTAAACAAATGCTTCATACTTGTACACACAATCAGGGCACTGCTGAATGGGGACCGCAAATTTCCCAGCACAGAAAGCGAGCTGAAGCTTAAAGATGTTTTTGAAGCTTAAAGATGTTTTGTTAGCGTGAATACAATTGCACCACGAAATATAGTAAATAAATCAATGACCAGACGTCATTACAGTACAAGCTACTTTAAATGACTTCGAATGGTTGAATAGCTTGTATTCTATAACATGACACTTTACTGTTAAATATACTGAAGAAACTACGTAACATTATATACAAATGCTTCTGTAAGGTTAAACTATCTATTAAACCAGGGATGTAAGTTCATGAAAGTTTAAGTTATGTCTATGACTGCCTCCTGGCTAACATGCTTGATACTCATTGTGAACAGTGCCCTCTCTGTGAATAAACACACGCAGAAAGAGTTAGCCTCTGCATCGTGTGTTGTACAGTACACAAGGCACAGACAGATCACTGCAATTAAAGGTGCACATGCTTCACTTATGCCTAAAGTAAGGCAGAGAGAGGTGAGAGAACGGTGAGGAAAAGGGAACAGTATAGTCTTTCTCATACACATACAGCATAAATTACGTCCGACGGTGCGAGTGCGATACCACCGTCGAGCGGCCAGTCAATGGCGAGGGCAGGGAGAGGCAATGGAGCGCGGTAATGTGTAATCTTACTACTCAATGGGCTGTGCCCAGCAATGGGCCTCTGAATGCAGGAAGTGTCAGGGAGATAAATAGCGGAGTGTCCCTCTCAAAAAACATGATTAATACCCCCGGCTAGTGACGCTGCAGAAGATGAAGTGGGAGCAGCTGGCTCAGGCAGCGCGGGCACGCAGGGAGAGGCTTGGGGGGGATGAGAGAGAGAGAGAGAGGGAGAAAGCTGAGGGAAGGGTATGAGTGCAGCAGAGCAGAGAGGGCAAAGAGGAGGACACAGCGGCAACCAGGGGGAGGGAGATCAGGCAAGGGCAAGCCGGGCCGGTGAGAGAAGAGAGACCCCCCCCCCCCCCCCCGCCCATACCTCCAGTAGTGCCCTCTGTCACAGCAACACACATACACACACACACACTCAGAATACAGGCTTAGTTTAGAAATAATCTCCATCGATCACACCCTTGAGCATGCATGCAACAACATGCAATTACACTAAATAGTCCTTGAGTATGGGCAATATGAAAGCAAAGTGCTTATTTTGCTGCATGAAATTGTACATCCATCCATCCATCCATCAGATATCATTTAAAGGGTTCTCATGCTTAGCATCTTTAACATAAGCACTATGGTATGTTAGCAAATCAGACATGATTTTACTGTCCTATAACTGACACACATATTGCTCAAGGATAACATGGCCTAGAGGTAAGAGAGTAATGCTGGACAAGTAGAATTTCAGGATCTCTGCTGTTGTAAGTAAACATGTCGAGGGACGGGCTACTTTTTCACAGTTCACTGGGCCCAACCCTCCCCTCATACAATTAACTTTTGTGGCGTAATGGGATGATTGATAAGCTGGAAGTGTGTGCTTTAAGGAGATATTAATCATTCCCTCTGGTAATTTTAATCATGCGTTCCATCATCCCCAGATGCTGAGGATCACCTTCCTGGCAAACAAAGGGCGGCAGCGCCGCTCACACAGTCATTTTGTTCTAGTTTAACTTTATTTTGCACCGGTTTGTTCCTCCCATCTGTTCGCACCAGGCTTGGCGGCCCACGTTGCACGTCCACAAGCTGGGGAACCAGTGAGTGGGAGTGCGCTTGTGTGCAAGTGTGTGTGTGTGTGTGTGTGTGTGTGTGTGTAAACTTTTGAAAAACAGCCGTCTTTGAAATGGTAAACCGAGTCTTCTTGGTTCGTTGCTGCACTGACACCAACCCCCACCAGACAAGCTCATGTACACACACACACACACACACACTAAACACACTAAACACAAACACAATGATGTTACCACATAGTGTGGGCAATATGTCTGCGAAAAGCACAATTTGGCATTTGAACTAATCTATTATTGGAAGAATGGAGTTGTCCTGCAGGATGGAGTTGGATGGGAAACATTCTCACTCCAAAGGCTGCATCCCCTAACTTCCTTTTAAAAGCCTGGGAGAGACATGCATCCTCCTCAATCATTAATTAGTTCATGCTCACTACCTTCATTATGTGTCAGTGTTAAATCATCACCTGAGGCCATGTTGATCTGGGCCATATATTTCCTCATCAGTGTATTTACTCGTTGTATTCTTCTTCCTACCATCACTTGGCAGTGTTACTCACACGTATAGGTGATACTTGGGCGTCATGGCCGGATACAGTGTTGACTGCCCAAGTATATTTTGTCCCATGAAAGATCACAATTTATTTTTTAATCTGTTCAGAGAAAATAACGTTGCCTTGTTGCCAATTTGGTGTGGACATTAACAAAGCTTGGGGTCAGGGTGAGGGGGAGCAAGAGAGAGAGAGAGAGAGAGAGAGAGAGAGATAGAATGATGGGGGAAGGGGAGAGCAGTGTAGCGCTTCAATCGTTCGCTTTTGAATACACCGGGTGTGGCTCACATGCTTTGAATACGCAGCGAGTGGAGCATTTATCGCACTGGTCTAGTAAATATAACATGCAAATATCTGTACTGACCATCAGATTCATGTCAACATACAGACAACAAAGTTTGTTAATACATTGAGCTTTTCACTCCTATTCTACAGTTTCACTACGGAGCGTGCAAGAGGTTGGGATTTTTATTGGAGCCAGAGTGTGCACTTCTGCAGTAGGACTACAGTTCCCCATTACCCCACTCAGTGAAATACAGCGATTTAGTGTAGTCATACAATAAAGCCATTTTTAAAAAAAAATATTTCATGTTGCCAGTTATATGGGTGGCACTTTGAATGCTCTTTCAGCCGCATCAGGCTGTTTATAGCTGAGCAGTGTGCAAGCAATTAGCTCACTCTCCTCCATATTTGGAGCTGAAAACATTGATGTAAAAAGTTACTCATGAATCTTTTCCTATACACAGTTTTTTACTCTTGCATGAGAGATATTTCCTTTGGAAATACACACATATATTTAGAATTTCAGTATAGTGGATTAACCTTATTAACAATACAATCACAGGGAATGCTCATTTATTTGATACAGATCTTTGATTGTGTGGATGTGGATCAGTAATATGTCCAGGAATTGTATAGCACAGTGCAGGTGTAATGAATTTTAATGAAGCTGGAATACTGTACATTAACACAGAAGCCTATACAAACAAGAGCATTACGGTGGTGCAGCAGGGTATCGTTGCTCACAGCTCACAGCTCACAGCTTCAGGGTCCACGGTTTGATTCTGAGCTGGAGTTACTTGTTGTGTGGAGTTTTACATGTTCTCCTTGTGTCTTTGTGGGTTTCCTCTGGGTTCGCTGGTTTCCTCCCACCTCCCAAAAGCCTCAGTAGGTGGATTGGCTATGTTAAATTTCCCTAGGACTGTGTGAATGTGTGTGTGTGTGTGTGTGTGTGTGCATTGTGCCTTGCGATGGACTGGTGTCCCACCTCCTATAGATCCACCACAGTTCTTACGGGACATGAACAAATGGCTTGCATGAACAAAAGCTAAATAAATGTCTTAATGTAAATGCAGAAGTAGTATTATTACATAAATATTCATTTGATATGAAATTACAATTGTAGTCAACTATAAGAGGGAATGGCAGTGAAAGATTTGGTAAGGTAATGAGGTAATAAGCTCCAGTATTTAACAGTGTCCAAGCTGCAATTTAAATAGTATTAATAACCTTTAAAATAAAATTTCAATTATAATAAAAATATGAAATAAAAATTAAATTAAAATAATTTAACAACAACAACAACAAAAAAACATCATACCGTAAAAATCCTCTAACCACAGATCAGTGGGAAACACTTCTGGTCAGCAGGGATATTTATAGTAGACCCAGGCAGGACACACTTAACACACTGAATGCTTAAATTAGAGACCACAGATGCCAAATGCAAACAATTACCATGAATCCAATGTTCTAGTAAATGAACATGAAAACTGCAGACAAAAAACATTTGGCAGCTAGAGAAAAACATGGAGTTAATTACACTAATACTGAAGAGGAGCTGGAGGACCATGCTGTTGCTGTAAACAGAGACAAGTTTAATTGAATTGACATTCCAGAAACAGACAACAGTGATTACAACAAAATCAAATTAATGAGAACCACATCAGGTGTCGACACCTTATCAAAAAATTTTTTTCTTAACTATAACTAATTATTCAACCACTTCAGGGAGTGAAGGAACTAATTTCCACACATGGAAGTAAAAAAAAAAAATTACTTCCTAAACTTTGGTCTGACAGGTATCAGGCTCAGTTAATCAAGTCCAAGCAGATGACAGACGTTTCATCATGGCAGTGTTTCATAGTGAAAGTTGCTGGGGGGGAAAAGGACCTGTGTAAATGTGAACAGATTAGAATGTAGAGTTGATAGCGATGTCCCCGGAGGGAGTGATAGGAGACGTCCCCTAAAAGCGCCAGGGCCGCACTGCCTCTTAAAGCCATTAATTGGCCAAAAAGGCAATTTAATTTTACATCATGTCCAACCTCATTTGTTATCAGCAGCAAAGCTGTGCACAGTACAGAAAGGTAATAGAGGTTTTCGGTGGCTTTTCGCCACTTATTATCTAATAATGATGAATGAACATACCTGCAGGTGACAGCTGTTTGGATGCTTTGTTTTGCAGTGAGGCATCTATTTGTAACTTTCCTCAAACCACATTTGTTTGACTTTGACATGGATGCAAAACTATTTAGGTCGTCTCACTGAAATACAGACAAGTATTAGCATTGGACAATAAAACAATGTTCTAATTTGTGTATAATGCATAATATGCAAAACTGATAGGAAACAGCAAGTAAATATATATATATATATATATATATATATATATATATATATATATATATATATATATATATATAAAAACTAGACTAACTATATCAGCCTAGATGCTCCATTCTCATGTTTGCTTTGACAGCCCAGGTTCCTTCTTTAAGTAAGAAATGTAGAAGAGCCACTAACAGCAACACCCCTGTAATATACCCTTAAGCAATCTCAGACAAAAGACAAAATAAACAGATCACTTTATTGCTCAAACACACATGAATCTTTGTCACGTTCCATGTCCATGGGTAATGAAAGCCCAGTGAGTTTGAAGCTGCTATGATAATCAATAGTGATGATGTATAGGAAGTCACTATTGCCTTGTCTTTGACTCTTGTGTGTGTGTGTGTGTGTGTGTGTGTGTGCTGTAGGGGAAAACTACACAGAATTAAGCTGTTTTATCACTATCATTGAAAACTATTAGTGAACCGCTTGTACTTAAGCCTTCACAAACAGAGACCACTATTATTTTCACACATTTCCCCCTCTTTATCTTCATTTGATTGGTGCCAATTTCTCTGGCATTGAAAAGGCTTTTGAAACACACCTCTGTCAAGGGCTGGCTGAACACAAACCCATAAGGCTGCTTTGCTAGCCCTCATTATCAGTGTCCGGCTCTGCCATGGCCTGTATGCTCCAGTGCATGGCTAAAAGACAATTAATCGTAATTGTCAAAGCCTATATGATCATTTCTCATTCTGGCAGGCCGCTTTTCTCTGTAGAGTTTCCTGGAGAAAGCTTGAAGTTGTGATCCACAGGCCACAGATGAAACCCTACGCAGACACCCTGCCAGCACATGAATAATTGCTAATAGGAGTGCTTTACCAAATGCATACGAATCAGTCAAAACCACTAATGCTCGGCGTATGATAAGAATAATTTTAGGACAAATTTAGTACATTTTTTAAGACATATTTGATTCAGTTTGCGCAAACAATTTTATTCATGACTGCGAAGTTTCAGAGATGAACGGATTATTACTAAGAGTGTTACTGAGAGGAGATTGAATTGCTTAAACATTACCGAACGAGGCTTTCAACAAACTGTAAACCTTAGAGCGCTGCGGCTTTACAGCGTAGCTTTTTTAAGCAGAAAATGGGTAATAATAGTGATCGTTAGGCATTACGATCATTACTTCTTTGATGGGGAATAATAATTAAAGTGACCGTCGAATTTTCACAGGAGATGAAATCAAAAGTGTACTGTACTTCATTGTTACAGTAATTAAATACCTATAGTGTTGAGGACACAAGGTATATAACAAGATACTGTGTCAGTGACTTGTTTCCACATATACCGCTAACAGTTGAAGGCACATCATGCAGTATGTTAGCAGGGGACTGGCATGCTCCTTGCAGACTAAGTTGGTACAAATGAGCAGATGCTGGGGCTTCTAAGAAGGAGGAGGAGGAGGGGGGGGGGGGAATTATCATAGTGCAGCAATTATGTGTAGGGAGAATTGTGCACAGCACAGTGCACAGTGTGCACTCACTGGCTCGCCGCAGCTCTCTCAGCAACCCACACAACAAGCTCATTAAGGCCTGGTTACACATTCACTCTTATATAGGTTTGAAAAATTAACGCACCGGCACCTGGAATCACACAGCCATTCATTCTGCCATGGTGGCCCCCTACAATCCAGTCTCTGCACTATCCGCTTCAAAAAGGGATGAACATCGACCACCTCTGCTCGATATTTAAGCAAGCCTCTCTCTCTCCCGCTCACTTGCTCTGTTTTTTGGGGTGGTACAGCAGGGGCTAGCATATTAATCACCCTCACAGCCACTAATGCTAACAATCAGTCAACATGCTTGGCCAGGCTCTCCATCTCCCGTGACAGCCAAGTTTGTCCTAAAGCCTGCTGATTCGTCCGGGCAGCTACTGTCTGCGAAACAAAACAAAACAAAAATATATATATATATATATAACACAGCACAGTTTTCTTGCTCCACTTCAGTAAAATTATGGATCTTATAGATTTTTTTTTTTTAGGAGAAGAAGTGGTGATCTCAGTCTACTTCATTCAGAGATGGAGCTGGTTATGACAGGGGTGGTGCTGACAGAAGTGTGTATTTCTCTAAAAAAAAAAAAAAAAAAACAACCTTAGAGTGTTCTTCTTAACTTGTACCGTAACCACATTCATTTTATAGATACGTACTAAGAGGGGGAAGTAAACTTTTTTTAAAAAGAGTCCTAATTGAGGAACAACTCATTGTATGAAATATAAATATGCCACCATTATCTCTGAACAATATATTTCCAGACCCAAACAGCTGGCCGACTACGGAGGGAGAAAAGCACATGCTGAGATATTCCTGGACTGTCATCCAGTCTTGTCGTACGAAGGCAGAGCTGGCATGTTTGCATTCACAGAGGAGGAATATGGCCCTTCCCTGACAGCTTCAAGCTGACAACTGTAACAGTGACACAAATCATTTCAAATCAGTCCTGAGCTTTTTTTTTTTTTTTTCCTCTTAGAGACAGAGAGGGAGCTGAGGGCTGGAAACAAATGGGCACAGTCAAGGGAGCCAGCGTGTTGTGCGCAGTAGTGGATGGATGCATGTATGTGTGCATTCCTGGCACAGTTTTTCCCCGACTTCCTCCTTCTCTCTCCCTCGCTTAAATCTGGGTGCTAATTATTGGGCTTTGCATAGCGTAAAATGCACAGCTGTGGTGACTGTCAGAGCTCCATGGGCTGTTAAGTTTGTGTGCATGTTGACAGTGGGTGGGTTTCTTTTTCTCCCTGTGTGTGTGTGTGTGTGTGTGTGTATGTGTGTGTGTGTCTACAGCAGGTTTTTCTGTCTGTCTTCATTTGTTCACCTTACAAAATCACATAAATAAGAGGACTTGCCTAATGGAAAAGGAGAGACAACAGTGATACATTTCAGTTTTTTTTTTTTTTTTAACTCTGTCAGGCTGTAGTTAGAAAAAAAAAAAATAATAAAGAACCCACAAGACATCCATGATGATATCCCAGGAAATAAAGTGCCAGACAGTAACGTCAGTCTCCGAAAAGAACTTCTGAGCTGTGCACTAGACCTGCTGACAACAGATGCATGCTGAAATATATGATCAGAGCACTGTTTATAGGACTTAAACCAGATTGTTGTCTCCTGGGGATAAACTTCACAGGCCAGCTTGGCGTCAATTTTGATTACTTTATTTCTGAGGAGCTCCAGATGTTCTGATTTGTGACTGGGGCTTCTCACAGGGGGATACAGGAGACAGGGTGCAGAGCAGGTCCAAATGTTTGCATTTGGAGCCAATTACGATCCTACCAGAGCATATTAGTTTTCAGCATGCTCATAAATGTATTAGCGCCTTTAGATTGGACCCAAAGCGATATAATGATTCATGTTTTCTGTGCAACATGATTCAAACAGTCAGCTTAAATGCTGGCCTAACAAAGTGTTGGCCATGTGCAGCTAATGATATGTACATTCCCATATGTATAACAGAAAACATAATTCAAAGTAGATTCTAAGTAATCATGCATAAAAATCACAGAAGACGTCCAAATGACCTCTATGAACAATTGACAATCCAATGATATAAGGAAAAAAAGTTATCAAGCTATACATCATGTTGGAACAAGAGCTCTATCAATAAAAATAGGGACAGCCTTGTTTTGGACATAGAGATCAATTTGTACTTGATTAGCTCTAGATCAAGCCTTTATGTCCTTTGATACACATGCAGAGCTCAAGTACACACACACACACACACACACACACACACACACACAAAATAAATGACAAGAGATGGTTGATAGGCTTGCCACACAGAGAGTAGGTCCAGAACACACCACTGAAAGACACATGGGTGAGATTGTAGGCCAAGGGCATTTGACCATAAAATGGATTTAGCAAGTAACGGCAGTTAATGGGTGCCTGCAACAGCAGTGCAATTTTACAGTACAGTTTAGGATCAGGCAGGAGTGAGAGTAGCTCAAGGGAATTTGGGAGTGTTGGCAGGATTCTGTATGGTGCAGACAGCTGACAGGTCATCCTTGTGTGTGTGTGTGTGTGTGTGTGTGTGTGTGTGTGGGTGGGGTGGGGGGGGGGGGGGGGGGGGGGGGGGGGGGGGGGGGGGGGGGGGGGGGGGGGGGGGGGGGGGGGGGGG
>CM075008.1:14776603-14791754 GCA_037576675.1 Pangasius sanitwongsei
CCCCCCCCCCCCCCCCCCCCCCCCCCCCCCCCCCCCCCCCCCCCCCCCCCCCCCCCCCCCCCCCCCCCCCCCGCCTCGGCTGAAAGGCAGAATTGACCACTAGATGGCTGCACAAAAGATATTACAACAGCAATTCATTGGTCCCCTCTTAAATCTTTGTAGAGGATTTGGGAGAAGTATTTGTGAGAACATCTTTGTTTTTTAAAGTAGCTATCATTCAAGGACTTTGTTTAAACCATTTTTCACTGTAACATATATAGGGTGGCACCGTGGAGCAGTGGTCCCCAGGTCAATCCTGAGTTTTCCCTGTGTTCTCCCCATGTCTGTGTGGGTTTCCTCATGCTTGTCCAGTTCCTCCCAAAACCTGTCAGTAGGTAAAATACATTTTTGATATAGCAAAAAATAAGCACTGCCTGCCATTTTTAACTGATTATATTATCTATCTTTAAAAACTTTATAACGATACAGTGTTTGCATGATCCACTCTGACTCTTAGCAGCGTATAATGAAACATGGCTTGTTTTCACTGGTGTGACTGTGGCTGGCGTGTCTGAATGGCCTTTTCGTATTCTGCTGTTAGCTCTCTGTGCTCACAGAGTCACGTAGGTCACTCCTGAATATGAACTTCCCAATCGCCGTCAGCGTCCTAACTTGCTGGGAAGCCAAAGTGCTTCCCCAAACCATACACCCCAGTCCTTTGTACTACAGCTTCCACTTTTTGGGAAGGCTTTCCACTAGATTTTGGAATGTTGCTTGAGGATTTGTGCTCAATCAGCCACATTAGCATTAGTGAAGTCAGGCACTGATGTTGGGCGAGGAGGCCTGGCATGCACTCGACGTTCCAATTCATTCCAAACGAGCTCAGTGGGGTTGAGGTCAGGGCTCTGTGCAGGCCACTCGAGTTCTTCCGATCATCAGTCTTGGCAAACCATGTCTTCATGAACCTTGCTTTGTGCACAGGGGCTTTGTCATGCTGGAACATGTTTGGGCCCCTTAGTTCCAGTGAAGGGAACTTGGAATTCTGCAACATACAAAGACATTCTAGACATTCATGCGCCTCCAACTTTGTGGCAAAAGCTTGGGGAAGTTCTACATATGGTGGTCATGGTCAGGCGTCCACATACTTTTTGCCATATAGTGTACATGTTAAAATGCTAGTATGCTAGCATACTGGCTCATCAGAATGGTGTGTTTAGGCGAAGCATGTATATTTTCAAATCCCTATAACCTCTCCTGATTTGAGATAAAAGCAACATATCGAATCAAGAGCCTCTCATTGAATGAAACAATATAATACACTACATCGTTAGACTCCTAGTAATCATGCTCCATTAAAATTGAAATTTATCATTCAACTTATTTAGTGTGGATGTACTGAACCCGTTTTCTCCATTGTCAATAAAATAATGACATTAGAGCCCTGAGTATTGCCAACTCTCTGCAATATTTGGTTGCCATGTCATGCAAAATATCATAGGTGTGCTGGCATAGTATCAAATAGTATTGGAATGGTTGATCCCTATTATTAATCTATCAGCACATTAATAAAGCACGTTAAAGAAACATAATGTATTATTACAAATACACAAAAACATTGTTTATAGCTAATTGAAGCACTGATCCCAAAATATAATCATACATTAATTTAGGTTGGTCTTTGCAATATGATTAAAAAAAACAAAGCCTACATTTTGACCTTGGTTCTATCTTTTTTACAGACTGCCTGCACAGATAAAAAGAGAGATCTTCATTTCAATGCCTGAAACTCAGTGGGCTGTACAATTATAAATATTGACTACTTGACCTTAGTGTCAGCACTAGGGTAAATCCTGCTTTCGATCAGGTGCATTAAATTGGCAACCACTGAGTTTAAGACCATTTCTCCCTGTGAGCCTTTCAAGCTTCCCAAAATCATACTCATTTATAAAGGACGTTTACCAGCTTGCAATAAACTCATAAAGCCGCATAAAGAGTCATACATTTGCATACCTATTTTTTTTTTAACCACTACTTATACAGAACTCTAACTGGATTTATGAGTAAGTCATGTTTTCAACTTTATTCATAGAAAACATGGAATAATGAAACGGAATCATTCAGAGCATCAATTAATATTTTTCATGTTTATCTAGAAATATAATACATGAACAAGTGAATGCCAGACTGTGTAAAGACAGTCTTTTTTCAGTTGCTTGTGGATATTTACTCGAATAATTATCTTGTCAGAATATAGCCAACTGAAATGTCTCTGAATGACACAATGCCCTCATCCTTCGAAGGTCTCATCATCCCACCCTCCAGCTAAATTTTACAAAGGGCAAAATGGAGCTGCTCGGTCCTTCACAAGGCATAGGTCATATCAGAGGACAAGGGTCACCAAAATGAAGCTATGTTTGATAACCATCGGACCATATTGCATGTGACAGTACAGAGATCTCACAAATCCTCCATTTACTGGTGTCTCCAACTAAAGGTCATTACAGTTACTTGGAACGGGATGTGACTAGACGATGCCTTCGAACCCCTGACCTCAGGGGAAAGGTTTCTTTGTATAATGACTATGTGCTGGTTGCTTGCAATTCACCATTATATTTACTGGGACCTAAAATTACAGAGAGAGAGAAAATGTTAAACTTAACTCAAATTGACTAGTGTAAATAGGAGTTCTTGCTAGTTCTGAGCTATGCACCAGTTTTAGGTTTTTATTTGAACAGAGAAAATTTAAAGTACATCATAAACAGCAGTCATAGTCACAGGTGTGATGTCATATAGTGTGTTATGTACTGACAAAGTCTCTCAAAATGCTGGCATTGTGTGCTGTGGAAACCAAAATCAAGCTCTCTGGCCATGATGACAAAAGGGGACTCCATATGAGAAAAAGCGCTTGATATCCACTATAAAATACGGAGGTGGATTGTTGATGTTTTATGGCTGTTTTGTGGCTGGTGGTACAGAGACTATTATGAAGATTGATGGCAACATGAAATCTTTTTCACAGTCCTTTATGTTCTTAGGTTTGCGCATGTGGACTTTCCTTTTCAGTTCAGATGACAGGTTTTCAGTAGGGTTCAAATCAGCAGACTTACATGGTCATTGCAAAACACTCATTTTGTGTTTCTTTAACCATTTATATATTGATGTGGAAGTATCTTTGGATCATCTTCTTGTTGAAAGGACTATCTATAGCCATGTCTGAACCTCCTGGCAGAGGCAACCACTTTTTGGGCTAAAATACCCTGGGATAGCCATGTCAAACGCTTGACTCTGTCACTTAATCATTTTTTTTTAAGGATTTGGACATATGTGTTGAATCATTGAACCAACCACAGATCCAACCACAACCCAGTTGTAGCTTATGGGCAAAAGCAAATTTTCATTTAATCTCCTGGTACTTCATGGAGTCCATTATGCCATGTATCCTAGCTTCCCAGAGCCTTTGAAGGAAAAACATCCGCACATTATCACAGATCCTTCATTATTTTAAACAGTGGAGATTAGGGTCTTTTCTTATTTTTATGCCAAATTCATTTTGAGTGTTTGTTGCCTAAAAGCTCTATTTTTGTCTCATCTGTCCATAGATCCTGGCTCTGGTCAAAGTTCTAGTAGTGTCTCGTGAACTCTAGGCACTTATGTTTGTGGTTAGATGAAAGAAAAAGAGCTTTGTTCTGGTATGCCTTCCACATAGTTCATTGGCATGGAGGTGGCATCTAATTATAGATTTGAAGACATGATGACCCCAAAATCTCCTTCTGTAAATCTCCAACTGTGATCCTAGGAGAAATGTATGCTGCTCTAAACATCCTGAACACTGTGCATGCGGGCAAAATACACTTCTATCGACTTCCAAGTATGTTCATTAGATCTGGTTATTTAAACTTCTTAATTATTACCCTAACAGTGAATATTGGCATTTTTCAGGGAGGTAGCTATATTTTACAGCCATTGCCTGAATTACTGTATGTTAGCACACATATAATTTGTGTATTCTGTAATCTTCCCAGCGATGATTAGAGATTACACGAAGGGAATTTATAATCTCATATTTATACCCCAAGTACACTGCTTTGCATATATATTGTAATATTGCAATAGTGACCCACTTCCAACTGTAAAATAAAAATAAGGACACATTTCATAATGCATGAGATTTGGCAAGGTCCTTTGTAATCTGTTCCTACAAAAGCTGGTGATGTGAGATTGACTCACTGACTGTGAACACAAGCACAATGAAAAGCCCGGTGAGAGATGAGCTGTAGCCGATGTCTGACAAAACGCTCGTCTCAAATACACCCTCTGACAAGAAGAACACATGGTCAACAATTACCCATTGTCTGTGATGCCCTTCCTGTCTCTCTCCCTGAATGCAGAATGCTTGGCTTCACTAACCAGACTAGCGTGGCAGTGTGACACCTGACAGAACAAATCTCTGAGTGACTGTCACGTGTCACTTTAATAAACATGCTCGGTCACACCGAGACGAGGGGAAAAGAGCACTCGAAGTCACTCCGCGTGCTCCCAAAAGCAGCTCGTAAAAGTCAGTCCCCATTACTGCTTTTAAGTGACAGTGCGAGAGCTGATGAGAAAGTCGACTTTAAGACGGTTCAGGAAACAAGGTGAAGAAAAGAAGAAAAAAAAAAAAAAGCCCTCCGGAAGTCATACGCTTTCATTTATGACTGGTAATATGTAAACTACAGGCAGTGGATTTGAAGGTATCCGCTTTCCTGCTTGACTGATATCTCTAAAGAACAACTGTCAACTGCCTCAGATACACCCTATTAACTCTGCTGGTCCCCAAACAACGGAGGAGTGAGTGGAAGAGGATCTCTGTGCTGGAGAGTCCGAGTGTGACTCTCAGCCACAGCTATAACACAGTGGCTCGCGGCCATATGATCTTAGCCTTTGATCCGTGTGAGTGGGCGGAATAATTCGTTCTTCATGCATGGCCGTTACTTCTGTGCCTGGGTCTCTAGACCTTGAGACTAACCGGGCTCAGTTTACGCTCAATAAAGCCAAGCAGTATCGACTTGCTAAAAAACCCCTGCTGGGACATGAACCTCAGCAGTTACAGCAGAGCTTTGGACTTGATCTCTATAAACTGTGTATACAGCTACACTCAGACTACTTGTAAATTGCTTATTGTGCACTGATTATCCTCCATGCACATTGCTTACTGTGTATTACCTTCTGGAAATACTTTCACAATATGACAGCTACTACTAAAATTTTGTGGCATATTTGTAGCCTCGCAGGATAATTACCAACAGTAATCAAAACATAGTAGTCATTTCCCATATAAAGAACTGAGAATAAAAGAAAACAACCACACAGACACACACAATGCAAGTCTTCTCATATCACCCACTAGTGAGGCATTTAATTTTCTTTCTTTGAAAAGCAGGAGGTCAGCATGGATCTCCATATCAAAGCTGTACGAATTAAGCATTTTCTCCTAGCCGCTCGTTTCAGTGGACTCGAAGAGGAGTAGCCTGCAGTGATATACTATTGTTAAGCTTCCACTGAGGCTCATTTTAAAGCAAAAGTAACACTGCAACAGAGAGAATCAGCAGCATTCTAGTCAAGCAGAGAATGAGATCACTGGGCTTTTCCATAGAGGTCAATGGGAAAGCGAGGCACCACTGCATTTGAAATTCAGTCCTGTTGCGCGCGCAAACACACACACACACACACAAACTGCACGCCTTTATAAAAGTAAAGCAAGGTTTAAATTAATACAGAAGCCTAATGAATGCACAAGTCTTGGGTAAAGAGCAAGTGTGTGTGTGTGTGTGTGTGTGTTGGAAATGAGTCCAAGTCAAGCAGTGGCAGGGTCAAAATTACTGAGGCAATAATCCTGTGTGTCAATATGAGCACTGTTAGCTCCCACCGTCTCGACCATGCAGCTAAATTTACAGTGAAGAGCAGCCTTTTGGGGCAGTCTTTGATGGGCTTAATCTACACACCAATGAAGACCACACACTAATGTTTTATGCATGTGAAATCCATGCTAGCAAACAACGTCCTACATTGTCCTACCGGGCTTATACAGAGCTCACACAAGCCAACTAGTCTCAGTAATTTCATATGGACAATTAAGCCAGCAAAATGTTAAGTAATGATGTTCATAAACAATGACCAAAAAAAAAATGATCAAATGATTTACTACAACAGATGAACACAAATGGGAAAAAGAATGACATGAGTTTCCACGTACCATTTATAAATGAATTACTGCATTCTTAAAAAAGTTAAAAATGTCTGTTTAAGATACGATGGAACAGGTGATGGAAAAAGATTTTTAAATTAATATATAGAAATATTTTATCCAACCACATTAAGGTTTGTCATAATCAATATCCTTAGGGCTCTATGTCTCCAGTAAACCTCAAGGCTGACCTGCTCCTCCAATCTATGACTAAAAACATGAGGACATCCCCCAGAGTGACACGTTCCAGTGTGTTAGTCTGACTCAAGCTGGTGCCCTCTCTCACTCTGACTATCACAGATCGTTGGCCTGTGGAAATGCGGCCGGCTTTGACTGGGCCAAGTTCCGATCTAGCCTGGAAGGAAGGGTCAGCATACTTCCTGCCTCCAGCTTGCTATTATCTCGGAGCCGAGTCGAAAAGGACCTCTGATTTGATTTAAGCAGACAGTGCCTTTGAAAGCTTCCCTCATTTTGGGCCACTCTAGCCTGGAAAAAGGGAAGACCAGGGTCAGGCAAGGGGAAAAAAAAGAAGAAGCTGGGGGTGTAGCTATGCTCTGTGCGAATGGGAAGCCCTTTTATGTACAGCCTCAATGGATCACACCAGCTTGGCTACTGCAGGCAATCACAACAGAATTACGAGATACCACACTAAAACTGTGCCCAATGTAACAAATATGCCAATACTGCAAATACTAAAATAAATATATTTATCTATACCTTCATTTAAATATATGAAGGGTGTTTGCTATATTACAAATAATAATATTACATGAACCTGCAGAATAGACAATATAATTCTTTTCACCAACTTTGAAAAAAATGGTGCCGCACAGTAGCTGCTCAGTGTTTATTACAGGTTTTAATTTAAAATGGTTAAAATCTATTTTAAATCCAGTCTGAGTGCAGTAAAGCACATCATTTCCCAACACGGCTTGTGTAATGCTCATTCCATGCAGCAGTTGATGACCTGATCAAAGCAGACACTGCCTCCTAGGAGCGGGAGCCAGCGCAACCCTGAAAACCAGCCGGGATCAGAGGTCAGCAAAAGGGAAGTAAAGATCCAAGTCCCATCCCATTGTGTGACACGCTGCCTTGGCCCGCATGCCCCAGAGGCTTAGTGTCAGTGTTAACACTTCAAACACTCGATATCTTCACTAGACACAAAGCACACTACTGCTTGCCATCATCACCATTTCTTCCAGGGAAAAGAGATATGGATCCCTCCCAAAGGTCACTGGCAGCTGAAGTTGCCTTGATTAAGCCCTGGGTTTGTGCTCTGACTTTTCCCTTTTCCCTGCGGCACCCTCTTTTAACAAACCGAACTAAACTGAACTAAAGCACAATCAAACTAACCCTTTCAATAGGTCAACAAATACAGTAAAGCGCCAGCAAATGTTTATATGAAAATAAATTAGGTTCTCACGGACGTTTGCGCTATTTTTTCACGCTTCATATCATACAATAACTCAAGCAGAAAAAAAAAATATATATATATATATAAAAGATAATATAGGTCTTTTTAAAATGATTAGATATAGTCACAGTATAATGAGAAATTTCAAGCCACACTGGACTAAATACTGGAATAAAACAAAAGATGACAAAATACTGAACAATGAATGCAACTTAAGATTTAATAAATACAAACTCCAAGGAATGCAATTGATATTTAACATTTTAGGCAGACCTTCACTGAAGTAACAGTGTTTATTTACCCCCTTCCACCAAAAAAAAAAAAAAAAAAAAAAAAAGCCTCTGCCCTGCGAAGTGCTAAGCCTAGATTGGAGACAAAACACCTTTTTAAGGTTCACTTCTGCCTGCATGCACTGCCTATAATCTTTAAATGGCCCCAATACGGCAAGGCCACCTATTTTCTTACTGAAGTTTATAATCTCCTCCCTTCTCCTTCAATCCAACAGCAGCCAAAAAAAAAGGGGAAAATCATCAAAAGAGTTGTTAATAAATATATAATCATGTGGTCAAAGAGTGTGTTTTCTCTCTGTGTGAGATCTGGTGAATGCTGCACAGAGTAGACCGCGCTGCAGGCAATCTTTTGATGGAAGGTCTCATTTTCAGCCTCCTGCCGTGTAATATTCAAGCCGGTCTAAAATAATACAGGACTCACTTCGGGACTTAGGACCTCTCGAATATGTTGACAATAACTGGCGGCAGGAGCGTCAAATGAAAAACAGCTTTTCACAGAGGAGTGGCACCCGAAAACCCAGGGAGCAAAGATCCTGGATCTGGACTTTCAGATGTCACATAACACCACAAGCTGACTTATTACTAGGCTGTTGTGATGCAGAGATCCCAAACCTACTAAATACTAGGACTAGGACTGTGGTCGACATATTTATAACGGTCTACTGATGCTCCACAACTTTGGCTGGGGATCCTGACGAGTACCACGATACGTTTATAAATATAACATTGTTGGAATAGTAGCAAAATGGAGTAATTGTATATCTAAATGTATGTCATTTGGTTACTGAGATTACTTCATTTTCAGCAAACCAGCTGTTGAGCATCAGTGACTAGCCAGTTGGTGTAGTTCTGTCTGATGATGGACTAGGGCCAATATTTTAGCTTCTTAAAATTCTGCTTCACACCAATTGCATAACATTAATATAATGTAGGCATGTGCCAACTGTACACATTACCTGGCAAGATTGTAATGGAGAAAAAAAAAATCAATTGTTTACTGTTGAAAATTAAGTCTTTCGTGTATTAGAAAAAAAAAAAAAAAAAACTTAGCTAGTATTACTGTAACTGTGGCATACTATAAAGTCAGAATTAACGTCTTAACGATCCTGCCTCCTCTCAGCACATCATTCTTCATAGATAATCAAGGCATGTCGCTTGTTCTCCTTTTCCATCATCCTAAAGACTGCCAATCTCTAGCTCTGCTTGGCTTCAAACATGAGACATCCTTTATTTCTTAAAAAAAAAAAAAAAAAAGAAAAAAAAGAAAAGAAACAACTAGATTTGTAATAGCAAATGTTCTGCGCAGCAGATCTAATGCAAAGGAAGCCAAGAAAAACCCAGACAATATACCCTTTGAACCTTCCACCTGCACACAGAGGGATACCGACATGAAGTAGTCAGGGAGCATGGGAGAACAGAAGTCTATGTGGATGAAGAAAAAAAAAAAAAAAACAGGCTTAGCCAGTCTTAAGCTATAATGAAATTTGTTGAACATACAATGTGATGTGTGTGATGATGAAAAAGGGCTCAAATCAATCAAGGGCTCAAATAAAGATATCTTAATGTGTTAAATAAGGGGGAAAAAAAAATAAGAAGAAAGTACCATTTGCCCTGCACGGCATAGCCTTAAACGGAGGACATCTCTTGGATGTGATTACTAGAGCAAGAAGGCGGGTCTGTCAACATATGGCTGGGGAGCTTTAGATCAGCACGCGCTTTCTTCATACCCTGTAGTTAGGTGTCATAGAAAGAGTGGAGGCATTGAGCGAACATGTTAAAACAGGTTTCTCCCAAGAGCAGGAGGTCTCTCTCTCTCTTTTTCTCCTTCCGTCTTTCAGCACCAGACCACCCTGCTGAACACAATTACACCCACAGCAAGCTCTTGGCCTGAACCCCCACCTTGCCACAGGGCCGGTGCAGAGTGAGAACTCAGTGTGCATGCTCAAATGATCTGTTATTAATTAATCAATCACAGCTAATCAAGGTAAACCTTGCTTTTTTTTCAAGCAGGTCAGAACACATGCTGGTGTTAGCTCTCCTGCAGTACAGCTCCACATTTCTGTGGAGGAGATTGAAATTGAAGGCTGGAACACATTACAGCCTACAAAAACCACTAAACCACGTTCACGTTAGAGGTAAAACAATGATAGCATTACACATACAGTAGGGGTTAACCATGTCAAACACAGGGTGGCTACAGGAACGTTAGCGTTAACCTATACAATATTCAGAGGAATAGAATTTTATAATAGATTGACAGCTATATAACTTCAGTAGTTAATGTGTGTTAAATTAGATATACAGCCAGATATTTAACCCTTGTGATCTTAACATTATGTCTACTCCCCTTGTCCTAAGGGTCAGAAATGACCCGCCTTCACTAACCCCTTAAAATAAAGCAGCTTCATTGAATTTTTAAAGCCCAAATCTATTTTTCATGAAGAAACAATCTGTCATTCATCAGAAACTTTGCGAATATCTGGGTTTTCCCTCTTCACAGTGCAGAAAGACTGCATTTAAGCAGTGGACACCACTCTTTTTCTCGGCTGGTAAACATAGTGGCGGGTCATTTTTGACCCCTAAGACAACACAAGGGTTAAAAATACATATTTGGAAAAAAATGCAGTCGACTGTACCAGCTAGCAAGCTAACTGTAACTAACTGATGAGGCTGTGGAATGGGGTTAAATACGAGGCTATCAACTGATAGCCTGCTCTATTTTGATACCATTTTTGTAAGAGGTGTTAAAATACACCCTTATTAACGCCATATACCCACATAAAGTGAGGAAAAAGGCGGCGGGTGGCGTATTTCAGATAAATTTAAGTGCAGTATACAGTACAGGGAATGAAATAATGGCGGAATTGTGGCCTGAGAAGTGTCAGGCTTCACACCACACCTCTTAATAAAAAGCGCAAAACACAAAGCCAAAGCGTGAGGCCGCTAACCCACTGAGCGGCGCTATAGTCCACCACATTGAATACTGGCGGCGTCGAGTCATTGCTGTGAGGCTGTGTGAAACGCCTGCCCGTAGGAACATGGACTGAAAGATGAACTGCAGTGAGAGCCATTCTCCCAAACTTCATCATGTCCGGAGTCACGGACACGCGCTTATCACCGCCAAGCTCCGTGACCTCACATGCACGCGACTGTTCCACGCGCTCAGAACGAGCCGCAATGCTAAGTCAATTCATGCACAGAAAAAAACCAAACAAAAACCAAACAAACAAAAAACATGATGATGATAATAATAATGGGATTATGATAAGAATAGCCATTTTCTACATTTCTTTTAGATATGCTTATTTTAGAGTTTTTCCTTCTAACGTTTGGTTTGTTGTTTTAAATCTAACTCTTAACTGCATGTGCTAATTATAACCTCTGTGCTAAACTAACAGTAAAAAAAAAAAAAAAAAAAAATCTTCCTTGCTTAACATTGTACATTTGTTGTGTCTAATTATTTACTTATTTATAAGTATATATCATGTATTTAATTAATAATTCATAAGCAGTTTTTGACATAGCTACAATATGTTTGTTTGTTTGTTTCTTTCTTTATAGGTAGTTTTTTTTTTTTTTAACATTCTGAAAGTCCTCAAATTAACAAATCATGAAGAGTAATACACTAAGCATTAAATATTAACCATGAACTGAAATACTACATAGAATTTAGACAATAGCTCATAAAGCTTGGGCTTAAAAAAAAAAAAAAAAAAAAAAAAAAAAAAAAGTCATATAGTCCTCTCAGTGTTGTAGCCTAGCACAAGCAATTAATTTTGCCCAGTGAAAGGGGCCCTGATCATAATAGTAGGTAGACCACATAATTAATATCAGGTTGTTAACCTAAAACACAGCGTGAGTGTTGAATGCTAACAAGTTCCAGCTATCAATCTCATACCTTTATAGGCAGCATAAGGAAGGGAACCAAGGGATCTACCTTGTTTGTTATAGTGATAGGGATTTATTTATTTATTTACTTATTTTTAATTATAATTTTTTTTTTTTTTTTTACTGACCATTCAGTTACACTAAATGCGGGACTGGTTTTCAGCACAGATAGAAGAAGAAGCAGGTTTAAGCCCATCACTTAATCTTGAGTGACGTCATTCGAAGCAGATGGGAAGTGCAGGCTTGTGCACAAGGTTGTCTTCATAGTTTGTGGCAAAGCTACGGGTGCACAACTTGTAGCTGTGTTTTTAGGAGTCTACTGAAAAAAACCCAAAAAAAAACAGATTGTTTCGTCAAACTGAACTCTTAAGACCATATTGCTGTATCTCCTCCATTCTCCCCTCCACCACCATCACCAGTCTTTGTCCAGAGAGAACAGGCAGTAGCTCTCTGGACACCAAATGGTCAAAAAAATTGTTATCATTATGTTTGTCTAGGGATGGGATGGGTGGCTTGCTTTGGATGCTGCAGCGACAGATTGTCCTCTTTTGTCCCTGTTGCCTTGCTCTTGAGTCGCTTAGTATTCTCACTAGGCAGGGAAATATAGATGACAAGGTGTTGCAGTCTTCAGCATGAAAAAATATAATTGGTCTCATCAGTAGAGTATAACAAAATAGGCAAATTTTTAGTAATATTATAAATGTAGTAATGCCCTATACTAGCGCAGAGTATAATATATTATAATATTCTAGTATTTATATATATATATATATATATATATATATATATATATATATATATATATATATATTCTGTGTATATTCTTAAAATTTGAACTAATCCCTTCTACCCACCTGCAGCTCCTTGCACTGACTGGCCACTGCCATGAAAATGACTTGCCAGTGTTTGGTAGATTAACAGAGAGCCCCCTAATGGAGTAATTACAGAGAGCCAAACATCTATTTTTCACCAGTGCACTGCCATTACTCTCCAGTCCCCCAAGCCACTCCATTGGAAGTCACTTACTCTCCTTACAATGAGTTATCATTGACTGCCATTTAGGCGTTCTGGAGCAATTTGTCTTACTGAGGCCACGGACTGGTCTCATTGCAGCGAAGAATCATTCTCTCTCCAATATATCAAACATTCAAGGAGAAAAAAAAGGGGCAAATACCCCACAAACAGATAGAGGTATGTCGCTAATAGATACTTTGAAGCAGGGAGACAAGAAAAAATGAATGTAGATAAAAGAGGCACAGACACGGCTGGGATGAAGTGGAGGTGCTGCCATGAAGATAGCTCCCCTCGTGGGAACTCCCGCCCTCTCTGTGCAGCAGGCCATCCCGGGGTGAGCGTACATAGGCAGGGGAATTCACCCTTGTTTGAGCCCTACAGTGTATGCAAGCCTATTTATTCTGAGTCAACAAGTTCATTTTATTACCACTTGCATGGGACAGGAAAAAAAGCTGATCTCATATAATGGCTTGTGATTATAGTAAAATCAATACATTAGAGCAATGCTAAACATACATTAGATTCAGTGGAACCGGTACTTTTTTTTTTTTTTTTTTTTTTGCAATTGCCGTTAAAGGTGATGAAAACCTCCATATCACATGGTGGTGAAAGCTGCCATGTCTTCTAAACATGTCTTCTAAGTGCACGCGAATGACTTATTGCCGTGTGAACTAAGATATATTATTGGCCCTTGGCCACAGTGCCACACAACTCAGTATCAGTTTAACAGAAGCACTAATTCCCTATTACATGAGCTGATCAACAGGCAGGTCTGTTGACGTGGTTTAAAAACAGAACAGATGCTTGACGTAGTTTTGTGTGTGAGAAAGCTGAAAAGTGCTTGGGATTTAATTAAATGGTTAAGACAAGAAATATCTAACAGAGTCTGTCCTGAATACAGAAAAATGTCCCTTGATCCCAGTGATATACAGAATTATATGAACTAGTTAATTCACTTTTTTCATCATGTCGAACATTGTAATTGAAACCAATGAAATCTGGCATGCACTTGAAATACAGTAATTACACGATTTTTGAAACCCATCTCTCTCTAACTTCAACTGTGTAATTCTTACTACTTTTAGCACACAGATATGATGACAACTCACGGTATGAAACTTAATCACCCAGCCACTTCAGAATGCAGAACACACAGGGTAGGATGTTTTGAGACTGCGACCTTTCATTGGCCCTGTCAAACTGTCATGTCCTAGGCGCCTACTACATTCCATGAATCAAGTCATTGAAATGTACATTCTGACTATCTGCTGTTGGTACAGTGCGTGTGTGTGTGTGCGCGCGCGTGTGTGTGTGCGCATGTGTGTGCATGTGTGTTTTCAATTATTCGGAGTAGTTAACCAAAGTTTTAGCCCAATCCCTGTCTGCAGGTGAAATTGTCAACGCTTGTGACCAAAGATCACAAAGATTACCTGAGCGCATAAACTAAAGAAAAAGACAGTTGTATACATAGCAGTTCTGTGCATGTTGCCCTCCACAAAGATAGTTTTGCAGTGAGGAGTTAATAGTGTGCTTAAGCTGTTTTGTTAGATCACTTATTCTGCCAGCCTAAAACAGTGACAAATAACCATTATTCTTTTCCCTGCACTGATAATCGGGACAACTTAAATTTTTTTTTTTTTTTTTACCAGTCCAAGTGAGCCCATTAATCCTAGGCGATTTTGCCGATAAGTGTTGACTGCCAAATAATGACCATGTCACACAGGAAAAGAAAAATATGTGAACAATTAAAAAAAGACGGCCATTATCTAAAAATCCTGGCTGCATTTTCATGTTTCATTAGCACTCTTTGTGATTATATTTATGTAATACGTATAACTACACCAATTGTTCAACAGATGCCAGCAAATTAGTAATATACAGTGCTGATAAATGCACATTATTACACTGCAGTCTAATACTTGGCACCTTATTAGAAAAAGACAAATGGGCACATTCTATATGTAGAATTTATCTGTGCATTAACACACATGAATTTGGAAGACATTTTTATACCTTTGTGCATAAATACACCTTGTTATTCTCCACTCTGAATCTGCATAGAAAGGCTGGGGTGCTTAAGCTCTGCTTTTGGCTCGAGGTTCATAAGGTCTTTATTTATTGCTGTCTCCGAAAATGAATCAACAATACACACTCAATCACTGTCTTAAGGCATCCTCTGCCATTATCACACTAGCAGTGTAGTGCATATTTAATGAAACTTCATTTGCTGATATATAGGTATGATTTCTCTCTCTCTCGATCGAACTACACACACACACACACACACACACACACACACATATATATATATATATATATATATATATATATATATATATATAT
>CM075008.1:14798443-14816713 GCA_037576675.1 Pangasius sanitwongsei
CAATGCCGTTCGTCTCTTCGGCATTTTTCAATATAAATTTTTTTACTTGATTAACTCCCCCCCCCCCCCCTCCCAACCCCCCCCCCCCCCCCCCACCCCCCAAAAAGGCAGTGGGAGACTTGAGAAAGCTGTTGGGGAGGCCTCAGGGAGCACTGGAGCCACAGCTCCACTGACCTCCAGAAAACTGTCAGTCTGTCATTGTGGCCTTGTGAATCAGGAGGCAGAAACTGGGGGCAGGGGTTGGGAATTCTTTCTTGTGTCTTTATTCTATGAAAAAAGGAAATATGATTCTCATCGCACCTGTCAGACTGATATTGGGAAGTAGGAATGAATAAGTGCCAAATACAATTTAAAACTTCTGCTATTTTTCAACACTTGTACCCCGTATCAACTTGCAGAGGCTTTATGATACGAGATGCTGGCGAGAGGGTTATCCAGTGTTCAATCTGGATTTGCTGGATTTGAGATCTTTCAGTGACGGCACTCATTCTCAAGGGAGCCTTGGGTGACCCAGCCTGAAAGTCCAACTGAAGCATTTCTTGCTTGCCTCTCTCCCATCAATACACCCCCCCCCCCCCATTCCCTAACGCACACACACCAGTTTCTTTAAGTCAGAGAGGAAAAGAGGCTTTTGAATAGGTTCTGTGGTGTTGCTTAAAACATGATGCCTCCCATGTGGCAATAGATGGCGAACCCTAATAATACCGTGGTGCACAATGGCTCTGATAGCACCACATGATGAAAGCAATCAGGGTCTCAGACATTCCAAATATCTATCTCTCTCTCAATCTATTTTTCCTCCTTTTTTTACCGCCCACACTCCACCGGTGTGAGAAGTAGGAAGATGACCTAAGAGCTGTCAGTCATGTGGCCCATACCTGCTGGAGCCTGAGCAGGGTGGAGTTGGAGGCATGCAGTCCATCAGATCCGTTTTCACACTCCGCACACCAATGTTACAAGCATAACCAAGAAAACCACAAAAAAAAGTGAAGGAATGAGAAAAAAAAGTCCTTCTGCCTTCGTCTTAATTAGGGAGTGCGGGAAAGAGAGAGCACTTGTTTGGTTGTAAATTGTGAAGGGGGAGGGCATTAGATAAAGACGAGTGGGAGAGGAGCATGGAATCCCACAGAGATGGGAGAATAACCTTTTCCCTTGATTTTAGAATCGGGCATTGATCTGTCATGCTGTTTTGTACAGGCAAAAGCTGCCACAGCACTGGGCTACTGGGAAGGATAAAGGAAAAGAAAAGGAGGAGTAGGAATAGGAGAGAGAGAGAGAAAGGGAAAAAGTGTTAGGGCTAGTTCAGAGCTGTCTGTAGCTCATCCTTGCAAATAGATTACCACAATACTGTGGTTAGTTAATGGCTTTCTGCTGTTTCCTCCAGAGTCCGCCTGTCTGAAGCCCTGCTGGCTGAAAGGCTTCTTGGTTTCCCTTTTTTTGCTCCACTCATGCCGCCTTTTAAATGAGGCGGCCAGGCCCTTCTTCCTTTTACCTGGTACAGACAGATGGTTGCACTGAGTGGTCACAACCATGATCAGAGTAGCCAGGCCAAGATCAGAGATCTTTAGCCAAGCAGAGCTGCACTTTCCCAAGTCTGGATGGCAAGTTCTGTGGTGCAGCACCAAACCAGAGACAGAACTGCTTTCCTTCCCACAACTAAAGAGACGTCAACTGAAACCACATCTGACCCAGGGTCTCTCTCCACATTCACAGACTGTGGCATGGTATACCTTTCATAAAAACCCACATTTTTTCTAACAGTTTTCTAACTTTCTGTGTTGATAGAAAATGAATAGTTAACAGAAAAGAAAAAAATTCCTTAATGAAAAATTCTGTAATTAAACCAATAATAAAATGTATTATTGTTTCACTTTTGAGAATCTCAGGAAAAAATTGAAAAGTAAACAAAAAAAATAGACAAGGGTGCCTTATACCATTTAAACAGAAGCTCTGTAACTTCTTGGTAGGATTTTGGGCAACCATCATACAGTTTTCAACTGAGCTATGTCACTATAATTGCAATATTAATGTGTATTAACATTTACCCCATTTTTTCACCCAACACCCAGTGTGAAATTCTTATACGGAATACACACACAGATCTGCTAACGAACAAACAAACAAATAGAAATTTCCCATTAAAAATAAAATACAAATAAATTATATTGCATATGATAGTAATATACATAATATATTAAAAAATTCCTTAATTGTATGTGTAAATTACTCATTCACATAATTTTCATTGCTTTTTTTTATCTTTAGTTTTTATCTTTTGTTAAACATTAAACATTTCTATACAATACAGTGCGATATTATTCACTATTACAAGGGTCTAGCTTAACAGTTAGGCATTAACAGTAGCTAAAGAAGAATAAAAGCATGATTGACAGAGAAAATAAAAAATCAAATAAATAAAAATATGATCAATATTTTATATTTATGTAGCTACGCTTAATGTGACAATCACAAAATTGCTCCTGATACAATGGCTTATTATCTGCTGTACCTAGTCACAAAATCTTATTTATCAAAAATCATTTTTTTTTAACAAAATAAACAGGAGTTCCCTTTGAGTGTGCATTCTGACTCATGTTCTTCTCAAAGAATGAAGATGAGAAGTTAATGAGGTTTGGCAGCCAGTGTGAGCCAAGTGTGAGATTAGTTCTGCAGAAGTGTTGTTTATATGATCCCATGGAGACACTCTGCTGGTTCTGCCCTTGTGTTTGGCTGACCAGGCCTCACCTGAGTCCCAGTTGGAGGCCCCCACGCTTGGCTGCCTCCCACAGCAGCGTCCCTAGTGGCATTGATTTGTGCAGGCATGTCTGATCTTGTGCAGCTGCATGGAAGGTCCACTTGTACCTGGCTTCACCCTAAGGAATGCAGGGTCAGTGGGATTCAGGGGGCAGTGGACCGTACACTGTCCTCCAATTCATTCAGGTGTATTTTGGGTTTGAGTTCCCAACCGGACACAACCTGTCCCTCCCTGGTGCGCTTGTGGAAACATACATTTCCATGCAGACACATCACTGCATAACGAACAGGCCTCTTGAAGTTCTGTGTTATCTTAGAGAAGTCATCCTTGCACCACGAGATCTTGTTTGTGCATGATTAGACGGTTGAATTTACTGCAAAATCAATATATCACTGCCAGTCATGGGATTGCATTTATTAATAAAAATTCAACTCATTGTTTTAAGATTCATTGTGACGATTTGTTTTTTTATGCTTTTAAAATGTTTAAGAAACTGCATAGCTCAATTATGTGCATCACAGCATTAAACCATATCAGCTTTCTTAATTGAGAACAAACTAGTCCTGATAAGGAACGTCAGCTTGTCCATTTAGTCCCATGAACAACAGAATGAAAAAAAAAAACTGCATTTGACTTAATTAGCAGCTGGTACCTGGACAGGAGGTCATCTCCGCTGTGAAAAAAGAGAAGTCAGCCCTGCCTTTTAAACCTTTGTGACCATTCTTCATTCTGTCACGTTTAACTAAAACCAATACCCATTCAAAGCCGCATCCATCAGAGTTAGTACCCAATAATGACAGATTGCCTTTGCTTTTGCACCCAAAGCATCTGGATGCTCTCTGTTTCTGTCCTCCCCTCTCTTGTTCATGGTAAACAGCCTGAATAACAGCTGTGCAATGGGAATTTACAAATTAATCAGTTGTTAGTTATGAGCTGCAATGCTGCCCTATACCACAACATCTGCAAGTTAACACCCGTTTACCTTGCTAATTTTTCCATTGGCAACAATCTAGCCATTGATTGCTACTGGGGGGGGGGGGGGGGGGGGTTTCTTCACACTTCAGATGAATATTGGATGCTGCTATAAATAGTGAATATTTTGGTAGGCTTTTTTTTTTTTTATTCACCAAAGCAAGACATTCCCTCCATTATATTACCATGTTTGATGTGGAAATAAAGCTCATCCTCACCTCCAAAGTCTTGCTGTTGTACAGCAGCTGGTCCAAGGGGGACCACCCATAAGAAGACAATGATGTAAATCTGAGGTTTGTTTGATTTCTCAAGTGCCAGTTTAAAGCAGGTGAGTTCTGTTTAGTAGCTGTTAAACTTGTGCTCCTTTCGCCTGCTGCCTCTTTTCAATGTCCTCTTTTTCTCAGGCCAAGTATTAATGATTATGGCCTGTGCTTGGCCATTAAGAAGAAGCATAAACACACCCTTATGTCTATGCATCATCCACAAAAAAATCATCTCGCCTTACATCCAGCCAAGTGCATCAGCCTTCAAACCCCACCTCTATGACTTTGACGTTCCAGTTCACTTTCTCATGCGGTGTACATCCTAGCTCTGTCTGTGCCATTAGTTAGTTAGTAAGTAAGTTTTATTTATAAAGCACATTTAATAAAACAAAAGTTGCCCAAAGTGCTGTACATAAATACGAATAAAATAATCAGAAAAGAGTAAAATACAAATAGGGCACAGTAAATAAAATTGCGCCATTGACACAAGGCCCCTGCCCTTTACATATCACCCTCTCTGGGATGGTGCTATTAAAGCAGAAAAAAAAAAAAAGTTAAACATACAGCATGCTACTATAGAGACATGTGCCAAACATTATTTGTTTTTTTTTATTCTTGACTGTAACAGTTTCCCAAAACTATGCACTTGTGAGATAAACTATACGGTGCTGCTAGGCAATAGAACAACCAAGTAATCCCTCTTGTACATGCAGTCTTGGCAGCCCTGTGCCAAGATTTTGAAGAGTAGGCCAGTTCTGGTGTTCACCTTGGGTTGCTCCATCTCCCCTGTGCCGAGCTGGGCTTTATTTATAATCTAGCTAACCCCGTACCACAATAACAACACAAACATCAAGGTGGGGTCACTTCCTTCCTGTATTTCCATCGCTATTTCTGCATTCCAGCATAGCTCTAGGACGGCAGCTGTCTCGGTGAAGAGAGTGGTAAAATGCGTTTCTTTCTCACTGGCTTGCAGATAATGTCTGCTAGTACTTGAGGAGGTGTGGGGATGTGCTTTAATAAGAAGAGACAATGACAACTGCCACAAATTAGAGAATGTGGATCTGGTTTGTGATAAGGATCATGTCGCAATACGTACGGCAAATATAAAGTAATATACAGGTCTTACATGTAAGGTTTTATGTTTCAGTTTCATTTAATCGTGTTCTCCACATTTATTTGAAAAAGCAAGAAATTAATTGTATTGTGTGTTTTATAGAGCTGTTTCTAACAAAGTTCGTGATTGGTTTAGCTCTCTACACAGCCTACCTTTAAATTCGTACACGATGTATATTGAACAAAAGTAGAGTTTGGAGGGAAACGTTTAGATACTGCACATATAGCTCCTGTAAGAAAGCAGTTATAATTTAATCTCAGTTATAATTTACTTAGTACATACATTAGGTAGCAGTATTCAGTGTATACTACTTAAACTGGATTTTTAATTCTATTTTGAGAGTAACAGTGTCACTTATGAGGTGATTCTGTTACACTTAATTCTGCTGGAAGTGTTTTGGGTGTGCATATCTTTAAGCATGCCAATGCTTTACAATGATAAAGTTTTAGAATAGTTGAACTACACAGACTTATATATTTATTTATTTGGATATTTATGCATCCTCAATGTCTAACAGTGGCAGGCATGCAAGAATTAGCACGAATGAGAAATGTGAAACCAGCAGTGATCAAGTAAAACCTATCTAGTGTAGCAGTTCAATGGCGTATCAAGCCATTACCCATGTCATAAAGCTAAAGTGCATGGCAATTTAAGCTGGATGGGATAATCAAGTAATAATTAATAGATCACAGGGAAGTAGAATTAGGTTGTGGTTCGAACAGCCCACCCAGTGGCCTTGAGAGCAAGCGATGATAAATCTTCCCTGGACTTCCTCTCAGTACAAGTAAAATGCAAGGCTTGTTCAATTTCACATCCATCATTGAAAGCCATGACAAAGCACTTTCAATTATGCCAGTAACAGACTCAGAAAACAGTTCCTAGCTCAGGTCCGGCTCTTTGAAATCATGGAGGTGGGAACCCAGTTGAAAGTTGTTGATTGGGAATTTTTGGGAGATCCTTACATGTTTCCCTGCAAGAGCATCAGGCTCTCGGATCCCAATCGCAAATCACCTATTTCATGAGTTGTCACCCTCCTGACCTTCTGATTTCTCGGTGGAACATCCTTTGCATGACCCATGCGGTCCATCAGCACCATCAGCTCTGCTAATTAGCAACCAGAAGATGAGAACCTCCTCAACCAACAGAGTACCTATCAGCACTCCAGTAGGGAAGCATCTAGGGTTAGAGTACCATTCTTAACTCAAAAGCATTGGAAACCGGATGAGCACATCCACTCCCAATGCTTGTACCTCATTTTAGGTTTTTTCTTTTTTTTTTTTTTTTTTTTTTTAATCCTAATTATATTATGCAGAGTTGAAAGCTGAGTGTGTGCACTCCAAAAGTTAACACCGCAATGTTTAATTGGAGTGATTTTACACATAATTACATGACCCTCTCAGGTACTTTGGGCTTTCACTTTGTTGAGATAAGTAATCTAACATCACCATGTGAGTGGCTAATTAATTTACACATGTATCATCGGATATTTGAAAATTAAAACATTTAGCTCATGAAATTTAAATGACTCAAGGGCAATGCACACTGTACGTCCTTCCAAGCTTAATGAAAACAACATCCAAAAGTTTCTCTGTATTGGATATCATTTTATTGACAATACAAGCTAATTTGGACAAACTGACTAAAAAAGGAGTTTTCTTTTCTATCTTTTTTTTTTTTTTAGAACTTTATCAAGCACATTATCAACACAGGGCAGAACCCTTTAAAAGATGGTTCTGACTCCACAGACCTGATGAAAGACCCCTTCCTCCATTAGGAGGCTTAGACTTTTGCTCACACACTTCAGGCAATTATAACACAGAGGAGATCTTCGGTCGTTTTCCGAAACCCCAAACATATAAAAAAAATTAAAAAGACCGGTGCTTCCTTTCAGGCTGAGTTGCAAAAATAAGATTTCTTCCCTCCATTGTTATGGCCTTTTGACCCTTGCAATAGCAGTAAGGATGTATCCCAACAAGCTCTGGGGCAAAACGACTCACTTGCGATTTGTGGAATTATAAAGATTTTAATAGCTGCTATGTTTCTCTCTCAGTTTGGTCTTTATATCCAAGTGTCAAAGTTTGCAGAACGCCCCAGGCTTTTAAAAACCAGTAATTGGCCTACAGAGAGACATGGCTTCTCCCAAAGTGACTGAGTGCATTTGTTGCTGTGAACTTGAGGGTATCCCTCAAAAGATCATGAGGTCTGGGTTACAAGAGCTTGTAACATATTGAGTAGGAGCCAATTCTCAATCCATACACGTTTCATCTTTCTTTTATATGCAGTTTTTATATGGATAACCTCTTGTTGCAACTTGAGATTTTGATTGGTAATTAGTTTTGCTGCCAGATGACACAACATGAACTGCAAGGGCCCTGCTTGTTGAACCTGTAGGAGAACCTGCATTAATGCAGAATAACTATCATAGGGAAAAAAGGAGAAGTGCAGCAACTTTGGGAGTGTCATGGGCATCAAAGAGAAAAATAGAATATAGAGGGGAAAAAAAATGAAAAAATACCCAGACCCTGACTAGAGAATGACTTCTCCAATCATTTCCCAACTATACAGCAGGCTAGGAAAAAAAAAAAAAAAAAAAAAAAGATTCTCTGCAGTCAATCAGAAGGACAAAGCCAAACATAAACATTCAGAAATTGGTTATCTCTAACTTCTTGCCAATAAGAAGAGAGTAGGATTTTAAAGGTTCTTCCCATCCTTAATGAATATGCAAATTTCCAGCATGTTTACAGCAAATGTATGTCATTGCTTTGTGAGAACCCTCCTTCTACTTCAATAAAGTAGTCCAGAAATGGCCAAAATATTAATAAATGGCCTTTTCTCTTTTCACTTGAAAGTCACCTTTCACCTGTAATTTTCCGGGCCAATTACTACCTCAGCAGTTTTAGCTAGGCGCATTCAATGTTAACACACAGCCGAGCACAAAGTAAACTAGTGGAGCGTCACAGGGACCTCTGTATCCCCTCTGGGCACCAGCCGTAAATCCTTGCCTGGCCGTGTTTAGCCGGATCCAATAGCCATTCAGCAGCACATCCGTCACCACCGCTAAAGTGCGAATGATGACAGAGTGGCTCCAGTTGAGGCTGCATAATGACTTTAAACCTTGCATAAGCCTGTGGATATACTCTCTATTAGATTTCTGTCATATCTTCAAAGCAAACAAACACAAACACTTTTCAAGTAGGAATTTGTTGCAGCTGAATTGTTCCTTTATTGCTAGAAATGTCAGTTATGCAGCCTGAAAGTCTATGCTTGTAGCGGAAAAGTCATTAAATGGTTTTCACCACTTCGTCTGTGGGAATTTCAGCAGTTCAGGTCATTTTAACACAAGTTGAACCTAACGGATATTCTACTATGTGTTTTTGTATTATTTGTTTCTCTACAAGGTAATCTTGTATAGTATTTGATTACCACTTTCACTGGGTTTTTTTTTTTTTTACAGACAGTAGTAAGCAATTCCACTCACACCACACCCACACACATACACTGCTAAATAAACCTGTGGAGGGGTAATGGAGTTGCCTAACAGCTCTGGTGGTCTCCTTTTTAAATAAGTGAAGAGCATGAGCAATGACAGTGCAGGTAGCTAAATACCATTTAAGGTTTTTCTCTGTGGAAACTTTCGGAGAAAAGCGAGTGTTGCCCTGCGCCGCCCGCTCCCACATCTCACACACCCTTTCTGCCTGACAGCCACTCAATGGCAAGTGTGCATCGGCGTAACGAGAGTGAGAGAGGTGTGCTGCCAACAGGGCTCTAAGATAAAGATGATTACAGCATGTCCCTCCAGCTGCACTCTCTGCAAACTGATACCTATTAACAAACGGCTGTCAGCGAGTTAGCAAGCCATGGGGAGAGAGGCAAGAAAGAGAGGGAGAGGGGAAGAGAGAGAGAGAGAGAGAGAGAGAGAGGAGACAGAGTAAACAGTCAGGATTAATGATAGTGAAGCAAGGCTGTGTTTTCAGCGCTGTCTGTCACAGATGTGGCAGCATCTGAGAACACAAACAATTGCAGCAGAGGCAGGTGTCTCCCCAGTGGACATTCTGATGGAATCCCTATAAAAATGAAGGAACTTCAAAGCGCCATTGTAACAGATATGGCTTTACTATAGAAGAGGGGAGCAGGATTCAAAGTGTCTAAAATCTATATGTACGGTACTTTCAAACAATAAGCGTGTTTAGCACAAACTGTATAAATGGTGCTAGTGTATACATCCACTAAAAACCCTACATAATCCAAAGAAATAGGTAACACTATCACCTGAAGGTGTATAGACAGTGATATAATCATGCGGATATACAGTAGGTATAATAGAATATAATGAATTATATGTATAATTGTTACCTTGGGCTTTCAGGGGCTTGGGATTTGGTTATTTAAATAATGTCCATTAAGCTTTGGATTGTATAATAACTACTGTTTTCTATCTGTTCTATCTGTTGTTTTTTGGTTTCTATTTGTTTCTATTTTATTATGTTATCTTCTTCATTAACACTTATCTAATATAGATACTTGCTTATGGTTAACATATGGTCTTACCTATAAATATTTGAAAATACAAATATATGAATAGAAAAGCTTGTCAATTCACCAGCTTAAAAAGTAAAAAATCGTTTTTAAGGTAAGGATTTCTTAAATCTTCATAATCCAGAAAAACCCTTTTCATGACAACAAAACTTACTGAACTTAACATAGCTTGTGCAGGAACAAAAATTATATTCTCACTGCTCCACACGAAATCTCCCACTGTGTTGCTTTATAAGAATCACGTTCGAGTGAAATGATGGGCAAAAACACAGCTGACATATATGTTTTTTATAATTGATGCAGACAGGTGAAGAAAAGCGGCAGGCAGTAGCTTTAATCATCAGTAATTAGTATATCTTTGCACATAATTACAAAAGATTTTGATTGCCTCGATTCTGCAACTGCAGAAGGCCTATCCCAAGCCTTCCTCTTAATACACATTTGTGTTCCAGAAGTGGATAAGACAATTACGATAATCGGCTTCTCAGCAGGAAACTTTGTCTAAAACAAGAGGACCAGAGATCTTCCAAGTAGGCATAATATTCAATCCAAAAATCATCAAAGAACAACTGAACACATTTGTGGCAGTACCGGAGATAGAGACAAGGAAGTTTAAAAATGTTAACACTTATCAAAGGTACATTGTTGTAAGTTTAGTAACAAATTAAATTAACAAATATTCAACATTTTACAAACCTATTTAAGAAATGACCTTCATTCTCAATACTTTTCCACAATATAGTCCCATCTTTTTCCAATATTTTGAATATTTTAAATTTAATAGTCCCTCCCTACCATAGTTTATTTCCTAAGCTACCTAAAAAAAAATAACCCACTTAATCAACCAAAATATATATCAGAATAAATATGGCATATGGCAGCAAAAGTTAAATCACAAATATACAATATATACAATAAATTGATGGCCTTATTTACAACTGTGGAACTGCAATTAAACTGAGATGCAGAAAAGTATGAAAGTAAAAAACAAAACAAAAAAAAGATTCTCTGTTTACGAGAAGTGATATGGGGTGGGGAGGTGAGTGGAGGGGGGACCTGTAAGTGCTGCTTGGAGCCAACCTCAAAAGACTAGCAGGGAAGACCACGGGGCCCTAAGAAGCACTTTATTAGACAGTGGGGAAAGAGGGTAGGGGGGGTCAGAAGGACCAGTCCCATTATTGATTGAGGTTGTCCGATGCATCCACAGCTGCACTTTCTCTAAATTTCCAAGAGTAAATATGTACCTTTGAAGTGTGTGTGTGGGGGGGATCGTGTGGGTTTGTGTGGAGGGCCGCAGTTACGGGAAAGATCAATGGAGTAGGGGCATTAAGGGGGAAGAGCACACCACTCTGGCTTGGCCCTGCCATCAGGCAACCAAGGAGCTCTTAGAGGTCTAGTCTTATTGAGTCTTGGCTGCTTGGTGACTGGCAGAAGCAAGACCACATATGCTCTGACTGCCCAGATCTCTTGTAGTAATAACAAGAACAAGAACATGAATGAGGATAAAGAAATACTTTTATGAATAATCATAAAAGCGGTTCGAGTAAAGTTTGCTGTTGGTTTAGGTACAGGTTTCTGTTCAGTGCCTTTTCTTCGGTCTGTACTGTGATGATTTAATAATTTAATATCAGCACAATAACATAAATGATGCACAAAACGACACATTAAGTATTTTTAACTGTGAATATGAATTGACACAGCTGGTGTTGTGGTTATGGGGTTAGATTTTCCAAGCAGGAAGAGACCTGAAGGGAAAACGATAGGTTAATGGGGTTAATGTCACCCAACTAAGCCCACAACATGCACACGCACACACACACACACGCACACGCACACGATAATAATAATAATAATAATAATAATAATAATAATAATAATAATAATAATTGGCTGATTAATTAATTAATTAGTTTAATTTTGATAATGAAAACAATAGAACAATTACAACAGTCTAAACAATTATTATTAATACTAAAATGTTAAATACCACACAGTTATGTTCAGTTATGGCACCCTACCTCATCATGTAGTGCCAGTTTACCAAGACTATCACTAGGCTTTTTAATATTCTCCAACGTTTTTTCACCTTTAAGAGTCTATAACTGGTGAAAGTGGCCCTTCCCACTTCTTCTCCAAGGATAAACAGGTTCTATGATGAATATTGGAATATTTCATTTTCAAAAATGCCTATACTGTTTACTGCATATCGAAGAAAAAAAAAAAAGAAGCTTCATCTCATTGCTAGACAGAGCGGCTCCATTTCTGACTGGAACAACTCACCGTCCACTTTGTGAAAGCGTGGAAAAACCCATATCCTGGCCATTGCACTGCTGGGCTGCACCGCTTGTGGCATGCCTTAAGTGCATTACCAATGTGCTGAATGTACAGCTTTTTATATTGTGGTTTTCTGGAGCTTGGCGAGAATGCCTCGTGTGGTAGGCATACCTAGGAGGGTAGAAGAAGGATCATCTTTCAGAACGGGGTACTACTTAAAGCCCTCTACTTATCACTAATGTCATAAAACATGCAAACATGGTTCTTCTCAACAAGTTTTTTCCTGAAGTTTTTTTTTATTTTATCCATGTTATCCACTTAGTAGTAGTAGTAGTAGTACTAGCAGTAGTAATAAGTCAAGGAAACTGGACTCGTGCTTTTTATGAATTCATAAATATGTTTCATTTTATCAGTTTGGGTAGATGAAGTCCCTTGACTTTAAATTAGTACCCTTAGACAACTTAACTGACGCTAATGAAATGATGGACATTAGACATTAGGTATGTTCACTTAATGCTTGTGTTTTCAAGATCCAGCCCTCTTAGGTTTTGATCACGTCACACTGTCAGCAGCCAGAAAGTTAACATTCACAGTCTCCTTGTCAGACTCCCCAAACCTTAGTGTCAATCAGGTGCAGCCGGCGTTAATACGGTTGCTGACTTCCAGAGCATGTTTATCTGATGCTAACACCAAAGCCAACAGCCTCTATATCATGAATCATCATGTTCAAGCACCCACTCAAAACAAGACTGCCTGGCTGTAAGCCATATTTTAGTTCATCAATGGTTTCTTGATGCGTTTCCCCTGCCTCCCTACATCTCCTACCTTTATCTTTTGAGCAGTGTACTAGGTTGTATAACCATTTGCCAGAACAGAAAATACATCCCCAAGAGTGTTATCGAAGATTTTCCAATGAGACAATCCAATGGCAAAAGACACAGGTGCATTTCGCAGATGTTTAATTTAAAAGGAAGCATGGTATGTACAGGAAGCCGGAATCTCGAGTCCTTTTTGCTGACACTGGGCTTCAGCAGAGGGCCTCCGCAAAGGCATATTTCCACCATAGTGTTTTGATCATAAGCTTTTTTAACCGATCCAGTTCATGATACATGAATAGAACGTGGATTCAGAATATGTAGGAGTTTCCCTTTTTTGAGAAAGTGTTGCGAGGTTTATAATGTTTATCACTACAAGCCCTATGATGTATTAATGGATCTTAATTAATGGCTGTTGCATGTCTTGTCTAGTCCTCTGTGCAGAGTATACTAGAAATGATCTGCACCACTGATGACAGACATTGAATCTGTATATATTAAAATGCACTGTAATCAAGAATATGAGCATAAAGTAGACAATGTAGACTCTGTTTCAAGAATCTGTAATCTCATGCATATTGCTTCCCAGCACTCCTGGAGAATATTCAGGTGCACACGATGGAGGACGATGATAGGTTCATGAGGTAGATGCTGCTATCTTTAGTGGATTGATTTCCCATATTGCCACATTGCCAGCTACATTCATATTCCATGCCTGTGGCTACCTGTGACCTCTGCCTTTCCTTTGATGTGGCAGGCAGAACCATAGAGCAGGCAGTGAGTCTGAGGGAGAAAGGCAGAACAATAGCAGAAGGTGAAACGGTCTGCTTCAAAGTGTCCATATTTGGGAGTACATGCAAGTGTGTGTGGTGGGGGTGGTCCATGTTTCGAAGGGGCCATGGATGGGAAGACATGATAGGAGGGTGAGGTGAAAGAAAAAAAGAGGTGGAAATTTGCAGTGTGAACTGATGAAGCCATCATCTGACAGGTCTGTGAGTGTGTGAATGTGTGTGTGTGTGTGTGTGGGGGGGGTTCTTGCGGTGGAGGGAGGGCATGGGTGTGTGGTTGTTAGGAGAAGGGCATGCCGGTGGTGCGGGATGATAGAGACGTCAGCTCCGCTCCAGTAATCTTAGGAAGGCTGGGTGCAGAGATGGGGCCAACGCAGTACCCATGAGAGCAGCAGCAGCTTGACGGGCCAGACCACCCCAGCCATGCCGGTGGGGGGGCTGAGTGGGATGGACCAATCAAAGAAGGAATGAATCATTTTGAAGAAATGACAGAAATCTCCATGGAAATTAGCAGGAAACGCTTTCTAATCTTCTGCTCTGTAATGGCAACGAGAAGGGTCAACATCTCGAGCTTGCACACTCCATTTTTCTACTGTCTCTGTCTCTTTCCCACTTTTTTCTCCTCCTCTCTCCCCTCATCACTAATTTTATTATTCTCCCTTGATTCAGTTTTTTTTTTCCTTGAGCTTTTCATGTACTTTACTTTGCAGCTTGACATTTTCATAAAGACACTTTCATAAAGAGGCCCCTCCCTTGGCCTATATTCTTCTGCCTAACCATTTACTTGAAATCCCTCTCTTTTCAACCACAATTAACCATTTAGCACTCAAAGACAAAATCATGGGGGAGAGATGAGCGTTGTCCATTTGTGTGACATGGGATCAAGCTGCTAGGTCCTTCAGAGGCCAAGACATGCTGGATTCTCAAAGAGGTGTCCTCTTTAACCCTTCCTTCAGCAGCAAGGCATCAATAGCCACTGTTGTTAGGCTGTCTGTCCATCACAGGTAGGGGGATAGAAGCTCATGTGAAAGAGAGAACATCCCCTCCCCAGGTGATACCAAGCTGCTCCTCAGCAGCAAGAGAATGGCCTCCAGCAGATTTACATGTTACTCACTACACAGTTTGAGAGATTATGCTGTTTTGTTCTTTTTTTTGTTTGTGTGTGTGTGTGTGTGTGTGTGTCATGGTGGGACTTCAAAGAGCATCTCGTGAAGTTCTCTTCATTGTGTAGATAGAAACAAAACTAGTGAATCATCTACATAGGAATGGAACAGATATTTGTATAATTGTAACGTGATTACGTTGAAAAAGAAGAGACACTTCAACCAGCTGTCTTAATAGATTATGTGCATCATCAAGTTGGAGACTGGCCTGTTATGATTCTACACAAGATGGAGAAAGGATGGTTCAATCAGTACGATGGAACATTAAGCAAAGTATGAATGGATTTAAGCACTTCAATTTTTCTCACATTCTCCATTTTACTTTGTTCTTGTTTTGCCTGTCTCTTGAAATAACTGGGTCACTGGTGGTGACTTGTGGGTACTTTGAAGTCCCACCAGAATCTTTCATTAAGGAACTGATGAATAATCAGAGGCTGATAAGCAGCACTCAATGGGGGCTTGGCTGATGGGAGAGATTTAGGTTAAGGCCATGCTCGGATGAAGTGGGTCATCATCTCCTTGTGACTTGATGGTATGACGCCGACATTCTATGCTCTCTGGCGTGCATTCACAGCGCAGTTATGTGGTCAGGTCATCTTCTTTCTACCTCCTTCAGACCGAAACGTGAAGAAAAGGTGACTGACATTAACACATGATCTCATCCCTTCCTGCTTTAGACTGGAATTCTTTTCATAGGCACTCCATGACTTTCAAAAGCCTGATTAATGCAATTTCGGGCCTCTGTGTCAACATACAGTTCTGGGCATGGAATGCCTGTGATATGGTTGTACTTTCAGAAATGTGCCAGAACATGAAAGATTTGGTGGCAAATGTCTAACATTTAAAATTGAGATAGGAAGAAGGCCTGTTCCGGGAGATGGAAGGATAAGTTATTCTCTGTGTGTTCACAACAAAACCACAAAGTCTACCGCTGTATATTATTTATTCATGTGTTTTTTTCCGTTTGTTTGATCGTAGGAACATTTTTCATAAATCTGAAGTGTCTCAGCTTAGCAAAGACTCATGGGAGCTGTCCACAGGCAAACAGTAAACAAAACAGTACACAAATTAGGGACTATATTAAAGAAAATGAACTGCTTTTTTTTTTTTCTGTGTCCCCCCTCTCTGGCTCCTAAATTCCCGAAGCAGACAGTTTTGGACAAAGTAAAGTAGGAGCTATGATAAAGAATGAATGAGTGGTGGTTCATAGTCTACTCTTCAGCCTGCTTCAAGCAACCTAAATAAATGTTTGAAGGGGGGACCTGTTTTATAACCTCCTTTGGAAACCTCCATCACAAAGCTGCCAGCTTTGCAGCATAGCAAAGAAGCTAGTGGGTTCAGGACTCTGAACTTTAAACTCGAGTCTCTCACCCAAAGAAGGCACTACTGGGAGATAAGCAAAGACAGCTAGCATTTATTTATTTATTTGTTTGTTTGTTTGTTTGTTTGTTTGTCATTTGGTTGCATAGTGCATATAAAATTAAGTCAATTTATTACAGTCTACATATTATACAATTATACTTTATATGTATTCATGTGCATAGAATTTGCACTATTAGATATTGCTAAACAGTAATAAATTATATACATTAGATACATTTTCTTCTGAAATAAAATTAACAAACAAAACGTGCTGAACAGGTTTACATAAAATTAATTCAACACTGGGATTTTTTTTTGTGTACACTATACAAATAATAGAGCTGGTGGAAATAAAATGTTTTCATATGAACTGTGCGCGATTAATATAGGCTTAATTAGGATGATCTAGTGGATGATGTGGCGCGTTCATTAAGGAAAGCACTTTATTCTGACACGCGCTGTGTCAGATTTAGAAACATTTTTGCTCAGTATAAGCTCGAGGCTGGAGTAGTGCATAAAGCGTCGCCGAGTTTAACACACACTCCGAAAGCTTCACGTCTGAGCAGCCGCGTTACCGCAAACTGAAAACTAAAGCCTCTGAGGCAGTTTATTTGCGTGCAGAAATAAAACAATAAGTGTTGATGTTAATTTAAAAAAAAAATATATATATATATGATAGGTTATGTATTCATTCTAATTCTTATATCACTATTCTGCGCAATATGACCTTGTACGGCAAAGCTAAGAGTCAGTGAAACCTGGCCATAAAACACGCAAACAAACAAACAAACAAACATAGTTGTTTATGTATATATAAAACAAGACTGAACAACAGCAACAACAACAACAACAACAACAATAATAATAATAATAATAACTATTATTATTATTATTATTATTATTATTATTATTATACATATAAAGTTTAAGGTATAAACATTATATATATATATATATATAAACTGCTTCACTGCTTTCACAGATATTTCACCCTGTACATAACTGCATAGCCTAAAACTGACTATTTATTTAGAATGCTGCTTGCACTACTTATGGACAGAGACAGAGAATGTGTACAGATAGACAGAGACATAATAGACACAGAGACAGAGAGTGTGCACAGACAGACAGAGAGAATGTGGGCAGAAAGACAAAGAGAGTGTGGACAGAAAGACAGATAGAGTGTGAACATTGAGACAGAGAGAGTGTGAACATTGAGACAGAGATAATGTGGACAGAGAGACAAAGAAAATGTGCACAGAAAGACAGACAGAGTGTGGACAGTGAGACAGACAGAGTGTGGACAGAGAGACAGAGAGAGAGGACAGAGAGACAGACAGTATGGACAGAGAGACAGGCAGAGTGTGGACAGAGAGATAGATGGAGTGAAGACTGTGAGACAGACAGAGTGTGGAGAGAAAGACAGACAGAGTGAAGACAGAAAGACAGACAGTGAAGACAGAGACAGACAGTGTGGACAGAGAGATAGACAGAGTGAAGACAGAGAGACAGACAGAATGAAGACAGAGAGACAGACATTGTGGACAGAGAGGCAGACAGAGTGTAGGCAGAGAGACAGAGTGAAGACAGAGAGACAGACAGAGTGAAGACAAAGAGACAGACAGTATGGACAGAGAGACATAGTGAAGACATGAGACAGACAGTGTGGACAGAAAGACAGACAGAGTGAAAACAGAGAGACAGACAGAGTGAAGACATATAAAGAGACAATATGGACAGAGAGACAGACAGAGCGAAGGCAGAGAAGCAGACAGAGTGAAGACAGAGAGACAGACAGTGTGGACAGAGAGACAGACAGAGTGAAAACAGAGAGACAGACAGTGTGGACAGAGAGACAGACAGAGTGTAGACAGAGACAGACAGTGTGGACAGAGAGACAGACAGAGTGTAGACAGAGACAGACAGTGTGGACAGAGAGACAGATAGAGTGGACAGAGAGACAGACAGAGTGAAGACAGAAAGACAGACAGTGTGGACAGAGAGACAGACAGAGTGTAGACAGGGAGACAGACAGAGTGTAATCAGAGAGACAGACAGTGTGGACAGAGAGACAGACAGAGTGTAGACAGAGACAGACAATATGGACAGAGAGACAGACAGAGCGAAGGCAGAGAAGCAGACAGAGTGAAAACAGAGAGACAGACAGTGTGGACAGAGAGACAGACAGAGTGAAAACAGAGAGACAGACAGTGTGGACAGAGAGACAG
>CM075008.1:14818592-14833592 GCA_037576675.1 Pangasius sanitwongsei
TATATATAATTCTAAAATCATGAATCTTGTAATAATAATAATAATAATAATAAGTGCACATCTAGTCTAATTATTATTATTATTATTATTATTATTATTATTATTATTATTATTATTGTTATTACAGTAGTAGTAGTACATAATGTATTGTTTTCAAACTGATGAAATTAATTGAAATTGAAAGTGTACATCTAGTCTGAAGAGTCGATAGCGAGCCCGACTTCAGCGCTCATCCTTCCACGTGTTAAACGCCGCATGATCGTTTAGAGCTGCAGCGGGTGTCTGTGCTATAATAAACAAACGATCGGGATTATAATTTATAATCTGTTAATGACTAATAATGTGATCATCTAAACAAGAGCGTTTAAATCCCCAGCACGTGCAAATGCGCCAGGCGGACCCCAATTGCCCCTGTCCGTTCTGCCTTTCTTCTCAGGTATTTTCCTTTTTCTCACTTCAGGTTATTAAGTCCCACATGAATGCATCATATCAAAAAAAAAAAGAGAGAGAGAGAAAGGGAGGAGAATGGCAAAAGGTAGCTCTCGTGAATAGCAGGAAGGGCTTTCTTTCTCACTCTCTTTTTCAAACCTTGGTGTTTACAAATGACTTTATTGTATGGAAGTATCAGAGAGAAGGAAGGAAGGAGGGGAGCTGGAGGCACTGATGGTGGACACATATACACACACACACACACACACACACACACACACACACACTCCCATATACACATCAAGGCAGAAAAAAGGAACACAACATCTGGTAATTAGTTTCAGCAAGCTTAGCCTAATTATGTAAGCAGATTATTTTCCAGCAGAGAGAGAGAGAGAGAGAGAGAGAGAGACTATGATAGAGAGAGACAGAAAGAGAGAATTTTTTAAAACATTTACAGAGAGAGGAGAGGACAACGGCTGGCTTCAAGGAGAGGGGTGGGATGTGACTTTCCAGATCACCGTTGCGTTCCCACAGAGATAGGAGTATGAACACACGCCGACCAATTCAGACAAGGCCTGTTTCCACCCTGCACTGGCCTGCTGTCTTTCAGTGCACCATGGTGTCTCACGGTGGCAGGCAGGTTAGGGACCAAGCTCAGTATGTTTGTGTTTGTGGTTGGCCTCGTGTCCCCTTCTCTCAGACAGCCTCTCGCCCTCACCAGCGCTTGCAGCTAGATCGAGGGGTATGTGGATAAAAACAGTGCATTAAGTGCAGTTTACTTACCGTCTCTTAATTTCAGTAGGGATTGATCGATTCTGACAGGGAGGGCATCATGCTGCCTGCCAGATCACTTAAGCCTCTGTCCCCCCACACACACTCTCCCCTCTCTCTGTTAATTGCTATGCTGCTAGCTTTTACTGCCAGTGATTTGGAGAACTGCTGATTTGATCTACAGGTAGGATTACTCTCCACATTTACACTCTATTAATCAATTGGGATTTTAATATTAAGGTTAGAATTCAATCCAAAACAGTTATTCTTGTGCTTGCTCCTGCTTCCCCCAGTTTGCGTGGTGTGTAATCTGAAGTGAAACCCACTGAGACTTGCTGTCTTGCTGCTTTATTGATTTTTTCCCCCCCCCCCTTTGCTCCTGGTCAGAACCTGGAACAAAGACTAGCAGGACAAACATGCAGGTCGTCCTGCCTTGGCCTAGTGGCCTCTTCTTGCACTTTACACTAGAGTCCTGTTTTCAATTCCCTGATCATTCTTCAAGAAATCCAAACGCCTATGTTTTTGCACAAAGAAAAAAAAAATTGAACTAGGATTCAAACTAGTTCCAGACAGATGTTTAATTTTGCCTGGTAGAGCATGTTCAGGAAACCACGACTGCCACTGTCAACCAGCGAAGGGTGAGTGATGTGATGCGGTATCTTTGTGTCTGGTTTCCTTGCACATGACATTTTGCATGGTGTGTATTTATTCAGCCGGGTTCTTATTGAAGGCAGCCAGGTTAAGTAGCATGCTTTAAACATCTCACTTGGGAGCTCAAAGTGACAGCCCTCTTGTCACCAGTTCAGCTCCCTGTTCAGCTCAACTCTATTCTGCCCTCTCAGAAGCACGAGGTCTCAGGAAGTGCCACTGAGACACTGAACACACACACACACACACACACACACACACACTCTTGTATTCTGTGTCTGATATCATGTTGCTCTATGTCAAAGACTGATGCCGTGCAAGTCATCTGCCCGGGACTGCTGCGGTGCCTTGCCTTGCGATTAGATCTGTGTTATAGACCCCAGTGCACCTTGTAATATCCGCCTAACTGTCAGACTGCAGAGAACAAAATTGAATGGGGAGGCATGCTGAAAAGACCATAGAGTAGACACATGACATAGCTGTCATAGTTTGTGGCCAAAATATTATATATATATATATATATATTGCAGTGTAGACTTTCAGCATTAAATCAAGGGGTTTAAAACAAATATTGCATTAACCGTTTAGGAATTAGAACCATTTTGTTTTACATAGTCCCTCAATTTTCACAGGCTCAAAAGTAATTGGACTGATAAGCAGTTTCATGGCCAGGTGTGGCCCATTTCCTCGTCATTTACAAATTAAGCAGATAAAATGTCTGCAGTTGATTCCAAGTGCTGAATTTGCATTTGGTAGCTGTTCATGGGAACTCTCAATATGCGGTCCAAAGAGGTGTCAATGCAAGTGAAACAGGCCATCATTAGGCTGATAAAACAAAACAGACCTATCAGAGAGGTAGCAGAAACTTTAGGTGTGGCCAAATCAACAATTTGGTACATTCTTAAAAAGAAGGAATGCACTGCCGAGCTCAGCGACACCAAAAGGCCTGGAAGACCACGGAAGACGACTGAAATGGATGATCGCAGACTTCTTTCCTTGGTGAAGAAAAAAACACTTCACAACATCCAGCCAAGTCAAGAACACTCAGAAAGGCCAGATTAAAACCTCCAATAAAAGCCTGATCAGTTCTGATGCAAGATGAACTTGTACCAGAACGAGGGGAAGAGAAGAGTATGGAGAAGGAAAGGAACAGCTCATGATCCAAAGCATACCACATTATCTGACAAATCTGTGGAGGTAGTGTTACGGCATGGGCATGTATGGCTGCCATTGGAACTGGGTCATGGGTGTTTATTGATGATGTGACTACTGATGAATTGGAGCAGGATGAATTCTGATGTATAGATCCATACTTTCTGCTCAGATTCAGTCAAATGCTGCAAAACTGATAGGACGGTGCTTCACAGTACAGATGGATAATGACCCAAAACGTACAGTGAAAGCAACTCAAGAGTTTGGAAATGGAGTGGTCTTAAATGGCTGAGTCAGTCACCTGACCTCAACCCAGTTGAGCTTGCTTTTCTCATACTGAACACAAAATTGAAGGCAGAAAGACCCACAACATGAGCAGCAACTGAAGGCGCCTGCAATGAAGGCCTGGCATCTAAAGGAAGGAAATTTTGCATTTGGTGATGTCCATGGGTTCCAGACTTCAGGCATTCATTGACTGCAAAGGATTTACATCCAAGTATTAAAAATAATTCTTATATTTATAATTATGTTAGTTTGTCCAATTACTTTTATTAGTAATAATTTACTAGGGATAAATTCACATATTTACAATATATTTTTTTTAATCCATTTATTTCTGTAAAGCTGCTTGGTGACAATGTCCATAGTTAAAAGTGCTATACAAATAAAATGGAATTGAATTGAACTTTTGAGCCTGTGTAAATGGAGGGAGTATGTAAAAAAAATGGCTGTAATTCCTGAGCAGTTAATGCAATATTTTTTTGTTAAACCCTTGAATTAAAGCTGAAAGTATATACTCTAATCACATCTTGATTGCTTCATTTCAAACCCATTGTAGTGGTGTACAGAGGCAAAATTATGAAAATTGTGTCAGATTGGATGCAGACTTTTCCCCCTGGTTTTATGATCCTGTTTTAAGGCAAATAATTTTGTGACGTTCGGTTTAAAGCTAGGCCATTCAGAGCATGCCTATTCAGCATGCTGACGCCCCTAATGGATTACCTTCCTTCAGGGGCCGTCTGTGCAACCAGCTGAGGTGTTAATATAAATATAGCAGATCATTTGTGAGCTAACTTGTTTTAAGCTTTAGTCCCCAAAAAGTGTGACTGGCAGGTGGGGGAAACATAGAAGGAATAATTAGATGGGTGCTGTTGCATGTCTCGGATTTGTTTGGGGAGAGGAGGGGATGGAGGAAATTTGGGAGGTATGGGCTCATAGTAGACTGATAGTTAGAAAGTGTTCCTGACTTTGAATTTCAGGCTCTGCTCCTTAATGACAAGATTTTTAAGGCTTTTTGCCCTTGTCCAAGACCTATATTTATCATGCTTTCCAACAATAACAACAACAACAACAATAATAACAACAACAACAAAAAACAGCTACATAAACAGTCTGATATGAGTTTTGTCTACTTGACAAATAATGGTGCAGGTTTTGATAAATTTGTGATTATGTCTGGAAAAACACACATTAAATTTATATATAATATATATAATTTATTTGTATTTTTAGCTTGCAATAATAACCATGCTCTGGAGATGTACTTTTTTTTGTCCACACATAAAATCTAATAATTGACTTTTTTTTTTTTTTCAATTTGTAGCGATGATTTATCTTAATTTTCACTCCAGTGAGTGTCAAATTTAATTTTATTTCAAGTATATTTTGGTAAAAATGTAAACCCCCTTTTTCTTTTTCTTTTTTTTTTTTACCTCACCCATTGTCACAATGTCACATTTGTATATTTCTGCGTATTTTACCTTTCATTTGGTTGATAACTGATATTGAATGAAATATTGATAATGCTATAATGCTGTATGATGTAAATGTTCTAAGTAATTTAATTTTGCTGTGTAATGCAAATTTGCTTTGTGTCGAACAAACTGCTTTATTTTTTCTTTTTTTTTGTCTTAACTATACAGCTTCTAAGCAAACTTATTTCATAAATATATATACGCCTTCGACATGTAATCATAATCCTCTTATCCAATAAATGTGTATCATTAGTGGCACTAACTATTGTGATTAAGGTTCTAAGGTTTACTCCCCGGGAGGTAAAGTGGACAGCGAAACAAACCCAGCTTTCTTCAAAAAGCACAAATATTTAATATCAATGTTGAATCTGTTTAAATGGGTCATTAGTTTTACATCAGTGCAAATAAAATGACAAGGGAAAAAAAAATTGGGCACAGTATTTCAGGGACATTATGTGGGCATAAGCAAAGTATTTAAAATATTGAATATTTCATAACAGCTTTGCTTTGTTTAACCTTCTTTTTCGTCATGTAAAAAAAAATCCTACTTTTTAATACCATGCAATTTGGCTGCAATTCATAATCAGCTTCGGGGCAGATTTCCCAGGAGTCTTTACACACCCTAACCAACATCTCCTTTCCCCCCGAAAAAAAAAAAAAAAAAAATCTTCCAGAAAGTTAGCACCTACTTTCATTGGTCCCCCCTCAAAAAGCCTGTCCACAGAGTCAGTAATGTCCCCCAGTTCCCAACAACCCCCCCCCTCCCCTGTGGCAACCCCCACCCCTTCCACAACCAGGGCCATCGAAGGGCCTTGATGCCTCAGGCAAATATGGGAGAAAATGAAGGAGGCAGATGGTGGAGGAGTGAGAAAAAAAGAAATCATATCTGAGAGGTAGGGAGGCCTGACCAAAGTAGAAGAGCTTCCATTACCCTTCTAATTTTCTGTGAATAAAAGACTGATTTAATTATTTGATGAAGGTGAGGTGAATAAACCTCTGTTGACATGTGTGTATGAATGTATTTAAAAATCTTTCCCTTTCTACTTAGTGCTGGATAACAGTAGATATTCAGAAACATTTGCCCAGCATTATGGGGCCTTTTCACAGATCTAGCCTGTGCAGTTTGGCCCAGAAAACACTGACTATGAAATAAATAAATCCACAATCATGCTCATGTATACAGCCGTTTGCTTCAGTAAGACAAAAGTGTGTGAAAAATGGCTTTTATATAATGGACCCTTGGAGAACTATTCAAGTAATCGTCAAACTTCCTCAGGATTTCGTCAATGATTTATTTTGAATATTAAACCGTACCTTTATCTCTGTCAGTCAACAGCAAGAAGTGATCTGGCACTTTTTAATGCCATCGGGGCCCATCTGGGAGAAGGACCCTTTTCATTTGGCATACTTGGCTGCGTGTCGCCTCCCCATAATGGGGCTCGACGAGGCAATAGCCAATTAAATGTCTTGAAGGGGGACCCTCAGAGGCCCATGCGTGAAAGGCTTCAGGTGTGAAACGGTTGTTTTTTTCTGAGCGAGACAGAGAGAAATAGAGTGCTGCAAATGTATAGCAGCTTTCAAGTTTGCCACTATCCCCCCTTTACCAAACCCCCAACCTCGACCCCCTGGTCAGACCCTGCAGTCTGAGCCATCCCAACAGCTCTTGGTGATGTTCTGGAGGAGGCCACTTAAGTGCAATTTTCTATTCAGCTACTCAACCTGTGTTCTCTGCTTTTTATATTCCCCACTTTTTTGTCCACCTCTGTCTGAGGAGAGCGCATGAAGGCTCAGATGATGCAGACAATAGCTTTTTTACCACACAACAAGAAATGAGGAGAGAGGAAAGAGCCAGACAGGGTAGCTATGGATGGGACTAGAGGAGTGGTAGTAAGTAGGAGAGTGGGGGCATAGGGGAAGATGGCCATACAAAAACGAGGGATGGATAGTTTGCTAGTTATGGGTACCCCTGACCAGAACATGGCAAGTTCAAGAAATACTTCAAGAAAAAAAAAAGGAGTCTATAATAAAAAGAAAGAAAAAAATCAGTATAAAAAAACCCCCCATAAACACAACATTGAAGGATGCTTTTACATGAGAAAACTGCATGACATTTGTGTGTAAAGATCCTCTGACAAGGGAACAGAAGGGGGACAAAATGGAGTTTATTTTCAAGGTACACCAAAGAAGACGAGGCCCCATATGACCATTAATGACTATTCCGTGGCTCAACTTGTACTGAGTTTGGACCATCTATCAGACCCTAACTTTTGAAATTGACATTTGAAAAGAAATTCACTCCCTATATTTGTACACAAAACGGAGGTATTGCAGCCAAGCTAACATACTCATAAAACATATCATATTACCAGAAAGCAAAGTGCTGAAGCTTTTCTCTTTAATGTTTGCCTTGAGCAACAGACAGTGATCAGCCAGGAGGACCATTAGGGACACTACATAGGAAAGGGGAGGGGAGGAAGACGAGGGGATATTAATCTTATTAAGATCGTATATCAGCACCACGTCAGGTGAGAAGGCAAACGAATGAGCTCTGTGTTTATCAGAGCTGAGCTGTGTGGTAACGGCCAGCGATCTCCCAAGGCACTCACTCCTTCTAATAAATTGGTTAACTTGGTTGTGCAGTGATAGCAATAGAGTTAAGGGAAGTGGGCTGTGTTGTTTTAGCAGCAAGAGCTGCACTCTCTCTGGACAAGCCCTCCACTCCACAACTCACACCCACACATTCACACACACCCACACACACGCACACACACACACACATACCAATGTCCTTCCCTTTTATCAGAGCTAGACTGGGAGAACACTCTGATAAGAGTGGGAGAAGGGAAAAATCAAAATAAATGGAATCCATTAAAGGCAGCAATGCATCAACTGCTTGATAAAGTGATTAATAAACAAGCTGTGATAGTGATTGATTAAATCATTTAATCAAACTGTTAAATAGGCACTGTTATATATATTGATATTGTGTGGTGTAATGTTTTAATTTCTTTAGATTTCTGCACGTCATAAAGGTTGTTACATACTTAGTGTATTTATTTATTTATTTATTTATTTAGACCTCGCTCAAGTTTAAAAAAAAATCCTATTATTTCAAAGTAGCTCTCCTTTTAACACTCACTATTCTTGCCTTATGTTCCATTCTTTTCTAATCATTATCTCTTAATGATCATTTCTTTCCATTTACATGCATTGCCAGAAACCACCTACAATTACAACCCATTTTCCTGCAGTGTAGAGCTGTGCAGCGAATAGACAGCGAATCGCAGGTGCTGCAGCTCTAAACAATGTGTCAGTATTGACTGAATCATGCACAGTTAAAAGAAGGTAAGTAGGTACTGAAAGGGCAACAGCAACACTTGTAAGACTTAAATGTCACTCATGCTGGCTAATGCAGTGACAACTACAAGGTGCAACATGATTGATGTGTTGAGCTGTTCAGAGTTCACATTTGATGTACACGGCATTAAAATCCAAGCACTTGCAGGTAATATATGCAATTCACACAAGCCACTCAATAAAGAGATGTGTTTTTTTTTTCATTTCTTGTGAGAGACAGCGCAAGACATTGTGCAAGACAGTGGTTTTTCTGAGGAAACCAATTTTGAGAATGACTACAGAAAGCTCTAACGAGAGGATCAATTAGGTTACATGTGTTATAATTTCCTGATTAAAAACGAATGAAATAAAATCTGGAAAATATTTTGAATCATATCATGACCAGGAATGGATCTGCTAATTGATCCACCACAGCACGCCTTCCATAGAATCAGTATAGATCTCAGATAATCAGTAACCTGTGAATACTACAGCAACCTGAGAATCGAAATCAGTTGGTAGCCATGTTTTTTATGTGTTGTACAGCAGTATGTAGGACAAGACACACACAGAATGTGTGAATACTCAACTTAAAAATACAGATACCCAAGTGTGTTACACACAACAGCGTGTAATATTTTTCAAATCTTATCACACAATCCCCCAGTGGCTTTTGGATTGAATTAAACTGAACGTTGTTTTATAAAGTTACCACAGGTATAGACCAAATATTCTTTAATGCATTAAAGGCTGGTCATGGGAGCATCAATCTCATTCTCAGTAGATAAAAGGTGGAAATGTTTCTTTGGCTTGAGTTTTTTGACATCGTAGTTATTGTATTGTAAGACTACCCTGGAGAGTGTGTAGGGGCTAGGGAAATACCAAAATAAAGGTAGTGCAATGGGTAGTGGAAACTGCTTTGGGCCACACAGGTGGACAGGGGGCACTTGAAAGTAGCTTGGAGCTGTTTCTACTGAAATGATCACTATGCGCTTAGAAACGGACATGAATTTACCATTTCACCCCAGGCAAATTTTATACTGTAAGAAAAACCAGTGAATAAAAGGAGCTGGGGAGGAATTCAGAATGGTGCCACACATGAAAGAGTCCTATTAGAGTGGTTGGGCTGGATTTGATGATGCAAAGAAGAGGAGATGAGGCATGCAGAGATCAGGTAGTGGCATGCTGTCGCCTGTCTGACATTTACTGTATGCTTGGAGAGGTACAGGGTGCAAGGTATGAACTTTGAGCACTGACAAGCCCTCAAAGAAATTGCTGGCCCCTGCCAGGCCATGGTAAATTTTGATGTGGGCTAATTTCTTTGACAGCCATGCCAAAGCTGCCATCTGCAAACCTGCATTTCCTTCTTCAGCAAGGTTGCCAGATAAAGGCTTCAGTTGCCAGAGGTGAAATGGTGCAAGGTAAGTCAAGCTCAGGAGTGAACACACACACACACACACACACACACACACACACACATTTTATTTTATGCATCTTTACATATCTTTTCGGATATAGTCAGTTTTTAAATTAATACTTTAAAGCCTGCTGCTCCTTTTTCCTGTTGCTCTTATAGCATGCTCCACCTCACTTGATTCCCTCCAATAAGCGAAAGCAAAGTCATTTCAAAGAAGAGCAACAACTTGCTAATTATGCAAATGGGGCAAAGTGCGGAGCCCAGTAGGTTGCTGAAGCTCTGTCATTTTGAAAGGGTATGGTGGAGCGTGATAGTGTAGCAGTCTGGCAGGGAACCCTTGATGCAGTGACAGGTCAATTTGACTGGCTTTGTGAACCGGATTCTGCTCCTCGTCTCGGGGTATCGAGCGGGCCTGAATTCTCTCCCCCGCAGCAGGGCTTTGATTTCTCCTTTGTTCTGCTAGCTCCTCTCTTGACACTTTGCAAGAATGAGAGATGCCATGCAATCATGACCCCTTCACACCCCAGAGGCAACCTTTGGCAACTCTGAGGCCGACCCTTGACCCTGAAGCTGACAGCTTGATTAATTGTGCAATGTTATGATTTATGAGTATCTTCTTTGTATGATTAATGGGGCAACAGGTGGCACTACCTTGCAGCTAAAGGGGAAATATAGCAAAAGAGGGTACAGACAATGTGAGGGGTTTGTGTTGGGAATGAAGGTTTTGTCTGACAATGGCTCCCACCTTGGTGAAACCATACATCATCTTGACTTTCCTGAATGTGTCAGGTCCACTGTTATTTGTGGCAATGCTTCTTGAAAAGGGTCTTTTAAGGGCCCCTCTATGGACGGATGCATACTAAGGCGTCACATGCATTAATCTTTGTAAACTCTTTTAAGGGGGACAAAAGGAAACATTAAAACGGCTGACCAGGATGTAAAGATCGAGATGTGAAAGGGGAGGGGGTGTAGCCAAGACCAAAATTTGGCTTCAGTGGAAATCGCTGAGACAGGATGTGTTGAAGTGACTTATATCACTCAGCAAAAGAATTCTGACCACCCCCTGAGATGAGCGCTGAATTGTTTAATCACCAATGCCGCTCTCTTTAGCCACCATTGTCCTGGACACATTGCCACCGCATGCCTCCGTCCTGGTGAATAGCACCCACCGAGCAGCCCTGAAGACCTTGCACTGTCACCCATGACACGTGGCCACATCAAAGTGTCCAGGCAGAGCTATGGACCTGCTTGTTCTCTGACCTGACAGGCTAGCAAGATAAGGCTGGCTTTTAGGCAAGACGCTTAGTGCACAACAGGAGCAGGGGTCCCTCACAGGTGACAGAATGACACAACTGTTGAAGGGGTCATACATGACACTGCTTACCTCTGTGTCCAGCAGGTCGATGATGAAGAGAATAGCTGGGTGTTTGCTTGGAGATGGCTGAGCAGATCAGCCCTCACTCTTAAAGGCAAAAGAGCAAAGGGAGAGGTGGCTTTCATTTTGACATGTAACAGCCTTGACCCTACACTTCAGACTCTGACAGATGACAGAAGATTGATGCTGACATTGGGGCAGTATCTAGTCCAGTCGCCTTAAAGAAAACGAAATATTGACCCATACAGATCAAAGTAATAGCAGGAACATAGACATGTCTGGCAGTTACAGGGAAAATTAATGATAGAACAAACTGCAAGCTGTCATGCTCTGGTTTACAGATTTGTCACAAATAATGACAATAAAAATATAGATATTGTTCAGTTTGCCATAATTTCCAGTTACTAGCAAGACACGAATCAATCATTTCCCTTATCCATTTTTTTTTCTAAAAGTCAAAAACTATGTTCTTAAAATCCCTCTGACCTTTGAACAATTTCGTGAAATGCCAAATACCTCTAGAATATGTCTGTGACATATGAGTCAAACATTTCCCTCCCAATTTGGATGCTGCAAAATTATAGAAAATGCCCCAATCTTTTAAATAACACCTTCTACATGGACAGTGGAGCCTTCTTCTTCTTCTTCTTCTTCTTCTTCTTCTTCTTCTCAGAAACAACATGATCACAGAATCAAGCTGTAAACTGCCTGTGCTTTTCATGAGTGAGTATTAATTATCTGGGTGCTGCACAGGCTAATTCTGGCCCAATTCTTTTCCGCCAAGAAGAACCAGAAGTGCCTAGGCTTCCGATGGACAGAGCTGACTGAGGCACTGACCTGTGACACATGTAGTGACAAGAGCGTGAACATCGTCTGCTCTGCTGTCACTGGGGCTCAAGACGGCCTTGAGAACTTCTAGCTGAGGAGCCAAGGGAGAACCAGAAACCTATTCATGCCCTGCACAGTGGCAAATCTCACTAACATCTCCATGAGATCTCAGCTCCCCCGTCCCTGGTGCTATGGATGCCTAGCTCTGTACACCGCTGGCTGCCCCATATGTTTGGGCTGTGCAGAAGGTGGTTTCTCGGATACTGTGGTTGCTAATTATAAATTTAATTTGCATTTTAATTAGAATGGTGGAAAATTAAAGCCTGCCAGCTGGAGAATTTCAAAAAGCTTCCTCCCTCTCTCTCTCTCTCTCTCTCTCTCGCTCTCTCTCTCTCTCTCTCTCTCTCTCTCCTTCTCATTCTCTCCTTCCTCGGCATGTATTCAAGACTGTGTTATGCTCTGTTTGATATTTATTTTTTTAGGTCCTCCACCCCCTTCACTATCTCTGCCTAACACAAACAGTCTCATAAGTATACTCTTTTATTCATTAAAATGTGCTAACCAGGTTTCCATACTAGGGCTTTTCATTAATCAAAAGGTATTCTTTTCATACTGAAAAGCATGATCTTTCTTTTTTCAAACTGCTTAACCATCTAACTGAGCTTGTTCGAGCAAAGTATGCCTGTTAGGCCAGTTAGTACTTTAATTTCGTTTTGATATTTGTTTCCTGCATTCTTAAATGTTACTTTTTTTCTTTTCAGACTATTAAAAAACTCGTGTGTTTTATGCATGAAAGGACCATTCTATTCTTTTCAAATGACAATAGTAAGAGACTGTCACATCTTGGGTACATTCTGTTTTTTTCTCCCACTATATGACTCACAGCATCTGTTACTGTAATGCAAAACTAACTGAGAACACCTAAAAATGTAGAGCACAGAGCAACACACTGAAAGCCAAAGTGGGAAATCTGCATGTGTGGGCTGTTCCACCACTAAGCTCCAGTCATTATTTTCCAATCTTCTTAATTTATCCTGCTCCCTTCACTCTCCCGTCCGGTCATTCTCTTTCTGTCTCTCGCCTCCCCTGGGCATCCTTGTTCAATAATTGTCATTAATTGATTGACAGACCTGATAGACCCAACTAACCCCAAGCCCCACTTAAATGTCTATTTTTTAAATGAGAGCTTGTACATCCAATGACCTTGTCAGGCTGTCAGCTGTCAGCCAATCAGACGGTTGAGTCAAATGAATCCTATCCAGACCACATCTCTCTGGTCCAAATTGTGAGTAGAGCAAAATCATTCTAAATGACATTGACGTGTATGATGACTTTGTGTAACAGGAGATATTTTAATATGCTATTATTTTAAAAAAAAAGTTTTTCCCTTCTCTCATCTGCTAGGGCATTCATGTATTACAAATATCAGAATCGTACTATTACGATGGAATGTCACGCAATGAGGAGAAATTAAGGTATATAGCAATGCTTGAGCTGCGAAGTCAACCAAGTCATATTATGACTTATAACACAAACAAATATTTGAAAGACCTGGTGTGAACATGGTTTTAACCATCTAGTTCGTGTAGTTCGAGCTTTGTTTTACACCTTTTGAACAATGTGTAGCTTTAATAGTACAGTAGCATCATTTCTAGTACGTTAACGTTTTTTAGCACATTATAGTATTACAAAAGTTTTTAAAAAAGCAGTTGCTTTTTATGTTTGTTGTTTAACTGAAGGATGGACATAAAACCCTGAAACTATTGTAGCTGACACACTTTCCACTGGTACATGTGTTAAGTACATGTAATGTATTGACATGCTTCCAGGGTATTTTGGCTTGGGAGACTGCCAGCCTCGCTTTTGCACCTCTTTACAGGCTTAGTTTGATCTGGTGTGAATAACATTTAGACACACACACACACTCTCATTAGTATTCTTTGGGGGGACATAAAACAGTGCACACACACACACACACACACACAGAGAGAGAGAGAGAGAGAGAGAGGGGAGAGAGAGCCCTGCTCTGAGGGTGGCATTTGGCACGGCATAGATACACCTGGTGGAAATCAAAACCTGTCCCCTCCACCCCCCACAAAATTAATCTCTGCTACCTTTTGATCCTCAGTCAAGCATATGAGCTTTCAACACTGGGGGATTTATCTCAATCAATACCTGGACAACCTTTTTCTGACCATTACTACTTTTTCACGTCTACTTTTTCTTTTCTTTTCCTTTCTTTTCAGTGCTGTCAGGGGTTGTGTTCTTTCACTGAAGAGACTCAAGTCTAATTGGGAATTGAATTCCCCATCAACCGAATTAAATTAAATATCCAAAGAGGCTAACTCTGTTAGTATTGAATGAAATATTTAATATTTCTTGATATGAATAATGCTCTTTGGGAACATTTCATTCTTAATTAGACAAAGTTCAGCTTTCACAGAAGTATTCCTTTCACACATTTAACCTTCTGACAATTCTGAACTTAAGATGGTATTAAAAACTCATAGCAGACACTGATTGTTAAGATTTCATTACCACTGTTGCTAAGAATTAACTGTTTCTATTTTTTATGTTGAGACACAGCCCTCAAAAAAGCTGGCATGAGATACCCACCCTCATGCACACACACACATACACACACACACACACACACACACACACACACCACTTCCACAGGGCATGCGTCCATTGGGCTGAGACTACAGCAACAGTGGCTATGTGTAAAGGCTTGGCAGGAGCTGCAGAGTGTCCCAGATCCTCGTGTGGACTGCTGTGTCTGTCACTCTCCATAACAAGCTCCCTGTCTGAGGAGTTAAGACGTGCATTCTGTTACTCTCACCACTGCTCATTTCTCTCCAATCTGCTCCCGGCAATGTCTGCACTATGTAGCACTATCCATACTGTATGGCAGTAGTCTTCCTAATAAAGCCTGGTAGAAATGCACTCAGCAAGCTTTATTCATTTTAGAGTAGATTTTGGGTAATTAAGTGATTACACACACTGTATTTGAATAGTATAGATTATATTTGCGTACTAAAATTCTTAAGTTTTGCATGATATGTTGACTGGACAGAGATTGTTGAGGAGTATATACAGAAAGCCCTTGTTTGTAAGCTTTTATTTTCACCCCTTATAAACCTCTCAAACTGGTGGGGGAAAAAAAAACGAATGCTCTAGTTTATTTCATAAATCCTTTGAAAAACACTGTGCTTATATCAAGTTTCCTTCCATGGTGGAAGTAATTATTGAAGCTCCATATTTTAGTTCGTTATTTAGTTTAGTTT
>CM075008.1:14835579-14846679 GCA_037576675.1 Pangasius sanitwongsei
GCCACACCTAAGGTTTTTGCTATCTCTCTTATAGATTTATGTTGTTTTTTCAGCCTAATGATGGCCTCCTTCACTTGATCTCCTTGGACTTCATATTGGTAGCTCCAGTCGAACAGCTGCCAAATGCCAATTCAATACCTGATATCAGCTCTAGACCTTTTATCTGCTTCATTTGTCTTGAAGAAAGGAGAGAATGGACCGCACCTGGTCAATTAACTTCTTGTCCGTCAATTGTCCAAATACTTTTGAGCCCCTGAAAATGGAGGTACTTTGCTTAAAATGGCTGTAATTCCTAAACGGTAAATGCCATATTTTTGTGAAGCCTCTTAAAATGAAGCTGAAAGTCTACACTTCTATCATATCTTGATTGTTTTATTTCAAATCTCTTGTGGTGGTGTATAAAGGCAAAATCACAAAAACTCTGTCATTGTCCAAATACTTCTTTTTAGCGTAGGCAGTACAAATTTTGGAATTTTTCCCACTTTGGACATTCCACATTTTTCACAAATCAGAAACCGACTCAGAGACACACATATATCTGGTACAATTAATAATTAGAGTATTCAGAAAAGCATTCGCTGCTGCAGTGGTGGGATTTGGCATGTATATGTGTGTGTGAGTTTGTGTGTGTTTTCTGGGGGAGTGTGGCATGTTTGCCCTAATTCTGTTCTCTGCTTGCTCCCACTCCCACATGTCATGGTGCAGTCTGCCACCGTTGGTGTGGCATCTATCATCCGGCCCAACCGCCACTGCGCTGGACAAAAGCCGGGTTGGATCATGCACAAAGCCATTTGCATTTTTGCATCTCATTGTGGCTGTAATTACACAGCAGTGTAAGCTGCCCCCCCACCATTATCTCGCCTAACATTATCAGTGACGTTTGAAACGCACGTTTAAATGTCAATTATTGACTACAAAGAAGAACTGACCTTTGAGGGAACACGTTCTCTCCCTCTCTCCCTCTGTCTGTTTCTCTTTCTTTCCCTCCCTGGATGCCCATCCACCTCTCTTCATTGCTAGAACTAATGATACTGTCTTGCCTTTTTTTTATGTGTAAGCACCAGTTTGTTTGGAATGCTTCCTGAGTTGGCATTTTCATTGAGATGGTTAATGAATTATCATTGTATGCATACAATATTTTCTTTTTGTTCCAGGCATACAATGTTTTTTTTTTTTTTAATTCTTTTTGCTTTATATGGTTCAATATACAATTCTTTTCCCACAGTATGGCTTAGTACCACATTGTAAAGTTACTGTATATGGGGTATAGGAAAAGCATGCAAGTAGCCTTGGTTTTTATGATATGCATGATACAACATTGTAGATGTGTAGGATATTCACAACTGAAATATGGCCCCTCACCACAACTCTCTATCCCCTATGGTGGTATATCTTTTCAATTTTGGCAATGTGAAAACTAAATGTAACAAACACTACTATTTCTTTGTTATTTTGTCAAAAATAACCCTTGCATACATGCTCTCACTATGTGACCTATTGTTCAAATTCTATTTATGATATGTACAGTACATCTGAAATCATTTTCAAGCTTTACAGAAACACACAAGACAACATTGCATGGTAGAATCCCAGCTGAGGACGCAGATTACTTCAAGTGGGTTGTCGTTGGTGGCTCTTATTACTGTTGAATATCAGGTTTATGAGTTGAAATTCGATGAGATTCCTGTATCTGTGCCTTCATTAAATATTTACTTATTTTGCTATGTTTATTACAACGACTCAGACCGATAAAGCAGGTTTTATCAGTAGCTCGCCAGTGAAACCATTACGTATCTGTCATCTTGTTGGAGTACTTTTTCTCTATACAGACACCCACCTGAGTGTCAGAGGAATGACACTGATTGGTTTCATTGTCTTTCCTATCTTTAATCTCCTTTGTGTCTCTTGGCAGGGAAGACAAGGCCTGTCTGATTTAAAGTAAATAATAGATCAAAAAGAGCTACATATTTTGAACTCGAACCAGTTCTGCATCTTACTCATCAGAATTTAATGAATAGTACAATATCATTTTTATTCAAAATGTGGCTGATTATTACACCTCAGATTTGCATCCTCACCAGTGAAAATGTGTTTATTAGCACTTGCTATGTCTTTTACAGAGGCATTGCCAGCTGGGCTGGTTGTTAACTAGATAAAATGTGATGGAATGAATGAGTATGTACAGTGCAGAGTGCGGTGCATTAGTGCAGAGCTGACAGCTAAAGGAACTTAAGGAGTTTAACAAACAACTCGCCTATTCTAATTAATGGAGACACAAGCTGACAGAACACATTTACATTTCATTGAATCTGTTGCGAAAAGAGAGGCTCCTTATTAGTCCTCCTCCCAGTGAATATGACATTAATTGCAGTTTCGTTCCAGAGCTGTTGGCTACCCCATTTCATAAAATCCCACACACACCTGTGGTGCAGTGTTATTATTGCATTTTATAGACACAGGAAATTTAATATCTCACTCAGGTTATTACATTAATCAAGTCAAAATGAGATAACTTATTCCCTTGGAATATGCCTGGGATCGCAACTTCAGCTGACATTTTCACTGTCTTTAAATCATCTATTCAAGCTGCACAATTACAATATTAATATTGTGTAACTGCTTTTTGTATTTTTTCAAACCAAGCAGCTCAAGATATTATAACTTTGAAGCAATTTTACAGTATCTGGATGCAGATAAAAAAATAGTGTAATACTCCAAAAATGAACAATAGCAAAGATGTCATAGCATAAAATCTGATATCATTGCTAAATCATTTCAAGTTTGCCCTTTGGTTTATGTGATTTACAAAAATTCCCTTCACTGAACCAACATTAGTTCAGGATTGCTAATTCATATGAGCTCATATGAAATGTTACAAATGGTTAGAATGAGGGCAAGGAGTGGGATTAGCTGTCATAGCTTTTCTTATGACTTAATTTATGTAAACTACAATGAAATTGCTGTTGCTTCAACAGTTTCCAAGACATTTGTGACAGAATTGCAGTTTATTTCTTCATATAACTTTGAGTCAAAATACTGAACACTGAACAAAATAGCATCCTTATAAAATAGCATCCTTCAGCTTTAAGTGCTAACCGTGAGAACCATGACCCCAAAGGCCCCTAGATGACAGTGAATGCTCTCGCCCAGTCTCGGAGGAGCAACACTCGATCCTCAGTTCCTGAGTGCAGGGCTGCTCTTCTCCCCCCTCTCTTCACTGGCCTTTAGGCCAGAGCAGACCCTGAGCCAGCCGTGCTTATCTGACCCTAACCTTGGCGTATGGCAACCTTGACCTGCACGTCACCCCTTCCCTGTCCTCAGGGCTACATCTGTTCCAGGCTCCCTGGGACCCCCGAGAGGCTAGTGGGACTGAAACATCACCTTGAGGATCCATTTGTTTTCTCACAAGAGGTCAGAGCCAGGTCGTCATTAGGACTGAACTTGATCCTCCCGCATAGGCCTGGGATTAGCAGGTCTGTGCTAAGGAGAGCCACTAAGCTAATGAGCACCAGCATGCACAGGAGCGAACTCTAATCATGCAAATTTGGGTCATGCTACCGTAATTGACTAGAATGTATTTAGCAATGATGCTGAGCACATGCTACTTTAGCTTTACTTTACTAATAAAATTGATATAAATTAGAAGGCAAAAACAGTCTTAGTACATTAAAAATGTTTGTAAAAGCAAATGTGTCAGTAAATTGTAGTCCTGATGAAGCAATCAAAGCCCTAGTGAAAAATGCAAATCAGTCCAGTTATCCTCATTGCCACCACTGTATCCTAACTATTGAAATGTCAAAGAGTATACCCTGCAGCAACAACAATACTCTTCATTTGAAATAATGCATACATTAAACCAGGGCCTTTCACTGCTCTGGGGATCACTGTCATTTTGCCACCAGTGGCTTGTCCTGATACAATAGCTTGATTGTGATGCCCTTTATAATTATGTCCAATGTTTCAGCAGTACTGTGATTCCCGTGACCTTTTCAGGAGTTTTCTCTCTCCCCTCTTCCAGAAACAGAATCCTCGCCAAGTAGCAATACCAGCTGGTTAATATTAATGAGAGGGACAGAGATATCAGCCTTTAATGGACAATAAATTAGCCATTGATTGTTAACTGCGAATGTTCAGAGACCTCCCCCTCAGGCAGGATGCCATATATTTGACGTATGATATTTTGATAAATCATAAAAGAGTGTAGGTCGTTTGCCTCTCCAATCCCACTATCTCACAACCAAACAGATCAAATTTAAGTGAGGGAGCCACAAAGATATGTTTCACACAGTGCGCAGAGGAAATGAACAAATACGCAAAAAAGCCTGAAGCAGTATCATGTTCGCTAAGTACTTTTAAATGTATTTTCACTCTCTATTTCAATCCCATGGTATTATGTAGCCTTGAGTCAAGGGACGGGGTAAAGGTTACAACACTGAGGCATGGGACTGAACCTAACACCTGACAGTGAGTGTCTCTCTCCCACTCTCTCACTCTAATCCATCTGGTAACATGGGAAAAACTGTGCATTGCGTAATGTTGTGAACCACTCCTGCTCCTGCTCACGATCGTGCTTCACACACACACAAGCATCTTCTATCACTTGTGGATAATTTTACCTATTTTTCAACTGGTTAGTTTCACAAATTAGACTAGGCTTTCCTTTACATTGATTGCTGGTATTAGTTACAGATTAGCAGCAGATTTGTATTTGAATAGTACAGGAAATAGAAGGCAACAACAAAATCCATTTATTTATAATTATTATTATTATTTATGTAAAAAGTGTTGCTCAATGTGCATAAAGGATAGCAAATAACCAATGTCCCATTGCATGCTACATTTATTTCTTTCATGCTGTGTAATAACAGTGAATCTGGCTCAAATTTAATTAGACCATATCTCAGACTTACAGTTGGGTCACTTTCATCTCAAACTTTAAAGGTTGCATAAGCAGTAGGCATTTTTAGTTGTATCCGGGAAATTTTTTGGCCCAAATTCCAAATATTAGGAAAAAAACGTAGATGTTACTGCTTATTGTTTGACCATTCTTGACCCACCATACATTGCCAAAACCGAATATTATGCGCTTAAACTCATAAAATCATATTTAACCCAGAATTGTTTGCCATCGGTATTGGTAAATATTGCTATCAGTAAATAAGACACAGAGATGGTTGAGAAATGAGGCTTGAGTTTTGGCTAACTGACCACAAGAGCCAGTTATGGCGCTTGTGTTCAGTTTTACCACCACAAAGCATAAAGGAAGGTAAACTCTATGAAATGCTTGTCAGTGTTGATGGTGCAGAGACTACCTGCTGTGCATTATTTTATCACTCGGTGATGTATATTTCTGTCTATATCCCTGGTTTCCATATGCTTTTTCCTACTGTTTTGTCTCCTATTTATGGGGTTTTATTAACTTTTTGTTTGGGCTACAGTTGGAACTGCACCCTGTAACACTGGTTGTGTCCAAGCTAAAATCTTCATTGTGTGACACAGTTTGCAGTGGCAACTAAAGCTTATTAATTAAACTAACTAAATGTGTCTCAGTTGGTGTGGGTCATGCATATGGTGTTGAATGTTTTCTGTTTCTTTGCGGTTCACAGTTAACATGTACAAGCAGATACAACCTTCTTGTCTATTGGTATATTCTGTCATTTGGTGCACACTGCTAATAGGAAGAGAACATATCAGCTTCAAATCGATTTTTGCACATGTTTTGCATTTTCTTTATCACAACCATGTTATAAAGTTATTAAAGTTCATTGCTTTCCATGTAGAAACTCTAGTTTGCCACATAAGAGTTGGCGCCATCCAGGGATTTTTCTGCTTCTCAGAAGAAGGTGGCAGTATGGGGTTATTGCTATTCTCTCCCAGTTCTAGGTGTGTAAGGTGTCAGGCCCCATAGTCTGAATAAATCTGAACTTTATAAGATAATAGATGGAGCTAGTGTAATCCATTCCTTCATGAGAATTCGATTCACGGCCATGAAGTTCACACACATCTGCGAGCTTTTGCTGTTGGTCCTTTTGTGGATATTATTTACTCGTACAAAGGAATACACACACATATAATACATATAAGCACACTAGAAGGGGACATGAAAGTCCACTTTTTACCGAAGTGAGTGGATATGCTTTCTCACCATAGTATGGCTGTGGTATTTGTATGGCCAAGGCGACCTTTCTCTACAGCCTCACAGATGACGCACACAACATGGAAAATTGTGCTCCTGCTGCAGTCCATAAATCACTGCAGCCATTTTCCCCCTTCCCTTTAAAGAGGTATGTAAATACCACTGTACTGGCCAGGTAAACAAGACTAACCCTTGCACAAATTACTTGAAAATTGAAGAAAAGCACCTTATTTTTCAGCTGAAATTGCTTTTGAAGCCCTGCACTGGCACATGGGATGAAGCCGAGGCCGGGAATTATTTGGTCTATACCAAATGTATGTGTGTGTGTGTATGTGTGTGTGAATGAGAGAGAGAGAGAGAGAGAGAGAGAGAGAGAGATAAAGAGAAGGAGGGGGAAACAAAAATGGGTTGATGATAACCACACTCGACACAGCTCCTGTGCCTGCAGAGTTCTTACAATGATCAAAGATATCATTGTTGTGTATTACGTCTCTCTATGAAGACACCAAATATGAGTTTCGGCCACATGCATGCACACACACATATACAGACACAAGGTGCAAAATTTCCGTTCATAAAGGAAGGACTTGCCAGCCTTGGGTCTACTTTCAGTACCTCACATTACAGCATATTAAAATTTTACAATTAGCCGGATTTTTCTTTCCTTTCAATTGATTATGTTCAAGGATATCCTTGAGAAATTATGAATCTGAAGTTTATAGGTTCAAGGGAAACTACTGCATCAAAAACTGTGATTCTCATAGTTACGTTTTTAAATTGTAACATAATTGTATCATTCTGTGCAGCCTACAAATGAGTGTTCCCAGACGCTTTATGCAGTATTTTAGGGTCACAGCACATTGGATTCATTTCTGATCTGCTATTCATAATTAAACATGTAACTTGAAATCCCTTAAAAAAACATAGATGCAATAGCTTTTGCTGCCAAACCTAGTAATGCATTACTCAAAAATTAAAAGGTTATTTTTTTTGTTGCTCATAATAAAGCATTAATAACAACAAATGAGAAGAAGATAAAGATGAAGGAGGCAGAATGTTTGTTTCAGAGTGTGGAGATGCATGACTGTAGCTGCTAGCAATTACACAAATTTGCTAAATTTTGTTTGCACAGCTGTGTTGTAAGAACAATGTGACCCAGGAAATCTTGTTTCTAGCCATAGGCTTAGTTCACATCCCATCCACCACTGCCTTCTAAGGATAATAGTGTAAAGCTGGAGTGACATTGGTTCAGAAAAGTTTGGAAAAATTCACCTGATTTTTTTTCACTACACTCTTGGAAAAAAGGTTAAATCTGTAAGGTTTTTGAGTTCATCCCTCTCAAGGCACCCTTTAAGAATCTATGTAGAACCCTACAGCTGAGTGTTTGCCTATCAGAGAGCATTCCAAGCAGAACCTCTTTAAGTTAAGAAGACTTCACTACCCAAAATACCCTCAAGGAACCCTTTTTTTTTTCTAAGAGGCTACTCACTCCACATTGTGAGTCTCCTTATCTACAGCTGCTCTACAGATCTGGCTAAGTATGCTTCCTAATATTTCAAGTGAGTCCAATTTTTTTTTAGCAGGAACAAATCATGAAAGGAGTTTCTTATACTAATGGTCGAGCATGCTACATTTCTTTGGCCACCCAGTGACCAAGGGCATCATATCAGCCACCAAAGGCTAATGTAGTACCCTGACAGAGCCACAGAAAAGAGTCAGCTCATCTGAGGTAGAAGCTTGCAAGGGAGTGGAAAAAGGAAAACAAAGAGTGCTTAAGCCTTTGACTGCATCATGCTGGCAATCCCTGCAACACCTACACAGCAACACAATCTGTCCCAAAAAAGCGAGAGGGGCTCACTGGCCCTGAACGTCACAAGAAGCAGCTAATTCCCAGCATCTGGTGCAAGCTGCTGCCCATTGCATGGAATTTGCCGTTGGCCAGGGCACCTTGGCATCACTAGAGACTCAAATTGTCATTATTTTTTTTCCTGAGGCACTGTAAGTGGAATGGACAGAGACTGCTGGGTGAATCGTTTAATTTTGGGCTGTCCATAGCTGCAGTATGAAGAGTTCTGTTATCTAATAGAACAGTGGTTGGAAGTTGGAATACCAATCAGCTATATCCAGTACAAAGCTGTGGGTGGATGCTTAGTCTACACTTAAAGACTTTTTTTATTGTGTTTTTTTATTTGTATGTACAGTCATATAACACACAAGTGCACACACATAACACTTTAGAACCTGTTCTCCTCATGAGCGAACGCATGGATATCAAAAAGGACTTATGTGGCTAGCTTTGAAAGATAGCTATGCTACTTTGATACACAATTTCCTCCACTTCCTCATCATCAGTGCAATAACTGACATTCATGGCGGAATGGAGAGATGCAAGCATGTAGGAAGCCACTTGTCCATGATCAAGGTACAAGAGGCTAGATATAGCTCTTTGTGTCTGGGCACTCGGCAGTGTACAAAGGCAGATCTGTGAGATTTTAGCAAACAAAGCCCATACATGGCATCTCTCTCTCTCTCTCCCCTCCCTTTCCCATTGAACAGAACCTAATAAGTATGTAGCTTCTAGAATTACAGCGCTGTCTGTATGTCCCTCATTACATCGTGTGAAGCTGAGCTCTAGGCACTTTCCTTCATATCTTTCTTTGCTTATGTCTTTTATTTTAAATATTAATATCCCGCCCTGCTGCTAAAGTAATGATATTAGGGAGCTGACAGAACTCTCCACCCAGCTGGACATACTAATTGAGAAGGCAATATTTAAAGGCAAGGCTCATATTGATACAGATGGTGGAACAATGCCAAGATGGCAGGCTTGGGTCAGTATCATTCTCAGGCCATACCTTAATGACACAGGCTTGTTTTTTTTCCTCCTAGCCTGAAGGCTGAGACAGACAATGTCCCTGAGGTTTGGGCTGCTTGCTTGGCACCCATGGCAGAGAAGTATGTATTCCACTAAATGTACAATGAAAACAATTACCAGTTGTTCCTCATGTCATGAGTATTCCATTAACACATTTCACTATTTCAGACTTTAACAAGCAAATGAGGTCGAGGGGTGCAGAATACATTGACTTAATGCTGGGAATAATAATGGGTCAGTTTGACCAAGAAATCAGTAGTCTACACTGATCAGCCATAACATTAAACCCACCTGCCTAATATTGTGTAGGTCCCCCTTGTGCCACCAAACCAGCTCTGACCCATCAATGCATGGACTCCAAAGAAGCATGGACTCCAGAGGTGTGCTGTGGTATCTGACACCAAGACGTTGGCAGCAGATCCTTTAAGTCCTGTAAGTTGCGAGGTGGGGCCTCCATGGATCGGACTTGTTTGTCCAGCATATTCCACAGACTCTCAATCGGATTGAGATCTGGGGAATTTATAGGCCAAGTCTACTGAACACTTTGGCATGTTTCTTAAACCATTCCTGAACAATTTTTGTACTGTGGCAGGGCACATTATCCTGTTCAAAGAGGCCACTGGCATTAGGGAATACTGCTGCCATGAAGGGGTGTACTTGGTCTGCAACAACATTTAGATAGGTGGTATGTATCAAAGTAACATCCACATGAATGCCAGGACCCAAGGTTTGCCAGCAGAACATTGCCCAGAGCATCACACTGCCTCCGCCAGCTTGCCTTCTTCCCACAGTGCATCCTGGTGATTCATCAGAGAAGGCCTCCTTCTTCCATTGCTCCATGGTCTGTTTCTGATGCTCCCGTGCACATTGTAGACACTTTCGGCAGTGGACAGGGGTAAGTATGGGCACTCTGACCGGCCTGTGGCTACACAGCCCCATACACAGCAAGCTGCGATGCATGATGTTTGTTCTGACACGGTTCTATCATAGCCAGAATTAATTTTTTTCATCAAATTCTTCTACAGTAGCTCTTCTGTGGGATCGGATCAGACAGGCTAACCTTCGCTCCTCACGCATATCAATGAGCCTTGGGTGTCCATGATCCAATCACCGGTTCACCAGTTGTCCTTCCTTGGGGCACTTTTGGTAGGTACTAACCAGTGCATACCAGGAACACCCCACAAGACCTGCTGTTTTGGAGACTCTGACCCAATCATCTAGCCATCACAATTTGGCCCTTGTCAAATTCGCTCAGATCCTTCTGCTTGCTTATTTTTCCTTCTTCTAACACATCAACTTAGAGAACTGACTGTTCACTTGCTGCCTAATATATCTCACCCCTTGACAGGTCCCATTGTAACGAGATAATCAATGTTATTCACTTCACCTGTCAGTGGTTTTAATTTTATGGCTGTTTGGTATATATTGTTTTGAAGATGATTGTGTGAGAAAAAACCTACACTGCAGATTCAGAGTCACAAATAAACAGGTTTTATTATGTTTACATTAGTGTGTGTGTGTGTGCTATTTTCCTATGCCAGTGTTCTGACTGTAGAGCTCCTGAGACAATTCTTGTTCTGTGGTGTGATGTGGAGGCTCCACATTCTGCTTAATGCATAAAAATCCATTTTACACATTAAGCAGAATTTACTGGATAACCAAATGAACTAAACAGATTATGTGTCACCATTGCATTATTAGTGAGAGCAACATAGATAAATCTGTGTGTGCATATGTTTGAGGGATAGAAAGAGCCAAAGCACTAGGTGACTTATAGACCTCTTTGATACTCTATCATTGATTGTGCCTGTGGCCACACCTAGCTGTCTTCCTTTGTAGAGGCAACTCCTTCTCACAATGAAATAGGCAAGATAGGAAATAAGGCATTAGAGACCACTGCCATAAAGACGCAGTTTAGGTCCAATAAGTACCTGTCTCCTCCATTGTAGACCTGTGCAAACAAATAAAACATTGCAGGTATATACTAACATATACAGTCATGTGAAAAAATGAGGACACCCCATTAAATATTCAGTTCTTTATTAAGAAATGTCAACATGTCAATTTCTGATCTTGTTTTAATTTGTAC
>CM075008.1:14846779-14873500 GCA_037576675.1 Pangasius sanitwongsei
TATATGGAATGTGGAAATGCAATAATTATGTAAAAAAGTACAGACAGAGAAAAGTGTGTGTGTGTGTGTGTGTGTGTATATATACAGTCACACAGACACATAGACACAAAGTCAGTGTGTGTGTGTGAGTTAGAATGTAATGGACACAATCATAAAATAAAAGCAGTGCTAAACACCACACATGGACAGACCTTTATAGCAATAATGTATATTACAATACTCTTCCCAATTTGGTCACTAACACAAATCTAATGTTACAAAGTTCCTGACTCCTAGGAGAAAAGATTAGCCCTGTGCAGTAAGTAATAAATGAATCCATACTGCAGCACAGATGGAATCCCTGTGGTTGGCCATCCTCAGACGGCCCAAATGTTTATGTCAGAATATGGGCCATCCTTCCTCCCTTTTCCTATCCACACCGGAAAGCAGGTGTCTGCTTAATAAGTTGGTCAAAGATCAGCAAGTTAAAGGTGAAGGCCAGGGAAGGAGGTCAGCTTACTGATCGGACTGTGCTGAGACCTGATCTCTCTGGGTCTGGTGCAGCACAGCCCCAAGGTCATCCATTAGAGCTCCAGTGCTGGTGCTGCTAGAGCACCCCACAATAAATCTGCGGCTCACCCTGCTCACCCTTAACCCTCACAATTCAACCAGCAATTCTCCTAGGGAAGCCATGAACTCCTTAAGGGGATGCATATTGCATTATTAACACACCATTGACAGTTAGTCAATCTGATCTGTTTCATGCAGCTACTTTGTAGACTTTGTGATTCATTTGAATGGGGAAAAGTCAGATTCTGTAAAAGTCAGAGAGCCTCTTTTCATTTTTAGATTTAATTAAATTAAACACTTAATTCTAATTCATTTTGTACTATATTTTGCTTACACTGCAATTAGGTGTAAATGGCAATTAATAAGGCTTTATTTTGCAGTGCTCCTATTACAGTGTAAAATATATAACTATGTTACCAACTTGTGAATTAAGCGTATATAAAAGGTACATGTGTATTAATTCTAGTGTCATTTAAAGTACCCAATAATCATTCATTAATTCATTAATCTGCATTATACCACAGCGCACTTCAATGTTCAAATCTGGTCAGAGCGTGTTTTCGTATCATTATTTTTGTATAACAGCACCGCTCAGATGGTAGTTCCAGCTGTAACATGAATGATAGGTTAACATTATGTGCTTGTTCTACTAAGTTATTCTTTCTATAATAAAAGCTCATTCACAGGGATTTGTCTGGTGGACGTGCCACATCATTCACATTTTATTAGGAGAGATTTATTTACCATCTATGGAAGGATTCTTGGTTGCAAGCACTTTGTAACAGTCAAAATTTCCCAGCACTTGTTTATTGCAGCTATAACGTAGGTGCGAACAAGAACTAACTTGTCTCTCAAATGTTCCACAAGATTGATTCTATTGAACTAAAAATCTTTAAAATGTGTGACAAATCATTCAATCAATTAAACATTGTAATCATTGGCAAATCACTGGTGTAAGCAGAATAACACTCAAGACTGTGCTGCGTGTCCCGCCGCATCACCTCGTGCTTCCCCCATGCGTTATTTTTGTATAACAGACAATAAAGACAACATACCCATTTTGAAATTTCATCTCTCTTTTTTCTCTGTAAAAGTGAAGCAGTTTTTTGACTTTGTTGGCTTTGTAGGAGAAATTAAATATAAATGGGGGCTGAACTATTATACTGCACACTGCAGCGGTATAGCTAACATAGCAAAGCTATTGCTGGCAATGTGGCAAGCCAGTCTCATAAAAAAACATACACCACTTCTATGCAGCATGCTATCTATGATGAAAATCAACATTCTAGCACAAGCACACAATGTACTTCAATATATCAGACTTTCACTAGACTGCTCTGTAGTTATGCACGTCACACATCTCCACTGCACATTTTGAATAAGATTGTAATAAATATTTTACCTCATTTTTAAACATACTGTGCATAGCCTACTTTATGTGTAATTTATTTCTTTTCATGACATATGTTCAGATTTATGTTCATGATATATGTTCAGGCTCATGAAATGCATGGCATGGAAGTTCTTGTTCTCTACATTACAGTACAAATCTGTACTTATTTGTAATTTTTAATCATAGTCATATCAAATAGATGTTTTACCCAATGGGGTAAAACAAGACATGGTAAGGTGATAAATGATATTGATCATGAACATTTCAAACTGTACAGTGAACAATGCATCAGCTTTCAACTTCTAATGTTACCATAATACCTACTGCAAATACCCAGAATCCTTGTCATTTCCCAGCCATTCAGAACTGCATAGAACTATTACAGTCTATGTGATTTCGAGTTTTTTTTTTTTTTTTTTTTTTTTTTTTTAAAGCTGTAAGTTCCGAGCGTAGCATCCTAGAGATTTTGGGGATGGTCTCTATGACCTAACAAATACATATAAGCCTCATCACCTACCAACCAATCAGAAAAGCATGCATTATATGACCTTGTATCCTGATTGGCTGCAAATGTATATAAATGTAAATGTATAAATGTAACTAATTTCTGGTTCAAGCTGACAAGAAGGCTCATCGAAACTGGACTTTTGAAGATTGGAAAAACATTGGCATTTTCCATATTCAGCTGTCCAGTTTCACTGAGCTTGTGACCTGTATCTGCATGATTTTATGCATTGCACTGCTGCAACATGATTGGCTCATTGGATAAATGCCCGAATGAGCAGGTGTGCAGGTTTTCCCATTAAAATGGCTGGTAATCATTAATAGTCAGGTCTATAAGTATTTGGACAGTGACACAATTTTCATAAGTTTGCCCCTGTACACCACCACAATGGATTTGAAATGAAGCAATCAATGTGATTGAAGTTAGACAATCAGCTTTAATTCAAGAGGTTTAACAAAAATATTGCATACAGCCATTTTCACAGGCTCAAAAATAACTGGACAAACTAATACAATTATAAACAATAGGATTATTCTAAATACGTGGATGCAAATCCTTTGCAGTCAATGACTGCCTGAAGTCTGGAACCCATGGACATGCTGAGTTTCCCCTATTGAGATGCTTTGCTAGGCCTTTACTGCAGCCGCCTTCAATAGCTGCGTGTTTGTGGGTCTTTCTGCCTTCAGTTTTTTTCTTGAGGTCTTGTGGGTTGAGGTCAGGTGACTGACTTGGCAATTTAAGAACATTCCATTTCTTCACCTTAAGAAGCTCTTCGGTTGCATTCACGTTGCATTTTGGGTCATTATCCATCTGTACTGTGAGGCGACGTCCTATCAGTTTTGCAGCATTTGACTGAATCTGAGCAGAAACTATAGCTCTATACACTTAAGAATACATCCTGCTACTTCTATCAGCAGTCACATCATCAATAAACACCAGTGACCCAGTTCCATTGGCAGCCATACATGCCCATGCCGTAACACTACATCCACCATGTTTGATGGATGATGTGGTATGCTTTGGATCATGAGCCCTTCCTTTCCTTCTCCATACAAGTTAATCTTTCATCAGGTACAAGTTAATCTTTCATCAGAAGTGGTCAGGCTTTAGAGTTTTATCTCCTTAATTTGTCATGAAATAATGAGGAAACAGGCCACACCCGCCCATGAAACTGCTTATCAGTCAACTGCCCAATTTTGAGCCTGTGAAAATGGAGGGACACTGTAAAAATGGCTGTAATTCCTAAATGGTTAATGCAATATTTTTGTTATACCCCTTGAATTAAAGCTGAACATCTATACTTCAGTCACGTCATGATTGCTTCATTTCAAATCCATTGGAGTGGGGTACAGAGGCAAAATTACAAAAACTGTGGCACTGTCCAAATGCTTATGGACCTGACTGTATATATACCGATCAGCCATAACATTAAAACCACTGACAGGATAAGTGAATAACACTGATTATCACGTTACGGTGGCACCTGTCAAGGGGTGGGATATATTAGGCAGCAAGTGAACAGTCATTTCTTGAAGTTGATGTGTGGGAAGCAGGAAAGATGGGCAAGCGTAAGGGTCTGAGCGATTTTGACAAGGGCCATATTGTGATGGTTAGACAACTGGGTCAGAGTCTCCAGAACAGCAGGTCTTGCAGTGTATCCTATTATGCAGTGGTTAGTACCTACCAAACCTGGTGACAGGGTCGATGGGTTAGAGCTGTTTTGGTGGCATGAGGGGGAGCTACACAATACTAGGCAGGTGGTTTTAATGTTATGGCTGATTAGCGTATACCATCCATGGTTTTTAAGTGTTTTAAGAGCACGTACTTATGGTCAATTTTGTAACGAGCATGTTTCAGTTACAGTGAGGAGAAAATTCAGAAACTTGTGTTTTTGTTATTTAATATACTTCTAGTGTATATATGCATGTCAAATGTGCACACACACTATCTTTTTGAACAAAAAGTACTTATTTATGAGCACCAAAAAGATGGTAAAAAATGAAATTGATAGGGAAGAATGTATTCAGACCCCACAAATTACCAACATAACAAAGTACTTTGTTGCAAAGCTGTTGCTGGCAATTACAGCTTCAATACGTCTATGTAAGAAGTAATTAACTTTTCACAGGATTGTGGTTCAATTTTGGCCCATTCTTTTTGCCAAATCGTCTTCAATTCCCCAAGGTTACTAGGATGTTTCTGATGGACTCACAATTTCAAAACCCTCTATAAATTTTCAATGGGATTCAATTCATGAGATTGGCTAGCAATGCAATGCCTTCTTGAGTTAGTCTGAGTGTATGTTTGTGGTCCATCTTCTCCCAAGATTCACTTTCTTGGCCATTGAGAATAAATTCTCCTCTACTATGTCCCAGTACATTGGTACATTTTCAGAGAAGCATGCCTGTATCATGAACTCAGCAACCTCCCACCTCTGTACTTCATTGTTGGTATGATGTTCTTGGGATCATATGCACACCCCTTCTTTCTTCAAACATGATGAGCTGAATTATTGCCAAAGAGTTCTTTTTTGTTGCATCTGACCAGAGTATATTTTTTCAGAAGATGTTCTGATTTTTCAGAAGATGTTACACAGATGATATTTTGCTATTATGGAACATGAATGTAATGATGGCATAGACTCCTATCTATGATCCAGAATATAATATGATGGTGTATACCACTATATATCCAATATATGTTGTCCAGTGATGAAGGATTTTTAAATGTATGTTCATATAATGTACACTTGCTAGAATTTAAGTAACTACCCAGATTTTAAGTAACCTTACCCCATGTACCTCTGCTCTACCACCCTGTCCTTACCCACTCTACATCCACAAGCAGATGCAATAAACTGTTAACGAACCCTTTGTAATTACATGAAATACTGTATTAATTACTCATAACATATGGTTGTATCTTCGACCAAATCATAATAATTAGATATGTTCTGCCTAAACTTATAACAAAGAGCTATACGTATTCTCATCAATACTGAGTACAGTTTTCACAGTCTAGATTTAAAAAAGGTATGGGCTAACATGTAATGAGTAGCATACATCTAATGAATAGATCAAATACGGGAAAAGTTTGACAAAAATGGTCTTCAATTATTACACCAAACAAACGCTAAAAACAACCCATGCAACAAACTGATATTAGGCCAATATTAGACAACTGTAAGACATTCTGTCATGGCAATGTTAGGTGCCAGCATTGGGCCAACAATTTGAATACCAGGGTCACAACACACTTTCAGCTTTAAATCCACATTCTTTTTGATTTTTGATTTTAAATAGTGTCATTATTGTCAGATTATAAAAAAAAAGCATCTTAGTAGATTGTAGTAACATTATACCTTTTCTAACACATATAGCATTGGAGAAAATCTTGAATTCCTAGATGGATGCCACTAAGCTGCTATAAATGTTCATAAGAAACAAATATGAATAAAGAATCATTACTTTACATTTACATTACATGCAAAGTGCATGGATTTAATTAAGTATACACGGTATACATGAGAGCACTGCAAAAATGCAGCATTCAAATTTATTTTATAGTGCTGTTCTTTCATGATGCTGTCAGGTGATGTTTTTCCAATCTTTAACTGCTAAGTTTGGGTGAGTCTGTCCCCACTGTAGCGTCAGATTCCTGTTCTTGGCTGTCAAGAGTGAAACCTGATTTGGTCTTCTGCTGCTGTAGCGCATCTGCCTCAAGGTTCAAAGTGTTGTGAGCTCTGAAATGCTTTTATTCTCGCCATGGTTATAAAGAGTGGTAATTTGAATTCCTGTCCCTCATCATCAAGGCTCTTCTGCCTGCAGAATTGCCTCTAAGTGGATGGTTTTTTGTTTATCCACCATTCTGTGTAAAAAATGTTGTGTGTGAAAATACGAGGAGATCAGCAGTTTATGAAATACTTAAACCAGCCTGTCTAGCATCAACAACCATGCTATGGTCAAAATTACTGAGATCACAATTTCTCCCCATTCTGACGTTTGATATGAACATTAACCTGAAGTTCGAGAACTGTATCTGCATTATTTTATGATTTGTGGTGTTTACGCATAATTGGGGTGATTAGCTAATGGCATAAATGAGCAGGTTTTAGAGGTGTTCCTATTAAAGTGGTCAGTGAGTGTATCAGTCTTTTTGAATTAGCCTAGCTGAGATGTGAGTGTAGTTAAATTACACTGGGGAAGAACATTGCCTACAGAGTAGCCTAGTGAAAGCTTGAAACCTTGATGTACACAATGTGCTTGTGACAGAACTTTGAAATAAAGGCGTTTAAGGTGCTGCAAATAAAATGTATGTGAATGTTTTTTTTTTTTTTTCTATGTGACTGGGTTGAAGGTGAACACAACAAGCTTCCAACAGCTTCCAACATTGTATACCTACACTAAGCTTTGGGTAATAGTTACCTTGGAAGCTTATGTAATTTATTTGGTCTATACAAAATGTTTAGTCAATTATGTAAATGGAAAATTAGATAATGTCATGTGTTAATTAATATTATCTGTTAAATACTTTTCCCCTCAAGATATAAAACGCAAAGAGGCTAAAAGCAACATAAAAACAAAAATAAGTCTTTAATGCATCTAATGTGCTATATATATATATATATATATATATTTTTTTTTTTTTTTTGCACTGTAAAATTCCCATTTGAAAACAAGACTAAAAAGGTAAACTCCAATCACAAAATCAACCTGAGAGCTAATTGGCAGCCTGCATTATTTGGGACAAAGCATTCTTTTTGATTCCACAGTAGAACGTTTTAAAATAACATCTTTACATTGAACAATGAAAGATTTTAGGATTTTGTGTATTGCCTTCCAGTAACTCACTTAAGACAATGTAAAAAACATTTATCACACAAAATTTAAATCAAGACCAAACTTTTTAGCCGAACATCAAATTCACTGTAAGTCACAGAGTTAAAAACAAAAGCAAAACAAAAAAAAAAAAAAAAACACCGTTAATCATAGAGAGAAATATGAGTCACATGGTTTGGGAAGTAAATAAAACCACTGGATATTAAAAAGAACAAGCTGAAATACAATGGCCCGTCTGTCAGTATCCTTGGCCCTGTGCACCACAGACTCATGATCAGAGCTGGCATTGAAACAGAGAAAGAACAAGACATTGTTCCTCATGAAAAGCTTAGAATATATAAACTCCATTAGCAAACAGCAAATGGTCTAAACAGGTTATAATAACAACACTAATAGCTAAGTGCATATAGGCTACGTGCAAATCATTTCCACAAAACTAGAAACATAAAACTGATCCAATGTGTGTGCAGATCATCTTTGACAGTTCCTTCAGAATGGGATAAATATGACACAATTGCCATATAAGTGAAACAGCTTTTGACCATGTGTTTTTAGGTAGTAAGCTACAAATTGACTGTCACCTTGAGGACATTATTTCTATAGGGGCCAAATGTGTAACATTTGTAAAAAATAAATAAATAAAGATGACAAAAGTGACCATTGTGTATGAATTGTTAAAGGTGTAGTAGATCTGTCATTCAATCCTTTTACCAGGAGAAGTATAAGGAATATGAATAAAATGTATTGTGTAAAGAATATGAAGTGTAAAATGTAACACTGCCTTGTAACTGGGAATTATCCCCTCTCCGAGGCAGCGTAGCACAACAGCCACTCAGCTTTAAACATCTCTTCATCCATTGCTTTAATAAAGCAAAAAAGGAACGTGGCGACACCACCACACTGCCAAGGTGAATCGCTGCGCGTCAAACCGCTCCTTTTAAATGTGAGCTTCATGTGATCCCTGGCCTTGCTCCACTCTCCTCTGAATTCTTCCCGGGTGTCAAAGCTGGGCGTCTAGGAAGAAATTAAAGTGACACGTTGTTGGCAGGAGTGAAAGAGGTCCCGCTTCACATCCTCTTTCAGGGAAGCATGGCAAAAGAACAGGGCTCTAATGAAGGCAGTCACACCTAAAGTTATCTGGGGCCACTGACGCCTGACCTAGCCCCCTGCTCTCACTGTGCCACTAATAATGGAATCCAGGATTCGACAAGCGTTGACTCTGTGGCTGTTTCAAGCTCTTGCAAGGCCTATCAATGACATGGGTTAATTTTGTCTCACGCTGTTAAGTACAGTAACTAGTAGATGTTCCACAGATATAAGGCCAGTGTTATAGTCAATGTTGATATTCTTTGCAATGAGCAATATGCAGATCTGTGTTGCAAATTATGCAAGCAAAAAAAAAAAAAAAAAAAATTTGGTAGCACGAAGACAGGTTGAATATGTGTCTATGCAGTGACAATATCTCTATGCAGTGTAGATGGACATAGTTCTGGGTATCACATGAGTGAGTTGAGTATTTCAGTATCTCAGCCAAATATCAAAATATCTACATTTAAAACTAGGTGTACTAGGTTTAGATGATTTTCATGGAGGTTTCTTGAAATAAGAATTAATTGTCCTAGTTAGCCAAGATCAGAAATTGCTGAAAAAAAATATGTGCTTTTTAAAGTAGTTCAGTTTATATGTCAATAAAGCATTGACTTTATGGACATATATACTGCATTAAAGCATTGAAGACTAGGCTCTTTGCTACACTATATCTGTTGATCTCATCTGTCTTACATATGTACATCTGACAGCGCTGACACAATAATTTGAAACTGACAAAATTCTGAATGAATCAAATATTTGTCACTATTCGATATGTAAGCGATGAACAGAAGCCTCAGATATTTCATTAAATCTTTTCCACCATATGCTCTCACACACACTCACACACACACTTTCCCACTCTCCCCTGATTCTTTAAGGAAGAAGATTCCTCCTAAATTCCTGCAAGCTTGTAGTTACCTATCTTTTTTAAAGCAGCTGGACCTTTATGATGAGGTCTTTCAGCAGCCCACCCTCCAGGCCATAGCTGGCGCTTCCTTCATGAGGACCACTTTTTTTTCCATGCAGCTCACTGCCTATATCACTTCAAAATTTCAGTTCTCATGACTCAAAGAGGAGTCTACCTTCCTCTACCAAGGCACAATAAAATGCCAAAAATGAATAGCATAAAACTGTGAATATTTCTGAAAAGATTATTTAGACCTGGAAAGGGTCTACATTTTCCTAGAAATGACGAGAATGTCTTTAGAGCATACAAACCACATCGTCATTAACGAGAGTGCATAAGCGACGTAACACCTTAGCTCTGCTGCCTAGCAAGAGCCCCGCTGCTGTTGGGTGACTTCTGATCCAGGCAAGGGGGAGACGCGCAATCAATCCTCAGGTTGCTGTAGTTTCAAAAGTGGCTAGTCAGCTCCATGCTTCAGAGCAGGGGAAGAAGATGCAAGTGAGTCTAAAGATCCACCTAACCCTGCAGCAAGGACCACAAGCAGGGACTGCAACAAAAGAGAAATGGTGGAAGTATAAAGGGCAGCACTTTTCTCATGCTTCAGTTCACAGAAGTCCAGGGTTCCAGGTTGCCTGAAGCCAAAAATATATATATCCTGCCTCAACCTCATGGTGGCACTGCCAAACCTCATTTTCTTCTACTCCAGTACAGACAATATGCAGTAGGCAATGTGAAGGAAGTCATGTACTGTTTTTGCATGTTACTTTCTTCTTTCTTGCTCAATGCCCTTTTCTTGTGAGTCATTCGCTTGTGGATCATTCAGCATCGAGTGTTGTGGGCAGAGCAACGCGAAACCAAATCCTCTTTCACGCTTGCTGAGTTGAAAGGTTTATCTCAGCAGTAATAAAGATTGCAGCCCCATTGGCCAGGCAGATCTCAGCTGTGGTCTGGGCATTACAGGTCAGAAGACCTCTCCATCACACACACACACACACACACGTATATACACACATTACAAGTTCTCTGGAAAGCAGTAAACAGAGGTCACTCCTGGGTAATGAATGGCTCCTGGTTGACACTGTGGTGTCCTTCTGGGTGTTTTCCACTCTCTCTTTTAAACTTATAGCCCCAGCTGACCACCTGCTCAAAGTGTATACATTGCCAAGATATTAGCATTCTCACTGACTCCTTCCTTTTTTTTTTCTGACCTCTGTAATTCTAGCATGTTAGCTTGCCCATTAGTGACACCTGACTAAGGTCACCTAAGACAGCTGATATGATCAGTTTAATGTGACTAAATAGTTATAAGCTATATAATTAGCCTTTGAGCTTGAAAAGATTAAATTCTGGAGTATCGTAATCAAAATACTGAAGCATCAAACTATAACCATTCTTCTGGGTCTGAAGTCCCATCATAAGAGGCCTCCCTGTGAAAATGAAAAACTAGAAAAATGATCTTGAAAGTGCTTAAAATCTTACAAATTTCGTTTGGATTCCACAATCAAGGTAATGCTTATCCTCTTAGGCTTTCAAAATAGGCACTCCAAAGGCACTTCTTTCATATATGCAGAATAAAAAAACAAAAAAAAACAAAACAAAAAAAACAAAAAGGAATACAACCATAGTGGACTTTTTTTTTTTCTTCTTTTTTTTAATTCTTAGTCCACATGCCTTGTTCTTATAATATAAATTATCATTCACATGGAATGTCAGATTCTGGTAACAGTTTTTATACTTTCATTTGACCACACGTATCAGTTTTGAAAAGATTCACTCCCTCCTCACACACACACACACACACACACACAAAACAACACATCACCCAACCACATTCATTATATACACACACCACCTACACCTTCCTTAAAACCAGCACTCCCCTACAGTATTTTTGTCAAAAGTTAAAAATGTCTTGATTTAGTTGTCTGGCTACTTTGGCCCGTTTGCAATCATCACTCCACCACCATCACTACCTCCAACATTACCCTCCTACCAACTTCCCTGCACCCCCCGCTGGGCTAATGTGAACAGGACATCCCGCTGGGAAGCCAAAGAATACCACTTCATGGCAAGCTGCATAGCTGGGAGCCTTTATTTATGAAGCTGCCTGAAATGAATGGGTATTAGTGTCCAAACATTTCACCATGCTCCCGTGGCAGCACACAAAAGCCACTGATTTTCAGCAAATCTCCACTTATTTTATTGAAGCAGACTAAGCCAAAAAGAAGAAGAAAAGAAAAAAAAAAACAACATTTTTAATGACTTAAAAGACCTTAGAAGAGGAAAAAAGAATAGACTCCGGTCTCTAAAAGGTTGAATGAGGGAGAAGTTGAACATAAAAGACCTCAATTTCATTGCAGTGCAGTTAAAACTAAAAGAGGGAGAGCTACAGGGCTTTAGCGGGTAGGACTTAAAGCAGAGAAAGGAACCTATAGACCTCCGACGAGTAAAAACTCTCTACATGGCCATGCCAGTGCTGTTTCAAAGCGAAGCAGCAAATGCTAGTAATTTCTTTGAGCTTTATTGCCAGTTGTGCTGATTTACTGTAGGGGAAAAAAAACACAGTCACAAAATGTGCTTCAAAAACATTCACAAATGCATTATGTCATTACTACATAAATATCAGAACAACATTAACATCAAGATGACCTGGATATGTGAATCTATTCTCACTGGGGTCCAGTCTCTCTGCTGTGATAAGAGTGAAGGGGGCAGCAGGAGCATTATGGGTGCTAGTCCTTTAGTCTGTTTGTCCTGCCACTTCCACGGGTTCAGTGACTTTTGCGACATGACCCATCCATCATCTCTACCCTTTTACAAACAGACTTCTCTGACATTTGAAGAAAAACTTCATCTGCAGTATGGATTTTTTTTTATTATAGCTTTCACTGCACATATTATTGACTGCGTAAGCCAGTGACTATTTGCACAGCTCTGCTAGCCCTGTGCTTGGAGATAGGGTTAGTAACATCCACCAAGGTCTTAGATTTTCTCCAACACTTGTTGCTGTCACTCACTTTCTCCATACTCTATATTCCTTGCTATTTTTCCATTTTCATATTTCTCCATCTCTGCCAACGCACTCTAGCTTTCTCTCTCTCTCAGCCAACAGAAATAAGACAGAAATAAGAATGATGCGGTGATCCCACAATGCGACTAAGATCAGGATCTGATATTCAAGCTACTAGTTTGGTGCCAGCCATTAACTACTTCTCATTAATTGGCCTGAACCCTTGCACTGCCACTTCATTCAGAGCTATAGGATGGAAATCATCATGGGAGGTGTTTGCGTTAGTGTGTCTGGATCCAACCATCTTTAAAGGAGTGACCATGGAGCTTTCCATTAAGGCCTGTCCTCTCCAGCCCGGTATTGTCCAGTATTGTCGCTTTGTGTAAGACGGAATCCTCATTAGATCAATCAAGCTTGTTGCAGTATTAGCACTCATCGCCACTCCCTGTTCTCCCTTCATTTACTCCCATCTCCTCTTGTCTTTTTTCAGAGTTTGTCTGAGCTCAATACACACCAGTGAAATCCACTATTTCTCCTCCCCCTGTTTTGAAAGAGCAACCCCATTTACTACTGTGGGCCCTTTCACTCGTGACCCAGCCTTGACTGCACTAAGGGGGAATGACACTGAAAAAATGGGACACACACACACACACACACATATACACACACTGTCTCTCACTCTCTCTCTCCCCAGGTAACTGGCTCTCCAGACACTACACTGATCCCCAGTCACGCTTCTATTTGTGCTGCACTGTGGGGATTATTCATCTGATATCATGGTTTGAAAGGAAGAGTCGTGTTTCAGAGACTTTGATAGAACACAGGTTGCTAAAGGGCGCTGTTACATCATTCTGTTGCCTTGAAGCATCCTGGCAATTTCTTTTCTTTCATCTGTCTTAAAAGCAATAACACATTCATATTTGGGTGCCAGCTGAACACCCCTTCTCACCCGCCTTGCTTCTCGAATGCATCTCTTTTCCTGTTGTGTTGTGCTAATGTTCTTGGCCAAGATCAAACAACAGCAGAATTGGTGTAGATTTATTAATCTAAATGAATGACTGGATTTTATCACCTTTAAATTGTTGGCTATAATGGTGTAATAAGTGTCAAGAAATCATGTCTAATTAGAAGTGTGAACAACACCAAAGTGGTTCACATGTCTGGTGGATTCACAAACGGGTTCCACGCCACTGGCTAATCAGCATGTCTTGGTCAAGGGCAGGTATGAATTTTGTTAAGGAGAGAAAAAAAGGTGTTAATGAACAAGTGATTTCTGAGCTGCGCTTTCCAATTTAAATCATTTCCATGTCCAAATCCATTATAACTGCACTGTAAATTTGCCATATACGCAAATGCTTGAGTTCCTTAATTGGCATAGAGGACTCTCGATCAAAAGCACCATTCTTTATGTAAAAGACCAATCAAATCAACAAATTATGTAATAATCTTTGACATTGTCATCATAAGAATGCAAATGCCTGCTGTGTCTGTTGCAGCTTAAGTGTACTGTATAAATTAGAGATATACCCTTCATATATAACAAATTGAATTGTGTGGCTAGAAATTATGATATATAACAGAAATAAGTAATTAATTTTGCTAACCGAATGCTACGGGGTCCTCCCTGAAAAAGAAAAAAGAGAAAGGGGGAGATGGAGACAGAATGAAGGGAAGAAGGGAAACTGTGTAACAATGCAATTAAACTCTAGTAATGAGGTCAGACATCAGTTCCAGTGGAAGCAATATCACTACATGAGCCAGGCGGCCTGCTCCAGCTGCCATGCCAGGGCAGGGGGGGATTACTGAACTCCCTCAGCATCCCTCTGTCTAACCCCATAACAATCTCTCCCAACCTGACCCCAGAAATGACCTACAAGGCTTTGCTTTGCTACACCATTCTCACTATCCCAGAATTTCAGTGGCACCCACAGGCATGAGGAAGCTGGGGGGTGGGGTGGGGTTTGGTGGGGGGTAGAGGGGCCACCACATGGGAAGAGCCAGGCCTCGGCTCTCACAGAGACATGTCGGCACCAGAACCAGGCCATCTCAGAGCAAGTGTACACAACTTTAGACAGCTCGCCTCTGGAGAACAATGAAGAACTGTGAGGGCACATGGAGGGGAAAAAAAAAAGAAGAAATTAGTTTTGTAAGTAACTAAGGGAATTTCTTTATGATTCCAAGGCCAGTCCTGAAATTTCATATTAGAAAGGTAACTACCTTCACGTTTAACCATGAAAAAAAAAAAAATCCTGTCCTTCGTTCAATATACTGCCACAGTATAATGTGTAAGTAGACATTAGTATAATGTGCTTTTCTTTATGTCAAATCAAGTTTGCATGGCTGCTCACAGAAGTGCCTAATTTGTCCCTTTGTTGAAGTAGGGATGATTTAGGTTTTGGTGCTGTTCAGCGTTTCCTCAACAAATGATTACTTTGAGGGTATCGTGATATTCGCCAACAAAGGAATTCTGTTCTAATTTATATCAATTAATTAGGGGACAGTAATTTGAACTAATGGGTCCACAGTGTCTTGAAAGGCTTGTGACAATGTTGTCGTGGCAGCTTTTTCTCCACGCATTCCTATATGCCTGCTCTCCCTGGATTTCATCCCACAGCACAAGAGTTCCAAGTGGAAAAGTGGACAACTGTAGCCAGAGCCAGGACTTTGATAATTAGTTATTGATTGAGCACAATGGTGTGGCATGCTCTCCTATATTAGCCTGACGCCGGTGGGTCGCAACACTAGAGACTCCCGTCAAGAAATACAGGCTAAAACATAAATAACTCTCCAAATAAGATATTCACTTCTATTTTCATTTTCTCCCCAGGCATGGTAGAGATTTGGCAACGTCACTAGACAACTTGGTCTACCATATTGCTAATTACCCTAATTGCTAATTACTGGGCACCTAATAGTAAAAAAAGTTTTATTCCATCATTCACCTTCAGTAACTGCTTTATGCTTGTGAGGGTTGTGGTGGATCCAGAGCCTATCCCAGGAACACTTGACAAGAAGCAGGAATACCCCCTGGATGGGATGCCAGTCCATTACTTTACGCCATGAACACACAGACATTCATACACTCATTCACAGCTCGTGGCAATTAAGTTTATCCATGTACTCGCATGTTTTTGGGAGGTGGGAGGAAACCAGAGCACCTGGATGTGACCCACATGGAAACAGGAGAACATAGGAAACTATCACCATTCCCCAGGCAGTAACCAGAGACCCTGGAGCTGTGTTACCTGGAGCTGTGTTGCCTGGAGCTGTGTTACCTGGAGCTGTGTTGCCTGGAGCTGTGTTACCTGGAGCTGTGTTGCCTGGAGTGGCGACACTTCCACCTGCACCATCATCTTAGACACCTTAGACAACATTTTATATAAATTTTGTCTTACATGCTTACATCATTACTGTACCAAAAAAAACAAAACAAAAAATTTCACAGCATTATTTAAAAAATAGCATTTTACTAAATAATGGACCATATTAAGTATTAGACCATATTTCTAATAAAATCAATAATGGGGTCTGGGATTCTACTGAGACAGGAAAACTGCATGTTCTCAATAGCTTGAATTATCTACCAGCAAGGAGAGATTGTGGCTTTAATTTATTGGTTGTTTTACTGTTAATGGCACAATATAATAATTATTTAGATACTCAGAAAAGTTATTATTATCATTATTATTATTTTACACGTGCTGAGACCATATTACACAGTATTGATATATACAGTATGGTGACCTATGATGAAACATCCTGAAGGGAGTGGTCTCTTCCAGTGTGACAATATTTTGATGAGTATTGAAATGAAGTAAATCATGTGGTATGGCCTTCACAGTCCCCAGATCTGAGCCCTGTTGCTGGTTACTTTAATTTGTTACACATCTGTGTCTATACACACAGCATTTTTTTAAATACGTGCTACAATTTTTCATATGAAGGTTTTATACCACTGAAGGGCATTTATTTTCTCTTTCCTAAGCCACTAGAGGGTTAGCTTTTGATTTGGATTATTCTACAGTAGAAAATGTTACTTTTTCCTTTAGCTAATGACATGAGCATAGTTTTCTGTTGGCATTTCTAAATGATCTGTAGTATGTGAGTGGGTGTGTGAATGTGCATGTGATGGGTTGGCACCCTGTCCAGGGTGTCCCCTGCCTTGTGCCACAAGTTCCCTGGGATAGGTTCCAGATTCCCAACATGACCCTGTGTAGTATAAGCAGTATGGAAAACGGTTGGATGGATTAGTTCTAAGCCATCACCAATACACAGTCCAGTCCAGTACAGTCCAGTCCAGATATTAGCTTCCGGTTAAACAATATTTCCATCAGTCTATTTATACCACATTGTTAACCACTTGCCTTTGTGAGGTTTTGCCATTCCCATGAGCATTGTTTCCTCTGTTTAATTGACCTGTTTTTTTTACTTATGCCTTCATTTTGATTTTGATTCCCTTGCATTTCTTCTGATTTGGATTGTTAATAAACAGCTCGTACTTACAACCTCCTACCTCCACCTTGTGACAGAAAACTTTGCCACAACATGGATTTGGTGAGGACACAAGACGCTGGAAGTGAATCTGACCTATGCAAGCCAGTTGCTGAACAAGAACAGTTGTTATGAGCCCACAAAAGTGAACTAGTATGTTGTGGCTCTACAATGAACAAAACCCTTAAACTTCTCCCAACACCTTTTCTACTCACTGAATCTGCCACCTTCACTGCCCGCTTGGCATTGTCACATTGGACCTCAAGGACCTTTTCAGCAAAACTCTAGCCATCAAATGGTTGAATATAGAAAGGAGGCAATTCGCCAGAGCTTCATGAGCCCCTCAACTTGGTGGAGGTTGTTTTTCAACATGAATATAATTTATGCATCCATGTTTGGTGAACCCATGCATCCATGGTTTGTCTTGATACATTGTCTTGATAAGGTTTCCTGCAATAGAACAGTTAAGCAATTCCCTAAAATACCTCATTTGAGAGGGTGACAAATGGAAGATGGCATTTTCCACCATTGTAGGGCGCTATGAATACCATGAAAATAAGGACTTGCTAGGCTTTGGACATGGAGCCATATTATCACAACCACACGTTTCATCCTTGTGCTTTATACTCAATCAAGTTGTTTTCTGCAAGCATAATTATGAAGTGTGCAACCGAATGCTGCTATCCAATAAATTGTTGGACAAATGGAGAAACTGACTGCTGAGCCGTGTACCCCTATACTGACCGAACACTGTAGTCTCAAGTGTCAAAGAAACCCAACTCTTGATAAGGCAGTTGTGACCTATTCTTTTTCTGATTCAAATTCTGACTGTTACTAACTGAAAGCTCATACTTTGTCACACATTTCTGAGAAGGAGCCTTCAAAGAGTGAGATGGGTTCCATGATCATCTGTGAGGTCAGCAAGGAGTGTCATCAGTTGTAAGAGACCCAAATCCCAGCACATGCCCTGAGGGCATACTTCCACAGCAAGTATGAGACTACTCATATGGGCACATACTCCTGTCACCATGGGACACCCAGGTACTGCATGCACCACTCAAGTATTGCAACAACACTCTTGGTGGCCCATGCTTACACAAGACGCGATATGTCAGAGCACAGTACCACAACCAAGTCTTCTCAATCTGTTCCTGTAGGCAAACTCATGCCACTACGTATACCACAATGACATTGGTCATTGTATTCGACTTTGTAACTGATCTTCCACCCTTGAATGTATTTACTACATCATGGTAACCGTAGATAGCTTCTCTAAAGTGTGTAGGCAAGTGCCACTCAAATCTCTTCCTTCTGCCATTCAGGTGGCCCAGGTTTTGTTTGAACAGTTGTTTCATCACTATGGCTTTTGTGAGGACATCACAACAGTCTATGGCCCACAATTCACCTCCAGAGTATAGAAGACCTTTATGAAGAAGCTGGGCATGAAGCCCTCAGAAGCTCTGGTATTTCAACCTGGTGAGAGAGATTGGCTTTCAATGCTGGACCTCTAACTATGATGGCCAAGTTTTTAAGTCCTAAATTCACTGGTCAGTTCAAAATTATACATAGAATTAACCCAGTACCCTACTGACTGTAGCTGCCAGTCAACACATAATCCCTCCTTCCATGTTTCTCTGCTCAGGCCAGTGGTTCCTACACCTTTGGGAGAGTACTTGGAATGGTACTATAGGGCATGGAATTCAAATTCTCATAACCATCTCATTCTCATGACAACCCATGGTTATCATAACCATCATTTTGTTTAATGCCATTGTGATTAATGTTTAAGCTCTTAAATAACACAATTCTTAGCTATGATATTAGCTTATCTGTTAAAACGTTCACCACTTTCCCTGAACATGCAAATATGACTAGTAGGCAGATGATGTCAGAGGAGAGAGAGGGAGAAAATGATGCACTGTCTAACAAGCCTGCTAATGTAATTTGTTTATTCCAGGTAGCTAACTCATAAGCTTTATGCAAATATCTTATGCAATTACCTGAATGAAAATGAATGAATTTGAGCCCTTAATGAGTTGCATATTGAAACCTATTATGTACAGAAACTGACACAATCAGTATGTGCCCCTTTATAAATTTTAGACTGATATCTTTTTTTTTTCAAAATGTTAGCCAAAATTGTAAAAACTAAAGAAACATACACTGGTTCTAAATCGTTCACTCAGACTTTCGGATAATATTTGTACGTGCTCTTCACAGCCAAACTTAACTGATGCACGTGCAATTAAAATGGCAAGGCAGAACAATGGAAAACTGCCAGGTTCGGCAAAAAGTCACGGCTTCAGCATCACCACAATTACAGTCTGGGCCTCCCAGGCTGCTTTGCTGCAGCTAATTAAACAGATAAAATTACAACATGAATATACAGATGTTGTTTACATTTTACCATATGGTATTATCTCAGGTAGTAGTGAACTTGACAGGGTCCAGTGTTTCTCATACAAGAAAGGAGGAGATTGACAGAATGTCTGACCCAGTTGTTAAGGTAACTTATCTGAGCAACGGTGTATGACATTAATTTTGTCCATGAATATGCCTGAAGTACTTCAATGAAGGTATAAAGACAAAAGGTGTATTATTAGTATTAAGTGCAATTAGCATATTGTGCAAACCATATCCAAACCATGCACTTAATGTTTTTTTTTTTTACTATGTAGTTTTTGAGTGCACTAAATATTAAAATATTCCACTTATAGGAGAGTGCATTTTCAGTAAACTCATTTTATTTCATGTTTTTTTTGCTCAAATTGATTACAAGGTGGGTGTTTCAAGTATGTGCTTTAACTCCTTAAACTCTCGTAACCTGTCAGCAGGTCCAGACTTGCATTCCTTGCTCTCACAAGAACATAACATTTCTGTTAGTTTTACTGTAGCTACAGACTAATTCACCATATACTTAATATATAAATTCATAACTGATATTAATATTAACTTAATATTAACTGATATTAATATTAACTAATATTAATCTGTGAGTTCAACTTGAGAATTTTTTTTTGGTGAAAATTTCTAATTAATTAATTTCTATTTAAAAAATAATTCCTCAGTCATAATAGTAGTTTTATTTCACACCCACCACTGCAATTTTTTTTTTTCAGATTAAATAAATCTAATTAATCCAGGCAATAGTACTGTTTAGTAAAGACAAAAAGGCAATTACACAAGTGTCTATATTTATTGGTGGCTCTGGATATGTCTTTACACACACACACATACACACATATATATATATATATATATATATATATATATATATATACTGTATATATACTGTATATATAGTGAAAATGTTAAAGACTATTCTCTTCTTTTAAGAAATCTCTCTTTAATGAGACAAGTGTCATTTGAAATGCAGAATCCACAGACACACTTTACCGACACTACAAAACTCACAGCGATGAATTCATCTTGAATAATGAAAAAAACACCGCATTAGAGCTGATGGTTGACCCTCTGCATGTAGTGGAGTGGAACTGAAGTTTTTAACTAAAGTTCCTCTCTCTACTTCTAAACTCACGCACAGATCTACCCTCCCTATTTCTCTTTTATTCACTCTCTTTTGCCAGTGGATCTGGCTGGCTGATAGATGCTGCTGAGAGGTTAAGAGGGGAAAGGGACCACAGGGGCCAGCTAAGAAGGTGATGGGGAACGTAATTGTGCCGGCTGCGTGGGGCTTGAGGAGCTCACAAGGAGCCGAAGGGGAGGCGACTACTCAATTACCTGTGCTCCTTATAACCTCCATCCCTCACACTTACTGCCCCTTACCTCTCACAAAAGGCCCAGTGTCGGAGCAGCACATCCCTCTGCACAAAATACTACTTACCTTCTTTCTGAGATATGGATACAGATATATAGAATGTAGCTGTGAGCTGGTGAAATAATCATGTAATCAAGTTCTCCACGTTATTGTAGCCAGTATTATACTGATGTCATATACCAGATAGCTTCTCTTACAGGATAATTGGTCAGATTTGTAATCATTAAAAAATGTAAATATGTAATCGTTATCACAGATGCAAAAAAAAAAAAAAAAAACATTTCGTTTTAATTAATCTTTCAATTTTCAAATTTTTGTGTCATATTGACTGGATGCAATAGGAGCAGTAAATGTTACAGGATGATTTTGCTACACCAAAATCGGCTCGTTGGTAGTCATTTTACATGTGCAGGATGTGACGAGCTGTTTGTAACTCTTTATTGTTTGCTGTTTACCCATCTAAGATAGGTTTCCTATGGTAAGTGTCCCACACATTACATCAGTAATCAGCCTTGATGTGATGTCTTAATACCCTGGCTGTGTTGTTTGGACAGCACAGCCAGGCGTGTTGGAGGAGGGCTACAGATTCTGTCATTGTGCTGCTGTCAAGCCTGCTCCTCATAAGCAGATGAAGCTGTCAGATTATTCATACACGTATAGTGAAAGCCTTCCCCTCCCCAATGTTCATACCCCTCCAAAAGCCACACTCACCTCTCTCACTCAGTGTCTCTCTCTCTCGAAAAAAAACCCCCAAAAAACAAAAACAAAAACGAAAAACAAGCAAGCAAAACAGAAGGGAAAAAATGGTTGCATTCAAAGGAAAGGGTTGAGAGGCTGGACGCCAGGGGTCAAAGGCCAAACACATTCTGAAAGCAAAATTCTCTTCCTTTTGCAACCTGTTTCACTACGCGTCTGACATCTCCGGCTCTGTGTGAGATTCAGGGTCAGCTTCAGCCATGACTTCAAGCTCTCGGCTCACTGAGCCACCACCACCATGTGATCCCAGGGAGCCCAAATTACAATGTGAAAAGCCTGGCTGACCGGAGGCATTCCTCACGCCCCCTTCCCACACAAACATTTCTCCTTTCTCATGACAGTTCCACTGAGACTGCTTTATGTTTTTCTTTCATGTTCGCCACCCCCCAGCCTATTCTCTTTTGACTTGATTATTAAACAACACAGAATTGGGCCTGTCAAGGCAGCAAGACACTTGACTGACAACTGGAGGCATCAGTGCAGACAACATGGAGTTAAATTCGATTTTCTGCATGTTCCCCTACTGTTGTCTGGAGGCATTTAAAGCCATTTGCCTGATGTGGTTTTGATGGATCAATTATCTATGATAATGTGAAGTGTAGCTAGATGTTAAACAGAGAGGGACACAAGACATCTGTCAACATTGTCTATTAGCAAGAGGAAATTTTAATGATTCAGTAACAACTAATTAATTGTCTGCAGCAGTCTAATAATTGGTTGGTTTGAAATAAATGTAAAAAAATGTACAAATCGCAAATTAACACCCCGACATAAATGTTATTAAGCTTGAAGTTAAAAAAAGAAAGAAAATAGAAATAATAATAATAATAATAATAATAATAATAATAATAATAATAATAATAATAATAATAATGTTTAGCAAAAAAAAAAAAACAACAACTAAGCACAAGGATACAATATAGCGACTGACAAGTGATTAGTAATTATTAGTACCTATAACAGTACTTAGTACATATAATTTTGTGTAATATTGCAGACAATCTCCAAAAAGAAAACAAAAACCAAACGATTGCTGCATGTATATGAAGTCTACCTTGATATAGCTTCAAGAATTAGTACAAACACTGGAAACGTGTCGTGTGAACGTGAGAAAGACGCGTGGGAGCATCTTGACCAGGATATGTGCCAGTGTCTCAGGCTTTATTGGGATTACCAATGGTATAATTTACTTGCTATCAGAATAAGAATAGACGGGAGGAGATTCTTCGTTTTCTCCGAGGAATGCACTGAGCTGTCTCTTCAGACCCTTTTGAAACAGATCTGCTTGTATCAGACCCCCCTCATTCTTTGCAATGATCTCAAAACTAATTTAGAGAAGCGGTGCAGGGTCCAGTGTGTGTGTGTGTGTGCATGTGTATGTGTGTGTATGGGATGTGGGAGATAGATAGAGCTGTCATCCTTCAGATGTGGAGGGGTAATCTCTAGCCCGGCCCAGGCCAGCAGGCCTCTAGCCTAAAGGGATTGATTCGGTGTCAGCACCTTTGGCTCAGGGGTCACTTTCTTCTCTAGTCTGCTCCCTCTGACAAAGGCAGATTTCTCTATTCCTGTTTCCCTCTCATTTGTTCCTCGCTCTCTCTCTCTCCCTCCTGGTTTTATTCCACTCTATTGAAATCATCAGCTGCCAATGCACCTTCATTTGAGATGTTAATTTTTTATTATTATTAAAAAGTAGCAGGGGAAGAGAAATCCATGGAGAGAGCTGAGGACTGGAGACTGGGGAGTGAATGACAACTTTTCAGATTATTTCTCTCTGGGTCTCTCTCTCCCTCTCCCTCTCTCTCTCTCTCTCTCTCTCTCACACACACACCCAGACACACACAGAGTTTTCTCAGGACAGACTGATTGAAATCAGCACTGTGCCAGGGCTGTCATATTGCAGCCATAAAACAAGTGGGGATATCAATAAGCAACAGGCTCATGACAGCTCGTCCACACTGAGTGAATGAACCGGGAGAGAGGAGAAGATGAGGAATCTAGGGTTTAGCGATGAAAACCTTTGCATTTTATTGTGTCTATTTCAGTTTTCTCCAAAGGCCTGAAGAAAACGCCCAAAATCTTTTACAGACATGTCTTTTTGGACAGCATGGCCACTGAGACCATTAACATTGTCGGAAAAATTGTGCAAGCCCTCAGCAATAATATCTAACATCTCTAACCTGCTCCAGGACAGTAGATTTTGGGGAGAGGGTAAAAATTTGTTTTAAAATGTATGCATTGTTCTAAAGGCCTTAACAATCATATCTTGCATCTAGCACATAAATACCTACTAGTTAGCTTTTGCTACCTTGTTAATGTAAAGGAATATCACTGATGATAAGGGCAGGAAAAACTAAAATTACCCACCCACACAAAATCTCACAAAGTCTACCTCACACACAAGAAATCAGTAGGCTAAGTGGCATTTTCTCACTTCTTGCAATGTGATATAATTGCTGAAGCAAACACTCTGCACTTTCAGGTAGCTAATGGTCAAGAGAGAAGCCGCAATAGTGCGATGAAGTGAAAAGTCATAATCACGTCCACTGGCTGTCTTTTGCAGCTGGGCTTTAAGACACTAATAGGACTCCAGAGGGACAGCACACACCTTCACACCCTGCCTCAAACCTGTTAGTGTTGCTAATGAGCAAACTTAGCAGACCAGCAGAAGCACTGAGTCGTACTATTCAGACTAGGCTAATAAAGATCTTCCCTTTTTCACATGACTGACAGTAAAAGTAATCAGTTAGGGCAGAAACTGACTATACTGTATCTTTTCAGATACAGTGACTGCCTTAATGAAATGTGAGCGCAGTTTCAGCACAAAGAGATGTGGCCGTTTAGTGCAGCTTAGTCGCACGTGACAGGAAGTTTGCTCACTGTGGCAGTGACAGTGTTTACATGTCTGTGGTAAAGGTAAACATTTCTTTATGGACTTGAGCCCATCTGCCTGTCATGTGGAACCATCAGTTGGTATCTGTTTTAGGTAAATCTCTCTCTCTCACTCTCTCTCTCTCTCCCACATTCTTTCTCTCTCACTCACACACAGGCCTGTTCTTTCTCCATCTGTCTGCTGTCCATTGATCTGCCTACCCACGCATCAGTCTGTTTAACATCTGCTACAAGTAGCTGGAGCTCAGGTAACTAGCTCTCTGCTCTGCACTGCTTATTGATCCCCGTGTCCACCTGCATTAACATCTGTTCCAGCATGTCTTTTGTCAAACAAACATCCACCTTTTCACTTTCTCCCATTGTGCCGACAACAATCCTGCTGCTCCTGCAAAGTTCCACTCATTCAACACACACTAACATATTCCCATGCATACGTGTGTCTCTGTTTGCATATGTAGCTAATAAACTATCATTTCTTATTATGTTAACAATCACAATATAATATTTAACGATATTTAATGGTATTAATAGCATTTAATTAGGCATCCTGCATCAATTACAAATGGGTTAATATGTAATTAAAAATAGGAAATTCATTTATATGTTGGCATTTTTTTTTCATATACCAGCTTTTCAGATTAATAAGCAGATAATTTAGATTAGTTGACTTAGTTTTATTTATGCGGAAGATATTCAAGTCAGTTCGTTCAATTCAACTTTATTGTCGTCATACATACGCAGGTGTACAATATAACAAAACGAAGGTTCGCTGTCCTCAGGTATAAACATTATAACAAATAGTGAGAGCAAATAACACTGCACTCAAGACATAAGACTAGCCTATACCTAAAATTACCTATTCTATAGGTAACTAACACACACACACACACACACACACATATATCGAGACAGAGATAGAAAGAGCAAGTGAAATCCACTAGGCATCTATTCAGAAATTTACCTTGGCAGGCTTACATTGCCAATAGGAAACACGGTTGCAATTTTAATTTGCTCTTTTGTAATGACGGGGCGTAGGTTAGTTAATTTCAATTTCTGAATTCAAAAGCTATCAAACAGCGCTCAGATGAGAAATCAATTTTCTCAGCAGCCCGGGCTTTGTGTCAAAAAAGTCTGCTGCCATTGGAGGACTGCCTATCACATGACCTAGCCAGGGATTAGTTCAGTAGGCCCATGTTGCAGCCACCTCAATTACAGTCTGCCTCTTGTAATTTACCTTTATAACATCTAATTCCCAGACAGAACTCATATTTAATTCATGAAAGCCTCCACAAGAGTAATTGTAAAATAAATTGCCATCGAAAATATCAATTTGTGACTACAATTTTTATTAGGTATGCTTTCTGCAGTGTCCAACTGTTTTATTTGTGGTGAAAAAAAAACAAAAAACACGCAAGTCTGCTACTGTTTTCAATTATGAACAATACATTTGAAACAGAATACTTGCTGAACTTAAAGGCTCACTATTAAACACCATCCATCTACATGCACTTCTTTTTGGGAGTGGATGACCTGATTGTGGATTGTATTTAACCAAAAAATTTTATAGTATTTCCAAAGAATTAATGATGAAGTGATAATAGGGTTACATAATGAGAACTTCCTAATTCCCTATTGAAATGTATTGTAGTCTTTATACAAATACCAAAAGCCTATAAAAAATCTGATGCTTAATTGTGCTTTAAAATGACTAGACTTGTACATTTAAACACTGCAATGCATAAAGATTATTTATGCTCATTTAAAAAAAAAAAAAAAAAATCTTTAAATATTTAAAACTTGAAATATATGCTTACAAACCCATCCCATGTGGCAAATGTTTCAGAATTTATGGAAAAAAAGGGGGGGAAAAAATGGCCTCACCCTTACCAGTGCTGAGGTGTTCTGTACGATGCTATCTGCACACCACCCCCATCTATAATTATTTGACAGTAAGGTTACTCTGCATTGTTACCATGACGACTGTTTGGGTGAGTCCTCCTCTAAAGCCACCCTCAGCTGTAATCTCTTCACCTAAAAGCTTTGTAATTGCTCTCATTTGCATACTACAATTAAGTGGGTTAGCTCACAGAAAGACAAATCAACCTTTCCTCTCACAACTGTGGACGGTATTATTATTTTCATGCCACACACAAAGAAATTCGCAAAATGAAAGAAAATGTACATTTTTGCATTTATTCAGAAACCTCTGGAAATAGATGGTGATATTTTAAATCTTGAAAAGAAAAGAAAAAAAAAAAAGACAAAAGGAACAATTCTTTGGAGTGCACATTCCGTTACATGGTGAAGGTTTTTCATTTATATATTTATTTAAATTTCTCTACGTGTACATTTATACGTGAAAAGTGTGGTGCTATATAAGGCACACATATTAATAATAGACGAATAGCAACAAAACAACAACAACAACAAGAGCAGGAATAATAATAATAATAATAATAATAATAATAATAATAATAATAATAATAATAATAATAATAATAATAATAATAATA
>CM075008.1:14880610-14894236 GCA_037576675.1 Pangasius sanitwongsei
CACACAGATACACACACATATTTATTTCTTTTTTATATATATATATATATATATATATATATATATATATATATATATATATATATATATATAAGAAAATCATTAGGTTTGTTTATTTATTTATTTACTGTATAGAGGTTTAGTAAACTTGCAGTTCATTATCATCTTTATAATTTTATATGTTTAGAATTTCTTTCTTGTACAGCCTTACAATAACTTAGTCCCACAAATTGCATTCATATGACACTCCAAAAAAAAAAAAAAACAAATTACAAGTTACACTCTCTACTGAAAATATAAATATAATATAAATATATTGAAAGTATAAATACCACGCTGCTTGGTTTTATAATGTATGGTTGGGGGACATCACGTAGTCTTCTTTCTAGCAACAACGTATATTGCACCTTGCAATTAACACCTGGCCTCCCAATTGCTATTACAGCATTGGGGAAGGCTTCTCTGGCATCTACTTCCTACCCCCGCATACTCACATTTAATATAGATTAATGCTAGTCCTCACCCCTCAGATGCCCATAGAACCTTAGCTTAGGCCTGTGCAGTGGTGAGATATGCGAGGCCTTCCAAATGAAAGTTCTCTGGGGTTAAGATTTCAAATACATTCTGGCCCAGTGTCAGCTATTGTATCAGCCACTCTTTTAATAATAATTAAACTCCTGGATGAATAAGTGCTAAGCCAGAATTAAAAGCCATCCTAATTTGGCTTAGAATGAACACCTGATAAAAGAATCATTTTGATGGCCACCTGGGTGCTGAAAGATATCACATTAGCTAAGACCTTAATAATTGTAATAAGTTACTGGGGCTTAGCAAGGGGCCTTTTGTGTAACAGATGAAGTGTATTCAATTGAATATACCCAATTTCCATAAACACAATGATCAATAAAAACCTGCTGAAATCACTGAGGCCCGCTATTTTATATTAATGTAGATTATTAGGATTACATGATTAATTAAAAGTGATTTCTTGATGAGGCACTTTTATATTGTCATGTGTTTCCTGTATTCGGGCATGCAAAAATCACGTACAATCTAAAGAACACTTGTGTTTCCATTTCCTCACAGCACTTTCGACTTTTCTTCTGTGTTGTGTACTGTTGTAATGTAATGCATTCTAACCGGCAAGCAGGTGTAACCAAAAGTAATCAAATTATCACTAAATTTTAAAAGTCATTCAATTTACTGACATACATTATAAATAACAAAATGTTAGACGCTGAAAAGCTAGTTTCAAAATTTTCAAAATGATTTTCAAAATATTTTCAAAATAATTTATATAATCATAATTCTTACTTTTAAGAAGTTCCAGGTGTTTGTAGTATTCATTACACGGTAGACATCAAATATCTATCTATCTATCTATCTATCTATCTATCTATCTATCTATCTATCTATCTATATTTGAATAAATAAATACACACACACACACACACATATATAGATAGATAGATAGATAGATAGATAGATTGATCGATAGATAGATAGATAGATAGATAGATAGATAGATAGATAGATAGATAGATAGATAGATAGATAGATAGATTTATTTATTTATTTATTTATTTATTTATTTATACCTGATATTACACTATAATATTAATTGGTTTAGGGCATAACTTTCCTAACTTCAATCCTCTATTACATGTTTAAAACATTTATTTATAGCACACTTTGCATCATTAACTCACATTTCAGTAACAGGCTTTAAAAAAATTCCAAATACACCATCAACCATATTCTAATATTGTATGAACAAAGTAGACCACACAAAATTATATAATTCTATAATTTATTCCGTACAGCAATAACAACATCAATAAGGTTTCGGAAATGTTACCTACTTTCCAAATTCACACCCATTTTTTTCCTAAAATTCAGTATGAACAGTAATTACCACATTAGAAAACAATAAAAAGTAACAAAAGCGTGCGTCGTTTTTTCCAAAATCTTTGCTTCCTGTTTACTGCTTACCACAGCTCCTTACGTTATGTTACATTAATTAAGTCATGTTATTTCTATCTAGCACTTCCACTGCAAGGGCTCAGTTAGATTTTCTCTTATCAGACCAGAAAGTAAAAGCTGCTAATTTAAGCTATCCAATTTTGCCTCATGTCCCAATATATCCGAATTTATCCTTTATATTTGCATGGTATTTAAACTATTTTAATTTAATTTAATTTCAATTTCATTTCATTTCATTTAAAATGATTTTATTAATGTTATTTGACATTGACATTAATAGTCATTATTACACACTAAACAAGTACCAGTTTCACAGTGATCACAGCACAAGCTCACGACTGAGTACAACAGCCTCCTCGACTGACCCACTGTGGCTGCAACGAAGTGCTCTTTGGATCTGATTGACGAGAGCGTGTAGTGAGCTATTAGGTGAAATAAAAGTAGAAAGTCATTCAATAATTGACGGTTTCCAGCGGATGTCTGTTTATGGAAGAATGGAGTTCACTCAGGTGATAGACAAACTGCTGCCTCACACCTGTAATATGAGCCAATACAGGGAACGCACTGGAAAAGCTCCTCACATGCTGCACACCACAGTGTCTCAATGAAGCCACTTCTTAGGGGACGGGTTTCACACAGTGCAACAGTCTTAAAGCACAACTCAGTATTGAAAATTCTCCCAAACTGCACAGCGGAGTGTCAGGCAACATGTGGGCCCGACACTGAAACCCCCTAGATCTCTGTCGCTTACAAGTTTTATATCACTGCACTAAAGCAAACAAAATAAGATGAAAACATATTGGAAAACTAAAGGAAGTATTTTTGCTCTCAACTGAAAAAAAAAAGACAGAAGAATCCTCTTGAACATATTATCCTGTTCATTCCAGTTAACGAATTTAATGGCATCAGGACCAGCACCAGGAAGTGGAAGGAAAATAAATGAACAAAAGTATATTAGTTGACCTCCATAAACATACAAATACATTTAGTTTGTAACGAAATAGGTGTACTCATGCCTTGTTTTTTACTTCTGTGGCAGTGGAAGGCAGAAAATGACCCAAATATGCAGAATTGGATAGTTATCTTTCACATAATTCTACACAATTCTATCTTTCACATAATTCTACAATTCTACAGGTTGTAAATAATGTATTGAAGGATTTACAACAAGGACCACTATTCAGCCGTTAAGAAGAGAGTTAAAAAAAATAATAAAATAAAAATGGACACAAAAATGAAAAATTTGTTCTTCAATGTGTTCGGTTTCTCCCTAATGTTTACCTTACAGTCGTGGTAACAGAGAAAGGCCTTGAAGTATACACACATAGCTCCCTGAGCACAGAGTTGCCTGAGACTGGGCCAGGGGGTGTGTTGTTGGTTTATGAGAGGGAAAATAGCCCTGGCTGTCTCCAAAAGTGAAACGGGATTAAGGCCTTTGTCCGACCCACAATGGTGAGGGGAATTAGCAATAGTTGTAGGCACTTAGAGGGGCTCTCATGCCGAAGCTTATCCCAGATTTTACACAATAATCATTTGAATATCAACAGTGTTTTGCAACTGCGGCACTAATGTATAAACTCCTCTCTTTTGGGTTATCTCAAATCCCCCAAGTTGGTAGTGCAGACAAATTTGCACATGCTTCTGAGGTATGTTTTTATGTATTTTTTTTTTATTTTTGATTAAAAAACATATAAACTGTAATGGTATTTCGCCCATCAGCACATTCACCGAGCAGTACTTTTTTTTGTGTGTGTGTTTGTATGCCTTTTTTTCCTGTCCTCTTCTCATCTGTTCTTTCCAAAACTACCTTATCTAACGTTAACATTACCCAATCAAAATACAGCCGTCCTTAACTTTCCTCGGGGTTTTTTAGAACTCTTCAAAAACAGGCTCTTGTCAGCATATAGATAATAAATCATGGGAACGCAGTGTGAGTAGCAGCAGTATGCAAGCTGCTGGCATCTGCTTATCTCCCTCATTAGACTGTTCTTTGCTGGGGCTGAGACAGGGACAGCCACAGGGATCTCACAGAGGGGAGCAATCCTGCACTTCTTCCTCACCACAACATCACACTGCCAAGCCCAGAGGAGTGTGACGCCCCTCAGCAATTTCCCCTCCACAGAGACTGAGTGAGAGAGAGAGAAAGAGCGAGAGAGAGAGAGAGAAAACAGTATTGTCCATATTACAAAACATTGAGTGAGATCAGCAGACTTGTCAAGAGGCCTTGGCTTGAATATGAATGATGAGAGGAGAGCAGGGTGGTCCAGGCTACTCGGGCAAGAGAATAAGCCGAACTGTCCCTGCCAACCTCACAGCAGGCAAATCAAACAGAGTTTAGACACCTCCGCTCAAGTCTCTGATGACAAATCAAGAGAGGAATGCAGCATTTTACTCACACTGGAGAAACAAGCCATTCATGGGAGTCAATATCATCAGTGCTTAAAAAGGAAAAGTGTGTGAGAGACATATATGCCATACATTTTCTTCACGTTCGTTTTTAAGACTATTAGAAAATAGACTATTTTCTCATTTCTATATTTTTTGTTTTGTGTACACACACACACACACACATAGATAGATAGATAGATAGATAGATAGATAGATAGATAGATAGATAGATAGATATTTGTGTGTGTGTATTTTCATATACATATTTTATAAATGCATATAAAGACCTTATATTTTTGTTTGTTTGTTTGTTTTTGTTGTCACTCATGCATGTTAGTGCCCTCTCTAAAGCAAGCCAGCAAAATAAGTATCCATCCGTCCATCTATCCAGCATAGGTTTCCTGGTTTCTTTCCTTCCCTCTAAATAAAGACATCTAGACACCCCCCACAAAAATCTCCCTTTCTCCAGTCCACACATACTTATTCAATTCAGTAGAGTGTCCACATAGTTTTCCTCATTCAACTGGATACAATGATGCACAAGATGAATAAAGTTATCTCTGGATGTGAATGGGATGTTGCGGGTAGGAGGGGAGGGTGAATGCCTGAAAAGAGCCCCGTTCGAGGGGGCAGAACTTAGAGGTCAGGCCCCAGCTGCCTGATCGGGTGAAAGGGACACCAGCGGACTGGACAGGCCCGAGAAAACGCCGCACAGAAAAGAAAAAAAGGACAAAATCCTGTCAAATAAAGACATGCCACGACAGACTCCTTGTGCAAAAAGAGTTGCTGAACACTCACATTTCTCGCCATACATGCCATACATCACCACCAAATTTGACTTGTCAACTCACACTCAGCAAACTTTTACCCTCCATTTTTTTTTTTTTTTAAGGGGGAGTTAACCATAGACGGCCTAGTTAATTTGATGAAAACATCAGGGCTACAAAGGTAGGAGCTGTTTTGAATTATGCATTTTTGCCATTTTGTAAATGTGGAAAAGGGTATTTGGATAGATTCACTGAATTATTTCGGAGCTGTCTGTAGAATTCTGCATGGTTAACTGGTTACATAGTTTAAAGGAAAGCACTAACAGGTTTTGGTTTACCGTTTAACAAACATAAAGGATCTTGCAGAAAAAAGGTAATAAAAACCTCTGAAAGGCTGCATTTGCCTGAAAAGGTAGCGTAGACGAAAATCAGAATAAAAGAAGAAGAAGAAGAAGAAAATACTGCCTGTCTTGAAAGGCAGACATCTGTAAGAATCCATGTTGCTTTCCAGCCAACTAATGTGTTAAACGTGTTTATGTTTCAAAATGGTCCCAGTCCGATATCTCTCCTCTTGGTTAAAAGGCACATTGATGGGAGGGTCACATCTTTACTGGGGTTACAGCATTTCCTAGATGGCACTGAATTGCTCCAAGTTGGAATTTGCAGGGGGTAAGTAGGATGATAATCAGGCCATATTATAAGGAATTGATGGTTCATTTTCCCTGTCAGCAGTAGCAGTGCCTCACCCGAAGATGTGCCGACCTGTGCAGATGGGGTTCAAAGCCAATTTCCATGTTAAAAACTCCTCACGCTCCAAAAAATCCCCTCTTAGTAGGGGTTTACTGAAAGGAGCAAGAGCCTGTACAGCTGCTTGAGCAAGCATCCATGTTAGCCACTGCTCAAAAAAAAAGGAATCCACCATTCAAACTACTAAAATACAGTAATATGACATATTTTATGCATGGAAGCAATGGAAGTAAATTACCAGGTAATATTTTTTCTTTGCATTTGCATTCTGCTATCATGAGCCAAGAAGCTTGTCATAAAGCTCGCGACTTTCCTTTTTGAGCGTAGACCAGAGCTGTCTTAGGTATTGCTTCAAGCTGTTTTTTTTTTCTTATTCTGTCTCATTTCTTTCTTTCCTTGCATTTACTGCCCAGATCAAACATAAGCCATGAGGCTCCTGGAAGCTTTCTGGCTGCCAAAGAATCCACTAGTTGTCATTCATCATTTCCAATGCATTGAAACTCATTTGCCTTCAGGCTGCAGGATTTGTGCATGTGTGCAGTTTAACAGGAAAAAGAAGACCTCCAGAAATATGCAATTGGTGGAAATGGCAGAAAAGATTCGATGACTTATGGGATGAGTTCATATGAAATGCAGAAAAGCAGTGATAGTGTCAGGTATCATTGCCTATATCCTGAGGACAGGACAGTCTTTGCTTTTTTTTTTTTTTTTTTTTTTTGCTTTTTTTTCTTCTTCATTTCCCCATCTGCCAGATTGCTCTGTTTGTGTGTGATTGCTGGAGAGCATTTTAATGCAGCACCATGGACATAATTATCCAGACATAGATTCTACTAATTTTAATATCGTGTTAGGACTCCTATCTTAATTGTAATCACACATATCTTAAGAAAAAAGAGGAACAGAACGTCTTTATTACGGGCTTTGTGGAAATTGCTAATATCAAACAAGGCTGCTTAATGCCACTGGAAAAAAAAAAAAAAAAAGAGTGTGTCTTGGTTTTCGCACTTTAGAGGAAGATGTTAAGGAGATGTTATTGTCTTAAGCTGAAATGTGACAGGAGAGACTATATTGCAGTAACAAACGAGCAGGACCCACTGCAGATACCTAGCAGTGTGATGACATATTAAATTGAGCAACCTGCAACTTGTTTTTTTTTTTTTTCATTATTCTCTCTCTCTCTCTCTCTCTCTCTCTTTATCTCACACTAAACCTTGGTGGCTCATGACAAAACTCCCGCCATGTAATTCTCTCTCTCAGGCTGCTTTCATCAGGCAGTTTGGTGGTGAAATATGAAGCCGATTTTATCTCTCTTTATAAATTCACAAAAGGCCCCTAGAGTGCCCCTGTGGAAGACATAGCCCATCACAGCCATGTGCCACCACTATCACTGATCTCCTGCAACTGATAACGCCACCTCTCTTTTTAATGATTTGACAGGCATCAGACGCCTTGTCCAGCAGTCACGCTGGGGTTTTAATATACTTTTCTTTATGCCTTTGACTGTTTACACAGTGTGGACCAGAAGAAAGAAGGTATTTGTTCCTATCTTCCCCCTTCTGTAAGTGAGATTTATATTAAAACCTGGACTTCAAGTACTGGCTCTGAGAAAATAGCCATGTTATTCCTATTGTAGTCCCGACACATTTCTTTTCACTTAAAAAATTGCATGTACTCCAACCTGCCCCGTCTATTGCAAATACTCAATAATATCATTACGAAAACGTGCACGGCACTCCTCATTCCACAGAGGTTTTAGTGTAACTCAAAGTTTAAAAAATAAATAAATTAATTCATTAATAAGTTGATGCTAGATAAAATCGTTGGAAAAGGTTGGACTAAAATAATTAAATAGAATTTTTTTTTTTACTGCTTACAATAATTTGGGCTTTATCACTTTGCTTGTAATAGAGTGATAATATAATTTGTCTTACAATAAAATGCGACATAAAATGAAAAAAAAATGAAAATAAAAAAATAAAAATGTTTTATTATTTCAAATGCACTTGCAATTGTACTGATTTAATACATGGCAAAGAAGACCAGCAGAGAATAGTAATTATAACTATGATGCAGGAATATTATTTATGAACAACATCCTTTCCTAGGTCCATTATTACAATTACAATAATCCTATTATTATTATTATTATTATTATTATTATTATTATTATTATTATTTATTTATTTATTTATTTATTTATTTATTTATTGCTCTTAGTGGTAGTGGTAGTGGTAGTAGTATCAGAAGTAGTGATAATGCAATGATTTGCTTTTAAATTATATTAGAAATACAATGCAAATAAACGTATTAGTATACAAAATAAAATATTGTAATAGCAGATTTTAACACGGCTCTCATTAAACATTTGTTTTATTAATTTTAATCTGATTCTGAAGCAATACATTGCATTCTTAATATGTGAGCAGTATAACATTTCATTTTCTTCTGTATGCACTGACATGTTTCATTAATTTTAATTTTAATTTAATGATATTATTTGAAAACTTGACTTTGTAAAATCTGAAGGAAAAAAAAAAAAAAAAAAAGAAATCACAGAGGTTAATCCAAATGAGACATGACAGCTTGACATCACAGAAATATTCTGTTAACACTCCTAACTGTTTATGACAACTCAAGTACAACAAAGGCACTGGAAATGAATATGTCATTAATTCCCTTAAAATTCATTTATTATTTACGGCAATTTGTTTTCTCACTTTAGCAAGTTAATTTGCTGAAAATAGATGCTGGTTATAAAAGAAAGCAATAAATAAATAAATAAATAAATAAATAAATAAATAAATAAATAATAAAGTACTAACCACTTGTTGGCTCTATACAGTTTGGTAAATGAATTATTTAATGTTAAAGCTTTTCATATTAAAACACATAAAACACGTGTGTATAAAACACACACACACACACACACACACACACACACACACACACACACACACTACTACATCTACTACAACTACTACTACTACTACTACTACTAATAATAATAATACCACCATATAAGTAAAATAATTATACAGATAATAAGAACAGTAAGAATAGCCTTATAATAATAATAATAATAATAATAATAATAATAATAATAATAATAATAATAATTCAGGAATAAGAAGGATGGGAGTGTGGATAGAATAAGGGTAAGGAAGGGAGCTGGGAGTTGAGAGAGGGCAGAAGTGTTTATTATAGTGATAGCACTGAACACATGGCAGTGTAAATGAACTTTGTTCCCCTGCTTGTGCTTTCTAGTGAAAGACAGGCTGACTCCCTGGGGGACGTTTACTTCAGCGAGCTCCCTTTGCACCGCTTTCGCTCTCTGCTTCACACACTGGGCTTTCAGCAGCACGCCACGGAAACACACTCACGGTTACTTCATTAAAAAGTTCAGTGTTTTCACGGCGACTTTTTGTCTTTTTCTTTTTCCTTTTACCTTCATCAGGCTGACAAGCTGGTTAAGTGACTGCTCCGGGCTCAGTCAGTACAGAACACTATATATATATATATATATATATATATATATATATATATATATACTACACACACACACACACACAGACAATAACCTCTGTTATTATATACGCTTTCTTGCCGGTCTGTTGGTTCGAAATAACGCCTTCTTCATCTGTTTTTCCCTATTCATTATTCTTCCCTATCATATATCTAAATACAAATCTTATCATCTTAAAAGTGACAGCTTATTACATCTGAACACGTGCTGATCATTTACAGCCGTGTGAGTTAGCTTCAATTTTCCCCATCTTATTACCAGCTAATACCGCATCCCGCAGCAGAGCAGAGAGCTGATGAGAAAGCCCCACAGAGCGGGGAGAAAGCACTGCAGCTCCTATCACTTATAGCATTGCAACATAGAGCATAGCATTAGAATGCATTTATACTGTGCTTCTTCTTCTTCTATCATCATCATCATCATCATCCTCATCATCATCATCATCATCATTATTATTATTACTATTAAATTTCTTTTTTACTTTTTTTTTTTTTATATCATCAGCAGGGACTTCCCATAATCCACTGCTAACGTTAGTGCTGTGATTGCAGCGCTGTTTTTTTTTTTTTCATGATTATTTTATTCATTTATTAATTTTATTGATTATATTATGAACGCCTGAGTGAGTGCAGGGAGAGTCGTTGTGAGCACTGTGCAAAGAATGCAACATATGTATACTGATGTGGAATAAATTGTAGCTAATCATCATTATTATCGTAATTAAACTGATTATCATTCCTTTTACTTTTTTCCATTTATATATATATATTCAAAATATTTTTCATTTGCATTTACATCTGTCCTTATCGAGCGGTCCTTGTTAACGTCTCTGTGCATCCTTAACAGCAAAGAAACTGCTGAGATACATATTCCTGAGAGAAAATATTATCGTGCTTAATCTTTTAAAATACACAGAGACAATAGAGCCTAAAACTAATAAGGCTCCTCCAGCATGCGCGCGCATGAAAGCAACGTGTAGCGCTCCGAGCCTCCTATTTGCCAAAAAAAAAAAAAAAATAAAGAGGAAGAACTGCGTGCTCTTTATTATTTGCTTTGATGTTGCCCTGAATAGCACTCAATTAACAATGTGGCTAATGAGCCCATTGAGGATGAAAGACTTCTCAACAGGTATGAGAGGACGCTGCTGCTGCTCCTGCACTCGGAGAGCTCAGTGCGCTGTCGCAACTCCACAGTGCTCTCCACCGCAAAGCCCGTGCGCTAACATCACCCCGAGAGCGCAATTACAGGCGTGTTTGCCTTCACTGACTTTAAGACTTCATTTGACAAGGAACCGAGATTTAACTGAACGTCAAACACGACCGTCTTGCACTTTTTTTTTTTTTTTTTTTTTTTCCTTCTTTCATAAGTGTATATTCAAATGAAACATGTGACAGTGGACTGTTGGATTTATTATTTATTTTTTCAAATAATTAAATAAGTTTAAAAAAAAAATTAATTTTAGCACTTTAGAAAAGCCTACTTAATTCTAACCGCAAATACATAAATAAATAAATAAATAAATAAATAAATAATTTCAAAAATAAATGAATTTCAAGCAGAATCGACTAACATGGCTGTTTTGAAATGTGTCGCCAGTGCTGCTGCCTTTGGTGAATTCGACAGTGAATTCACTAACTGAAAGGACAGAGTGTGTTGTGTTCAGAATGCATTGTGTTATTCTTTACTGCATGTCAAACACCCTGCTGTCCGAAATGCACCTCGGGAAATATGCACTTTGAAACGTGATCTCTGTGCCAGTATGAACAGCTCAGCGTTCTTATATTAATATTTCTACATGACGGCAATGAGCCATGGGCAGGAGAGGTAAATGCTATTATTTTTGACTAATATCGAATTACATAGTTATTAGTAGACTAATGACAATTTGATTCTTTTGTGTCAGATGGTTCGGTGCCAAACTTTGTATTAAGGCAAATGGATTTGTTCAGAGGATGGGGCCTGACTGATTCATAAACGGCACAGGGCAGCATGGCGTTTTAAACTCCCAACCTCGGCACTTCAGCTTGAACACATCTCTCTCTGAACAATTTTCCACCATCCTGCACCAGCCTTCTCTCTCCTGGATACATTCCAGGTTTTGTAGTGCTGATGTGCTTCCTCCCTGGCATATTAGTGGGACAGATTTGACTACTTGTCAGGTTTATCTGGGAATGAAACTGTCCACCAGATCTTCTGATTGCCTATATAAACCTTTCTGTGCCTCATAGCATACCTTTTTTTTTTTTTTTTTGGGGGGGGGGATATTTTGTCCCTATCACCTAATACAATATGACCAGTCCTCGTGGTATATCCTTTTAGCGTTTTATGTGCAGTATTCAGCCCATCTGAGAATCCTGTATTAACTCCAAAAGCTCAGTATGTAATGATGTGAATTACACAGGCATTCAGCAACATGTAATTTTCTGTTTTAGCCAGCCACTTACTGTACATTACTGCATTCTCTGTATTTTTGGAATATTTTGAATGGAGAGAAAGGACAGAAGAGAAAAGCAGATCGAGTCGCTTGGTTTCAAAATAAAATACACTCAATTCGAAAAAAGCAACAAAGCAAATTACATGGCATTCATAATCCAGCCAGCCCAGACAGTGAGATGATAATAAATAAATAGGCGGATAGGGAAGACAAGGGACAAAGTTATTGAGATGTTAAACCTGCTTGTGCAGGGAAGTTTCAGAATGTTATCGGGAGCCTCAGCTCGGGGATAACTGGAGGTGTTTTGCAGTGTGAATCCGCCTAAAGCTGGCTATGCAGCTGTACATGGCATATGCTAAATACAGATAAGAGTGTACACTAATAGATCTGCAGAAAAGTCCCATCCACATGGCTCAATGGAGGCACTTTGAATGCACTTGATAAGTTGGCTTAAGCTGAATGAAGTGTCCCATGCAACAACGAGTTGCTGTTTGAGCCTATCACAAACTTGCTGTTTGGTTAAGCCTCTGTCCAGGGGAAGGATTAGTGCAAAGCCTTCAGGATCAGCCTGTGTTTCCAAAATTGTTTCATCCTAAGTTGTGCGCTCCCAAACACAGACAACCCATTATTTATGGCATAATAATAATGTCAGGAACCATACCCTTGCATGTTTATGAAATATAGGTATAGAATAAAAAATATATGTAAATATATGTAGCTCATACATGTAAATATATTAGTTTCTGTTTGCAATTATAGATTCGTGTACTTCATTTGGACTGTGATATAAATATACAGGTATAGTTTAAGCATCGGAGACGATAAATATTATCAGTGTATCTAAATATAAATCTAAATAGGTGTTGCAATGTCACAGATTTAAAATTAGCACTTAATTGTGAATATTTTGATATAATCTTCCATGTATAGATTACATTACAAGGGTAATTTGTATTAATGAAAAGACAAAAAGTAAAAAAAAAAAAAAAAACAACAACAAAAAAAAAAACCCTTCATTTACTTGCCCTGAAATCCATTTTCTCTGATTCTGTGTGACCTCAGATTGCAGTAGGCAGTGTAAGGATACTAAAAATATATATGAAAAGTTCAAAAAAATCCATCCAATAATTGTTAATATTAAAGAGAAAAAAAGGCACTGCATTTTTTTTAGGCTTCCTAGTTATTCCCTCTTATGCTCCATGATTTAGTTACTACATACGACTTTTCTTTTGTTTAGTATATGTGCTAAGTATATAAATATTATATGCATATAACATTAATTCTGCTTGAAGGCTATGTCTTCTCTTCAACACTGCCAGTTTCTGCTGGATTTTGGCACATTGCTTATGAAATCAGTCTGTCTCAGCTTAGTTTGTTTAGAGTTCAACTGTTTCAAATGGAGCAGAGAGGGAAAGGAGGCAGCGGTCTGGTTTGTGGACGCTGCAGGCAATGGGCTTCAGGAGAGCATGATAAGTGAGGCTGTACTGATCCATTTTTAACAGATGATTGGTGTGCATGAAGCCTCAGTAATGCTGAGGGAGAGCCGTTGTTTCATGTTTTTTGGACGTCTGCTCCCTGTTTTTGTTTGAAGTCGCTGTTGCTCGTAGGAAAGAAGGGAGGGGGATTATTTCTAATGTTGGCTTACCTTGGGGGGGGGGGGGGGGGGGGACAGGGGGGGTGTTGGGGTGTGGGGGTGGGGGGTTTGGGGGGGGTGGGGGGGGGGGGGGGTTTTTAAAAGGGACCGTGAAAATGTTTTTATACAAAAAAAAAATTGTAAAAAAAGG
>CM075008.1:14894336-14926836 GCA_037576675.1 Pangasius sanitwongsei
TCTCTCTCTCTCTCTCTCTCTCTCTCTCTCTCTCTCTCTCTATATATATATATATATATATATATATATATATATATTTATATATATACACACATATTGCATGTACAGTATATACACCCTAAGGACGTGATGCTGTATATATAGTGTATTATCGTGTATGTTTGTGTATGAAGTTTATTTGCATTGGTTTTCTCACGGATGGCAGAATAAAGGCTATTTGCAATGTGTGATATTACTGAGGTTTATCTGGTTTTGCGAGCACTTTTCTGCTCTCCCCGTCACATCCAAGCACATCCAGACACTGACCCGAGTAAAACCTACAGGCGAGAATTTCCAGCTCGCATCTGTTTGGCATTGCAAAGCAAGTGAACTATTACAAACCAAAATGGCAAGAAAGGGGAAAAAAATAAAATAAGATTTTATTAAAATCAGCTGAGTTCAAATTTAACAGTAACAATTAGTGCACATATAGAAATGGATTCTAGTAGTTTGATGATCTCCAAATAAAATCCTTGAAATATTTTGTTTCATTTTCCGAAAAGGAGCTTCGCTACAAGACTTCGATGCTAGTCAATTTCACTGAAAATTCCTACAATTCCTTAGCTATCACTCCTCAGGTAATGTTTGTTTAAGTGGATCCGTTATTGACTCTTCATAAAGCCGCAGATATTAAGATGCTGTGAAATAAAATCTTGGCCTGTAGTAATTTATTCAGTAATATGGAGATGTGTGCAGTGCCAGAAAGATGTGTCACAAGGTCATCTCTTTCATGCCCCCACCTCTTAATAAGGCAGCTCAGCAGGCCTCAACTGTAATATATTTTACCAATAAAGCAGCTCCAAAGCCCAGGTGGCCTTTTGACCACCACTGGGTACTACGCAAGCAGCAGGCAGCCCGTGCTAACTAGGCTCTTCCATCCTCTCTAATATTAGCCATCCACTTGGCTTGTCACCGAGAAGTGGCTTAGTGCTTGATATTTTTATTCGAGCCCTGCCAATATGTGATACCCACACTTTAATCTTTGCATCTGATGTTAAGCATTGTGCTGGTGAGAAAGCCCACTGAACTCCGACCTTGGGGCACTGCTTGTCATACGCAGATGATGTGGCTAGGGAGTAGCAGCGCCTGGTCTGTCCTTGACCCAACTATTGGCCAGTCGAAGCCTTTCCTCATGGTCTTTTTTTTTTTTTTTTTTTTTTTTTTTTTTTTGTAGGTTCTCCTTTCACTTGTTCTCCTCCTGACCGCTGCTGGCATAGTGTGGCGAACAAAGCAGCTTTTGAGGTTTTGCTCTAAAAGAAAAGAGAGTGAATCCTGCCAAAAGATGAGCAGGCGTTGACAACTATTGACCCTTCACCTCTGTCATGCACATGTCATCCATGGGCTTATGGCCAGTGATGTCTATATTCATATTCAAATGTGGAAGATTGCAAAAATGAAGGAGAAACCAGGGAGGGAATCTGTAGTCTTTTTCACATTTGACGTCTCATTTCTCATGTCTCATGATGTTTCATTTCATGTTCCATAAAAAAAACGCTCTAGAAGTACATAGTTAATACATTGTCTCTGAATATACAGAGGGAGTAATTGACCTGAAAGTAAATAAAATATCAAGAATTGCATAAAAGAGGTAAGAGAAGATGCACTTTCACACACAAATGCAATAATTATATTGCATAATAAGTGTCAGGAGTAGGAAGATACAAAACTCATTCTTCCATTCTAAGAGAAACTCAGCATTAAAAGACAAGCAACCAAGACAGTTTATTCTACTCTGTAGAGTCACAAACACACACACACACACACACACACACACACAAAAAAAACACTGATATTGGTATGCATAATTCTGTCACATAAAATAATGTCACACACACACGCACACGCACACCAAATCCCTGCTGCCACTTCTCCCTCATTATTTAGCTCAGTCTCCAGCCTGCTTGATTGATGCCGGAAAACCAATTGTTCACCATGGCATCCATGTCAGTCTATTACTGCACTTGGTAGTAATGACAGCCTGTCTCTTTAGCACAGATTATAGTGCTCTGTCTCAAAGCAGCAAAGTGTAGAGTCTCTCTGACCCGTAGTGGGATGAGTGTAAACACCTTCATTTAGCCACCCAAAACAGAATACATTTCCCTGATTAGGGAGTCATTTTCTGTCAAACTAATCACGCAGTGCTTGTTACTGGCATGGCATAAAAGAAGTGCGTTATTGATCTATCTACCTGAAGCGCATATTGTCATCACAAGTTATTGCAAAGGCCCCCTTTGTAACAAACGTTACTACACATTTGTGTTTGCATAAATATTAGATTGCACATTGATGCAATGCCAATGTACTATGTATGTGTATATATATATATATATATATATATATATAGATATATAGATATAGATTTTTTTTTTTTTGAAAAAAAAAAAAAAAGAAATAGGACACATCATTACTGAAAGTACCATCCTCCAGTGTCATTGCACAGAGTGTGGTCCATTTGGCACAGCAGGTGCACAGCAGGCTTTTGTCGAGGGGACATGATGACAGTGAGACATCTCAGGTCTAACTTGCACTGCACCAAGGGCAAACCTTTTAACCATTCCACCATTATCAGGATGACCGGCCTTTCTGAAAGGCGCCACTCTCTTTTCTTTCATTTGGGCAGAAGGGGTAGTTGATTGTAATGGGAACAAATTTTCCCTTTACATTACCATGTCACTAACTATCAAAAGCCTGGAACAGTGACTCCATTTAAGACTCTCCAGCATACTTGCTCCAGATAGAGCACATTGTACTGACCCTCATTATACACAGCCAAACAACAAGCTGTGAGATTCTTTGATCAGCCCTTATAGGCTAACTGGAAGCTGCATGCTCACTAGCACAAAGTATTCTTCTGTACTGACTAATTGAATAGAGGTGGCTTGACTCGATCATGACATAATAAAGTGATCGACATATTTCAACAGGTTGACATTAATCAACGGGAGAGAAAAATACGGATGACAGCAAGAATTTCTACCCCTGTTTGGATATTGTTCTATGGTTTGTTGGTTAGTGCTTTTAGAAATTAAAAAAAAAAAAAAAAGACAGTGACATGAGACTTTTGTTAAAACAAAAGCCACAAGCTATTAATGTGACTTGTTAGTGATGCTAATATATGTAAATGTTATTAATTACAGGCACATATCTTTCATCTGTGCCATTTGGCAGCTAAGTAATTAAAATGGGAATACCAGCAGTGGTGAAAGCAAACATGATCAAATGAGTGAGAGAGGAAAAGGAAAAAGTCCCCTTCCTGAACTCAGCTCTGCCGCGGGCAACCAAGGCCTCATTAGAATCAGAGACACCTAGTTGATCAGCAATTAACCTGATTTGTTTTTTTCCCCCCTTCTTTCTGTGATAACTGGCACGATGCTATCATTTTTTTCCTTGTGATTGAGCTCACTGTGATTTGATATGGCCACGAGGTTATTACAGCCATTTTGTTCTCTGTGACTGCTTTATATCACCATTCCACTCCTTGGTCAAATAGTCAAAAAAAAAAAAAAAGGAAAAATCATGGTCACCTTTGTCCTTTAGCAGGAATGAATATTGTAGTATTGATACTTCCTTTTAAAATTCAAACCTAAAAAAGTATCAATACTGTATATATTTTTTTTATGAAACAGAATGTGACGCTTCTACCATCTCCCTTTGCCCACTGGTCTGTTTCACACACACACACACACACACACACGCAAACACACACACGCATCAGACAGTCATGCAGAAACAAACAAGAGAGTGTGGATGATTACTGAAAGACAGAGTGTTATTTATTGGAGTTATTTCACACCCAGCAAAAATAATGAGGCTAAACAGTTATTAGATAACATGCCAAAAGTTTATTAGATACTATGACAATACCACTAACCAGCCTAAATGTAATTAAACTAAATTGAAGGACTTTCTGGAAGTAATATCATATGTTTTTCTTTTTTATTTACACATTATTTATAATCTTTTTTTTTAAATTTAATTGAGTTTTTTATGTATTGAATTGGCCCACATTTGCAGTCAACTTTCAAAAACCACTATTCTTCTTCTTCTTATTATTATTATTATTAGCAGTAGTAGTAGTAGTAGTATTTGTTTGTTTAATTATTTATTTATTTTTTAACGCGAACAATTAAACTTAATTAAATCAAATTTGACCTAAAGACAGAATGTAAGAATCATAAATTTGCATTTTTTTATATACACAACAACACCTTTCAAAATATCTGTTTTGGTATACGATTCTTGGTATGACATGGTAATGGGTTTCAAAAAATATCGTTGGTTTGGCTCATCTGTAGCCACAAGGGCTATCTGATAGGAGCAAGGTGAGGAATCATGGCATGTACCATGTGAGTGAACACAGGGAGCTTAAAGCAGATAGGGAGAGATCAATAGGCACCTCTGCTGTGCAAGCCCTTGAAATATTGACCTAGCTTCCACGGAAGATCTTCCGTTTTAAAAAGCACACTGCAGATAAGAGACAGTAAGATGACAAGCTCCCTTCAGTACCTTCAGTCATTTCACCCAAGCCCATATTATTGTCTGTAACAGATCATTTCGGTGCACTGGGCTGGATCAAACACACGATACTGCTGCAGGGCAGATCACATGAATTCAAATGTCCTAATATTTAACCAATAGGATTAGAAGAAAGACCTGCTTCCTTCTCTTCTGGAAGCTGAATCACCATTTTAAACGCTGAAACGAGTCTTTCGATTCGGAAAAACCCATCATATCTACCAAATCAATAACTCCAAAGGGAAACAAGTCACAGAAAAAAAACAAATATGTACAAAAATAGTGATCATGAATCAGAAATAACTTTTTTTTGCAGTTGGATTCTGACAAAGATGTTTAGTTTGATGTATGCTACAATATTGTTATTTTAGCAGTTTGGAAAAATGATAGAAAAACCATATGATCTTCAGGGAGGTACAGAGTTTCTATTATGAATGATATAATCAGGTTTATAAAAATATGGATTTTTTGTTCCCTAAACATAGTAATAACTGTGTTATTATCACAAACAAGCTTTTTAAATGAGTAGACGCTTGAAGCTTACTTATAAATGTTACTGTCCTGTATGCTTCTCCTTTTAAATCCAAGGTCCCACAGTTCCCTTGTTACGGCGTTCTTTCTGAAACATGACAGCAGTTTTTCATTTTGTTTCAAATAATTATCCAGTAAATTGCTGTTAATCGCTGTTCTTTCCCAATAATGAGGAGCAGAGGTAGGCATGCAGACGGAGACCAAAGAAACAATACTGCAAATTAAACATAAAATGAATAGTATCACATCTCTGGCCTTTTCTCTCAATTTGCAATCTGTGGCATTTATTGGAGGGAATCATTGTCATTTTGTATGATAATGAGAGGTAAGAGGACCCCAAGATCTTCTTCTTCTTCTTCTTCTTTTTCTTTTTCTTTTTTTTTTTTTTTTGTTTGGCTTCTAAATCATACAAGGTATAAAATGATTCCCTAATCATGGTGCATTGTTTTTACACAAACAAGTTGCGCTATTGTTTACTTACTTGCTTATTTATACATTTATGTATTAATTAATTGTGTAAAAAATTGTATAAATTCATTCATTCATTCATTCATGTTAGACTTTTACACGACCCAGGTGAAGGAACACATACGATTCAACAGTGAACTGATGTTTTAATACACAAATTGAAAAAAGTTGTATGTTTACATGTTTTTAGGTACAAAGTGTCAGTAATGTGTCAAGAAACACATTAATGCAAATTCATTTGTGCAGTGAATTAAGATCAAAATTGAATCCCCCAAGATTCGGTGCATGGACGGAATATAAAGTAAGTCCAGTGTCTCCCTTGCCAAAATGACAGCACTAAGCAGTTCATTGCCTTTACTGCAATGCAACATTCCAATGAATTATTACAGTTCCATCATACCATCCTTCAGTATAGCATACGGTATGAAGGAAAAACAATTGTTGGGTTAATGATAGCAGTGCAAGCAGTGGGTAAGATTTAGCTGTCAATAAAAATTATTCTCCATTAGTAAACTGTGAAAGAAAAATTGGAGAAATAGTGTATACTAATGCAATATTTCATCCCAGGTCCCATCAGCCAACGTTTCAGCAGAAAAGAAATCAGAAAAGAAATTTCAATCTATTTTTAGCTTAAACCTGAGATTTTAATTTATCGGTTTCTTCCAAAAAAAAAAAAAGCACACAATCACAGTGGGTAGATATGACTTTCATTGTATTTCCCTTTCATTCACGTTCAGCTTAAGGAACTAGGCTTCAAATGATATGAAACATATTTGCATACTTTATTAACGCTATTCAGAAGCGACATGAATTTGGTTTTTCATAGGGAGTATTTTGCTTATACTTGCTTATTATGTCAATAGCAAGAAAAAATATTCATGTAGTTCTTTTTTTTTTTCATTCTTACTTTGATCTCCAATTATTTAGACAAAACGGAATGAACTTGTACACTGCAATAAATAAAGCGTTTTCTTTTCTTCTAATCAGATCTCCATGTGAACTGTCACCAACCAGCCTGGACTCAGTCATCCTCTTCATTCTCCTCTGTTTTTCTTTTCCAGCTGAGTGACCTCTTCTCTCCACGTAACCTAGCCATGACCTCTGACTCATTCAATTCAGCATGTGTCTCCAGTCCAGTGACCAGAAACGACAACCCCAGATCACTGGAAATGTCAGTGAGGTGGTGACTCCCCCTTCCCTCGTCAAACCTTGGGTTATTCTCATCTCGCACAAATACAAGACTTGCACCGAGGCTCTATCATCAAACCACCTTCGTTCAATGTCTTTTGTCTACAAATGCTGTCCTATTAGGTATTCTTTTTCAGTCAGGGCAAAATGTGCTCATCTCTTGCTTTTGTAAATGAAAGAAGAGTCACATGGATAGTGGCATTAAAAAAGAGAAATTTTATTATATAGAAAATCAAAACACATTTCAGGATCACTCCAGATGGAATGAGTCATTAAACATGCCTCCATTATACCTTGCAGAATTATTTTTTTTACAATTAATGAAAGCGGGAACCATGCTCCTTAAAAATGTTTGCCATGTTTGTTATCTTACCCTGGATACTTGTCAAAGAATAAAAATACAGAACATCAATAATACAGACTATAATTGTTAATATTGGCTTAATAAAGGTTTAATAAAAATTACTCAAGGACACATTTTATGACATGGAATGTGAGACAGGAAATACAAGAAAGATCTTTTATGTAAGGAATTATTTTCACCCACTCCATCCGAAAAAAATAAATAAATAAATAATAAAAAAAAAATTCAACAGGCCCTGACAAACACAAGATTGATCCTTGAAAATGACCCAATACAAACAGAGGTGCTGATAATGGTTTGAAAAGATGGCTCTATTATGGGTTAGTATTTCATGTTGGGGAGAAAATGCTCCTAATGAGCCTTGTTCTAAAGGCCTGTAGGCCCTGCCTCTCCCTCCCCTTACTCTCCAGACCTCCAGGGGTTAGTGTCTGTGTGTCAGACCCCCATTGTTGTCTGCCGGCGGATAATGTCCTTATTAATTGTACCTCTTTGTAAGGTGTCAGCTGCAGCCCACGATTGAGACGGATGGATCCTCTGGAGTCTGCTTCCAACCCCTCTTCCACTAGCGTATCTTTACACAGAACACAGGTGCATCATTTCTCATCCAGAAGTGTAGGCATTAGGCCCCAAGCGTCTAGTGAAATATGACTCCAAAATGAGTCAAAGGAGGCAAAGAAACTATTCTGGTAACTTGTTTTTAAGAAATATGAAATAACATGAATCACTCAAGCACATGAACAAAGGTGATATTATTTAATCTTTAAAAATGGTATGTACAAATGTAAATGTGTACGTACAGAAATAAGATAAATACTGCACTGAATAAGAAAAGACATGCCACTTACTAGCAACTATTACTATTTTCATGGATAAAGAGAAATGGTATGATCAATTTAAACAAGCAAACAAACAAACCAAACAAGCAAGCAAACAAACAAACCAAACAAGCAAGCAAACAAACAAACCAAACAAGCAAGCAGGAACACAAACAAACAAACAAAACAAGCAAGCAAACAAACAAACCAAACAAGCAAGCAGGAACACAAACAAACAAAACAAGCAAGCAAACAAACAAACCAAACAAGCAAGCAGGAACACAAACAAACAAACAAAACAAGCAAGCAAACAAACAAACCAAACAAGCAAGCAGGAACACAAACGTACAAACAAAACAAACAAACAAACAAACAAACAAATAAACAAATGAACGTTTTACACTTTAACAAGTAAAGGGCACATTTGAAGAATTGTGTTAAATGTCATCTAAAATCTAATGCATAGATCCTGGACCTAATGCAAAAATATGTGATGCACGTTTGAACTGAGGAAATTGACTTACCTGGACAGTCAGGCACAAATTAGTGCACCTATTAGTCACTGACTTGTGAAACAACATAACCCATCTGTCATTATGCAGATTTTTTATTTATTTATTTTTTTTTAACTAAACTTGGCTTTCTATTCCTGCCAACCTTCCTCTTATCACAGCTCTAAAAAGTAAGCTCTCTTTTTTGGTATATCTTTTCCATAATAAATATTTTTCTTAAATAAATGGTCTGAAAGGTTTCTATAAACGTTAACATTAAAATGTACATTTTAAAATTGGAAATACCCTTTCCTAATGTATAGTACACTCTAACTTTGATTTCAAGCTTCTGCATTTTTTTTAAAACATACACTGTGGAATAAATAATCAAAATGAATCTCCATATAACTCATTAAGGTTTTGTTTCGAACAGTGTTTTGTTGAAAATGTGTTTGTTTGTTCATTTGTTTGTTTGTTTGTTTGTTGTTCATTTGTTTGGTTGGCTTAGTTTGTTATTTAAATCCTTTTTGTACACTGAATATGAAATTTCATCACACAGCAAGTTAGTTTAGGTGTTGTTGTTGTTGTTGTTGTTGTTGTTGTTGTTGTTGTTGTTGTTGTTTTTGGAGAGTGGAAGAAAGCCTCAGCATTGTGGGCCAGTGGAGCATGCTGGAAGGTTAGCAAAGGTGACAATGCTGCCCCTGTGGTCCATACCTTCCATAAGCTTTCCAAATTTCCAAGCTTTCCAAAATCATCCATAATTTCCAAAGCTTTACATCTGACATAAATTGCTTGTGGTTTTAGAATATACGAACTAAGAGACTTCCCTAGTCAATGCCCAGTCCATGGGCCATGAGCCAGCCATAAGCCACTGTCATTTACCTGCCTCATTTATCTCTGTAATTGTGCTCACCTGGGCTGTGGGCCTCAGTCTAATTTAGTCTCCCACCACAGTTAGTTCCTGTGGCAATTGGTCCTTAAAAAAGACAGCAGTGGCATACCTTAGATTGTTCCAGTTCCGCCCAACAGTTACTACAATCATAGACTTCTACTCAGGCATAAAAGCTGGGGCATCAGCAGGGCTTGATTAATTACAAATTTCAAGCACAAGGGAGGTTGGTAAGTACACTGATGCCCTATGTGATACCATAGCCTGATGCTTATATATACTTGTGTAACCGCTTTTGCAGATACACCTGGACAAGACGTGACTTTGATTTTGCATCACTCAGAAGCAAATGCTAACTCTTTCTCTAGGAACATATAAAATCAATAGTGTAATCTATACTAAGATGTAGTAAGGACACTTTATAATGCTTCGGTTGGTGGCATATGAGGAATCACGTCTCTATATTTCCCCCCAATTACTGGGATATTTGTTCTTAAAAACATATTACTTTAATTACCTGTGGCTTTTAGGCTAGTTGTAATAACTTCGTGCTAATGAAATATCTTTTCCATTGATTATTTTAGTTTGTTGCAAAAACATAGTTAATTAAATGGACTGAAGCCTTCATTAGATGACCGGCATTAACATCAAATTCTTTACTCCTCATTAAAGGAAAGAGAGTCAATTTAATTAATGCATATTAATCCCCAGTGATGCTTACTGCAGCTTAAAAGGCATAGATAGGCAAACCTGACTTCAAATCATTTTATTTTAAACATGCTAGTTCGATTTCAGGGGAAAGACATAAACGGGCCCCTTTTTGAAAGCTTCGGTAGCTTTTTGTGTGATCTTTCCTCCAGTTAATTAAAAAAATGAAGGATTAAATGCAGCTTCCTTTTCATGTCAGAGAGTACTTGGATACTCAGGTTGCTCTGTGCATAGTGTTACATATTATGGGCTGGAGTCTTGTATATGCTATCATGTACACACTATGGGTCACTTCATAAACCCCCATACAAGCTACTACCAAGAGCCACATTTCAAGTTACTAAAGTGGCTTTGAATGATATTTTGTTTTTCTTGCAGCTCTCTTTGTCCAAAAAAAAAAAAAAAAAAAAAAAGTATAATTCTGAACTGATTGCCACATCAAGTTTTTCCCTCCCCTTGACCAACTGTGTCAGAGGTTATCCATTGTGCCCTTGGTCTTGTTTTCTGACCAAAACCCTTTCTGTCTTGCCAACACATTACTCTCACTGGTGATAGAGAAAAGCAAACAACTGTTGCCAACCGTCAAACATGACCCAGGCTCTTTTTTTTCCCCAGCATTGATATGCGCTAACTGAACTTAAGTGGCAAATCTGGTATTCTCTTGTGTTTTGTTTTATCTCACCCATACAAAGTCTGTGAATGATCTACAAACCTTTGGCGTCTGGAGTAGAAGTGGAAATCAAAAGGTGCTTGCCCCAGAGTGCACCTTTATAGAATTTCTGCCCTCTGGTTTGTGCCATATCAGTCAGTCAGTTTGCTGGGAATGATAAGTTAAACAATAAAAAGTGATTATTCTGTAGGTTTGTGTGAGAGTGTTTGAATAGCAACAGAAGGGCCCATAACAAAGGCTATCCTTTTCAGTCCTTGCTCACAGTGTTTTATTGTCAGTTCATGAAAAAAGATAACACCTTCTTTCTTTCAGATTGTATATTCAGCCTCACCATGCGTGGCGGCATATTTTCAAATTGATGAATAATAGGAAAACTGGGCTCTGTGCAACTTGCTATTACTCACATTAAAAACCCTGGATTTACCCTGGATTATGAGATAAAATAATTTTGAACAATCATTAAAATTAAAAGCCCTATAGCTATTATTTCGCCTCATATTTTAACATTTGCCGATGTGATATCATTTTCTATGAAAAAAAATAAAGAACTGGACAGGGATCAAAATGTACAGAAGACCTTTCCCCTTCCTTTGCCCCTTTATCAGATAAGTATAAATGCTGCTTTTATGTAGTGCAATGGTACATTTTAAATAAAAGAATACAGTCATTATTTTCTACAAACTCCTTCCACAGACTGCATTTCGTGGATATGACAGTACAAGCTGAGACAGAATAGAAAATAAAGAATGACGTAAGAAAGGCAGGGGAAACCCCTTTCAGATTCCGTTAACAACGCTGGTGCATTTTCTCCTTGTTTTTCCCCCTGTTTTTGTGTCTCTTGAAGTGTAGATGAATTTAATATTTATTACAGAGCCTGCTGAGTTAAATTATGGTCAGATGAGTGGTGGCATGGGGTAATCAATACAAATATACAGGACCAGTGTGTAATGTGTGTACTCCTTAGCAGCAGGGACTCTGCCCCCAACCGCTCAGCCTCCTCAGCAGGTTAAATAAATATGATAGTGCAAGTGGACACAATGGATTATATGATATCAATGAAGAACCAGGAAAGTGCTATTATAGTTCCTTTCCTACTGTGAGCGCTATTGACAAGTTGGTTTTGATACATCAATGGCATATCAGTTCCTGAGACCATCACTGGGGGACTGGGGCAATCTCTCTCTCTCTCTCTCTGTCTCTGTCTCTCCCTCGCTCTCTCAGTTCTTTTCTGTATACGTTTTTTTTTTGAGGTTGTAATCTTGTGATTAAAGGCATCTTTTTTGAATATATGTAATAAAAAAATTGATCTTTATTCAGTTAACTTTTCTTTCTCTCTCTTTCTCTCTCTCTCACACTCACACACACACACACACACACACACACTTAACATGTCAACGTTTATATTATAGAAAGTACACTATAATGCCAAGCCATATACTTTGTTCATTCATATGTTCATACTGTATCATTCATATTACGTTATCACATTATCCTTAGTAGTTAGTCAAAATAAGAATTTCTGAAACTGACTAAAGATGGAGACGGGATTAGTAAATCAAACAGATTGCCGATGTAGATCATTGACTTCTTGCAAACAGTATTTATCATGCAAAAACCAACATAGTACTGTTCATGAACATATGAATGTGGTGATTTTACATAAACCCAGTTGCTGTTCTGTTGGATTTTTTTAAAGGTTCTTATTATAAGGATGCTTAAAGCTTTTGCACCTACAGAACAGTCACAGTATATTTCTTTCTTTGCTGCTTAAAATGAATTAAAATTGTTACAAGTGTGAGAAAAAGAGTGAGTTGTTCAGTTGGTATAAATGATATAAAAATCATATAAAAGTATAAATGTGTGTACATGCCCCATATTAGGGCAGCCATCTTCTTTCAATAACTTCTATGTAGCTAAATGTTTTACTCTATAGTAGCTAATTTCATGAGACTGATAAAATGTGATGATGGTGTGATGGTATATGTATGCTGTCACACATAAAGGTTGATGAATGGACATGCTATTTTCAGGTTGACCCTGTGAAATGACAAAGCTCAATTAGCTACCTACTGAATGCGGTTTATAGCTACTGGCAAACTGCCCATACAGTAACTTCAGAGCAATGATCCACTTCTAGTATTGATTAAGTCACACTCTCAGGCAGTGAAAGGGAAAAAAATGAGCTGTGTGTGAAAGGCATTATTAGTGGCCACTTCAGATAACCCGATACAACCCGATACAGCCTCTTCAAGAGGTTGCAACCCCTACACACCCTCTAGCTGTCTTTATTAGTGATTGCACATTGTGCAATTATTTGGCCTGGCCAGGAACGGTGTGCTTCTATACAGCTTTTTTTGATCAGTTCCCATGTAGTGGCTGTTCAAAGTGTATTTTTTTTGAATGGAAAAAATATTTTGAAGGTTGTTCAGACCAAAGCGTATGTACTACAGACATGAAACTTTTCCAGTATTCTCTCTACTCAGGTGAGGGAGAAGAGCGTGATCAGCCTAATGGTAGCTCTATATCGCAGCATAGCACACCATTTTACATTTTAGTCCATGTCTCAAGAAATATGAGGCCTAGAGACAAAATTCATTTTTCCAATGATTTCTTGGCTGATTCTGAACCAATCTGGACCACTTAGCCCCACCCACTTAATTTTTTTTTTTTTTTTTTGCTAATTTACATAATATGCAAAACCTACTTTTGGGAACTAGTCCTAGAATTTTTGTCCCATCTTCTCAAAGCTGGTGTCATGTCACTCAGGAGAGTTCCTCCTTTAGTAACATGTTGAGAATTATGAACAATATGGCTGCAACCTGACAATCAATTCTAATGGGGAGGAGTCTAATTCCGACCTTTGTAAAGAATGTGGCTGCCACCTACCAATAAATCATTGCAAGGTGGGACTTAACTTACTCAAACAGCTGTAACACATGCTATATTAGATGGATATACCCAAAACCTGAAAGGCATATTCAGGGCTGAATTCTGAGGCTGTGTGCTAAAGTTGGGATGTGGTCATCCTTAGGGGGCGTGGTTATGTTCAAGTGCATTTTTCTCACATATGTCTCACATATGTCTGATTGAGCTCAAAGAATTCTCTTACAACCACCTAAGAAAGCCAGAAACCGCCTGCGTACCATAGGCGCTGCCTGACAATGCCCTTCCGACCCCTTAGTGACAACAAGGAGTTGTGTTGGCTGAGCAATCACTCTGCATTTTCTTCAGGAAATGCACTTTTCTAGTTTAACAGCTACCTGTACATAGCTTTTTCTTTTCATTTCTTCCGTTGTCTCTTTCTCATCTTCTTTAATGTTCTCTCTCCTAGACTCAATTCAATTCAATTCGATTCAGTATAACTCAATTAAAATATTTATGTGTCACATGTGTATTTGTAGAAAGTACAAAGGTGCAGTGAAATGGGAAAAGACTGTGCACAGCAAGAACAGTAAATAGACTTTAGAGACAACATAACTATGGGTATAGAGGTAAGGGAGAGTGCAAATGTGGCAGGTGTGCTGTGTGACAAGCGTGATCAGATGTTGTGTATGTGTGTGTCATGTACAGATCAGCTGGAGGGTGTTGGTGGTCACTGGAACGTCTGCTGGCTTGGGGAAAGAAGCTCCTCCTTAGCCTCTCAGTCCTGGCTATGATGTCTGTGATTACTCCAGTGTGGTTCAGTGCTTCTTGCATTAACATTCACTTGCAATTGGCGAATGGTATTTATTTGCCTACGTTAATGCTTTTGTTTAGGGCTTTCAAAGCCATGCTGTTTGCGATGAGCTTCCTGAGCATCTAATTTTATTTACTTATTTGCATTATTCAACTAAATCTATTCAGTGTAAATAATTTAATCACCAAACAGGTAAATCATCTTATTCAACACTGATTTTTATCTAAAAGTAAAACGTGGAGGTACTGATTTAGAAGACGGCTGGCCTTAAAACATTTTATAACTATGTCATAACTGCTGCAGCTTTCAAATGTTTTATGGATGATAATTACATCCCTGTAAAAATCCGAATGATGCTACTTATTTCAAACTCTATGGCTAAAGCACATTATGCATTCATATAATTCAGAGCAGACTATGTGGCAGGCACTTCGCTCCAGACCATATACACGTAATTAAGTGTATGAATACTCTGCATACTCCCCCTTTTCCCTTGTCTGATATGATCTAATAACATGCCACAAATTATTGTGTGTCTGCCTAAGCCTGGCACACATCCGCCTGCTTGGATACATTAATGTGCCTTCATAGAGCTTTTAGAGAGTTTGAAGAGATGCAATTTGAGAATGTAATGGGAGGGTGGGCGCTTTTAGCACAGGACATGTCATTGTAGCTCCAGGGCTAGCTGACATTTTGCAGGCATGTGTTGATCGTGGATGCTCTAATGTGTAATGTGTTAAGTAGAATGAATTTTCCACGCACACATCCACTGCTGCAAGGAACATCTCAAGCACACATGAATAACAACAGCTATTTTTCAAACTGTTTCTCAGAAAAAAGATCATCTTTTTTTTTTTTCTTCCAGCACATATCTCAGGGGAAGAAAGGCCTGACAGAGGTCAGTTGCATAAGCCTAATGGGTAATGTGTGAGTAGTATGAAATTTCCAAGCACATATCCATTACTGCAAGAATAATCTCAAACCTAAACTCACCACAGAAACTGTTTTCGGACTGTTTCTCAGCAAGGCTCATCTTCTTTACCCCCAACACCCATCTCTTTTCTCCAGAGGGAGAAAAGCCTCAAAGGCAAGGCTTGGTGCCAGGTATTGGTGACACAGCAAACGCAGTCCGCAGCCTTGGCCACAAAAGATTTGGGAGAGACGCATTTGCATAAGGTCAGTGCTTGGCTTCTGATGGAAGTTATGTAGCATCCCCCTCCCCCTGTCTCTTAGCAACACTCCTGCTCTCTTGGTCCGTGAGTTAAATTGACTGGTCCTCTCCTTTTCTTCCTTTTCACAGAGAAGTTCACAATAAAATGCCACCCTCGAACCTATGTCTGTCAACCAGAAGGTCATCCCTCTCTTTTTCCCTTACTCCTCCCTCATTCCCCTTATCATGCTTTCATCTCTAATTAAAAGATGGATTTTTTTTTTTTTGTTTGTTTGGTGACCATAGATGAGGGAGAGAATTGGTTTGAGTAAAGAAAGACCTTCTTCAGCCTATATATATATATATATATATATATATATATATATATATATATATATACATATAAATTATAAAATATTACAGTGGCTGTATGGTGGTCATGTTAAATGAAAGGAAGGGCACATAATGATGGCACCTGAGTGAGGAATAATACGGGAAACCTGCTTAACGTGGATTCAGTACAGCGCACCACACTGTAGTAGTAATGGAAATGTTCGAAGTGACACTTAGCTCTATCTTCTTAAGATGAAAAAAAATGCTTTGGGGAACCAAGGTCCAAATCAGAGGAATGAAAAAAAAAAAAAAAAAAGACAAGAACAAGGGAGTTAGCTGTTTTTCATGCCAGAACTTAATGGGTTGAGGGAAGAGGGGAAAGGGGAGGGGTAGATTCTCTCTCTGTCTGCTTTGTTGGGAGGAGGCAATATGATCCAGATGTTGGGGAGCAGTGTTAATAGAGGGTCAAATTTGGACAATAGTCTCCATCACTGATTTCAAAGACGCCTCTGTCAGCTGAGCCCATTTCTGACTGCTCTATCACGCAGAATTGGACAGACCATTCATATTATCTTTTTTGGCATGGCAGTCATACACCATTACGTTAGTACATCCCCCACTGATCAACATCACTCGCACATACAGCATCCGTCTAATGCAATGATAGGCAGTAAATGAGGTTTAAACGCAGTGTTCAAAAGATTTAATGACAATGTAACTCAATAAAGATTTAGTGAAAGAAATGACAAGATGATGATGATGATGATGATGATGATGATGTGATTAATAAACACTTTAACTCTGAGGTTGGTGCTTCATGTGTCAAACCTTACTTTTTCAGCTATCTCAGTGTTTCATTGATAATGGGATTTAAAAACAAAGGTGAATGCCTGTGAGCTCTTCTTCGCTTAGTCATGGTTGTCAAGTTGCACTAAAAGAAAAAGCTAACTCAGCCAGTGCTTTGTCCATCAGCTCTCAAGCGGAGAGCAGGATCTTTGTGTTCACATATTAAGAACACAAAGGTCCTTACCAAACTTTATAACGTCACTTCAGTACTGAACAAGAAGCGAAAGAAAAGTGACAACTTCATTGCAGTCCAACACGGCCGTCTAAGCAAATTATTTAATAAGAACAAACATCAGGGATATCGTTCCTCTTTTTAATCAGAAGTTGATGAGAGATGATGTGACCTGTGAGGTGAGAATCCATTAATCCTGGTACATTTCAGTATCGTTTCATTTTATAGGTACAAAGAACGTGTACGTGCTGGTAAGTGTGTGTGTGTGTGTGTGTGTGTGTGTCAGATTGCGGCCCGGCTGCCAGTCAGGAGCACTTGTACTTAAAGGTGCTGTAAGGATCTCCGACCAGCTGTTTTGCGCTGCTCTCCACGTGTGAGATTTGTTCATGTGAAAGCAGCTGAAAAGGAGTCCCACTGGTGACCCTTCACTTTTTAATGAACTGTGAGCAGATGAGGCGAAGACAAAGGTTCAATAATGACAAATTGGAAATCGTGGAGGAAGGACGGGAGGAGGTAAAAAGGTGGGAACATCCACTCTTCCAGCCATCCTGATCGCGTTGCCCTTTAAACGCGCAAGCTCGCCTGCGTGGTGCACTCTTAAAAGAAACAATACATTTTCCATACATCTGAGACGTGAGACATGCTGCTCCATCGTGATGTTTTTGTAAGAAAGGAATATTCACATATTGCACAAACCAGTATTCAGAGTTTAGACGTAACTGCATTAGAAACGGCTCTATATCTATCTAAAAATCGATGCTTTCATTTGGAAGTTCCCATAATTAAATAGTTTCACGTTCAAGGGTTTTTTTTTGTCCCTAAAGGGCCATCTTTAAGTCCCTAGTCTGTGCAGATTGACAGCGCGTGCCCTGTGTAATAGCGTGTCGCACACTGAGGCAGACAGATGTTCTCGACATCGCACCGCTGTAATGCTGAACAGTGCGCGTATCTGTTCCTGTGTGACGCGCAGGTGCCTGGTGCTGTTCTGCGCGTCCTGACGCGCTGCATTCGCCACTGTCAGTCTCCTCTGTGTGTGTGTGTGTGTGTGTGTGTGTGACGGACGAGAAAACAGTAATGCTCAAGTCTGACACACACACACACAAAAGCATTTGAGAATTCTATACAGACAATAAAGACATCCTTACAGCGTATTAAAAAACATTAGCCTTTTCAGACCCTGAGTCAGTTTTGCAAAGGCAGTGAGGGTTCGTAAAGCTTGGACACACAGGCTGCAGTTTCCCCAAATAACTGCATCATACATTTTTATTAAATTGTAGGGACTGTATAGCGATAATCACATTACCTACACTCTGTCCCAGTTTAACGATGCGTTTGGGCTATACTTTAATTCAAATTGAATCTCACAGCCAATTCGCAGCCATTTCGTTTTTTTTTTTTTTTTTTAGAAGGGCACTTATAGAGCTGATGAAGAAAAAAAATATACATATGAAGAATTTGTACTGAAAATAGCAATTGTTACTCAGTCCTAGTCGACTAACTATTGTTGCCTACGTTACTTCAACAAAGAAAACCAACTCGCTGTCCTTTAATACACTGAAACCAAATTTACTGTCAATTTTACAGTAATTTACTGGCAACAGGGTTACTAATAAAGTGCTGTTAAAAAAAATGTACAATAAATATCCGTAAACATATTTACAAGAAAGTACTGTAATATCTTACATAGTATAAAATAACAATTAATGCAGGATGCAACTTAGCTGAAGGTTAAGGGTCTTGCTCAAGGACCTCACACCAAACACTGTTGCCAATAAATTCTTGTAAAATCTACAGTCCTTTTTTTTTTTTTTCTTACAGAATATTAATTACAAATTAGCAAAATAAAATAAAAAAACGCAAAAAAAAAGATCATCATCAACAGCTATAACAAATAATAATGATAACAACAACAGCAATAATCATCATCATCATCATCAACAGCAATAAATATAATAATGATAACAACAACAGCAATAATCATCATCATCATCATCATCATCATCATCATCATCATCATCATCGTGTGAATAGTGGCAGCAGTGGAGGTGCAGATTGCATTTGGTAGTTTTAAATGAAAAGGCCTGTGTGAATGAGGCATCACATATTCCGCAGGAATATCTCAAGCCTGATCGATAGGAGGATGAGGAGTGCTCGGGGCTCTACAATTGAGTTCCTAAAGGCGACATATGCGAGACGCAGCCTCTGAGTTGTGGAGCAAGACTGTAATGATGGAAAGCCTCTGGACTCAGAGAGCTGATTACATCGAAAAATCCCACGTTTATAAGCTATCATGTGAAGTAATCTCTCGTCCTCCCTCCTAAACAGCTGGGTGCTCTCGCTACACTTGTCATTTTCCTCGCGCTCCTGTCTCTCTTCGGCTCGTCATAACCTGTAATAAAATGGCCTTTTGTGCAGAGTTAAAGATCAAAGGGCATCAGATTTATTTCAGAAGTGACAGAAGAGGGTACAAGGGACAAGACGTACCTGGAATACTATCTCTCTCTCTCTCTCTCTCTCTCTCTCTCTCTCTCTCTCGTGTATGGAGACTCTGTCAGTCCTCACGTGTCTGTCAGATCGCGCGCTGTTTCCACGTGTGCGCTCATTAGATGATCTTTTTAACCCTGGTATGCTCGACTACGCTGCGTTTTTACATGATCTACAGTCTGTGCACTCTAATTGTAGGCACGTGAGCCTGTGTTTCCGGTTTATGCTACTCGTCCTCGTTCTTCATCATGCTAAGATCCCGGAGAGTCGTAGCTTTTTCCCTAAAACAGTTTGGAGAAACCAATTTGCATCGCATAAGGAGGGGGACATGTTGATCATTACTGCTGGACCCGATGCTAGAGATAATCGTCCATCTGATCCTCACTGTATATTTATTTCCTGCTTCTACTTCTAATGTATGGTGAGCAGTCAGACATAATGCAGTCACTGAAACCAAGTCTATTTCTTTTCACTACATCGTAGCAACAGCAAACAACAGGTTCAGCATCAAAACTGCAAAATTCTCCTCCTTTATATATATATATATATATATATATATATATATATATATATATATAAAACTTGTTTTCTGAGAGAACTTATATTAGCTAGCTAGAACATGCCCGTTTGCATGTTAGTAACTACTTTGTTAAAATCTTTCTTTTCCCTCCTCCTGTAGGAAAAGCTTGTTCATTATAAGACTTGCTAACACACAATTAATTAATGAACCGCTCGTCTTGTTTGTGGTTAGAGTGTAGCTTATGGGTATATAATAAATAAATAAAAACACAGAAGATGGACCATCACTGTGCAGATTTTGTGCAGTTCGATGGAATTCAAAGTGTTGGCATGGATGCATGGATGTATACTGTATAGTATAATACAGCAAGGACAACAGAAAATATCAGTAATAACAATACTAACAATAACAACTGAAATAATAATAATAATAATAATAATAATAATAATAATAATAATAGGAGTAATAACAGTGGGGGTAGGAGTTGAGGAACAGGAGGTCTCTCTCTCTCTCTCTCTCTCTCTCTCCCTCTCTCTGCCTCTCTCTCCCTCTCTCTGCCCTGGACCTGTGGCACGCGGGGACGCTCCTGCGCGTACCTCACGCCTCTTGCCCTGCGTCTGTCTCAGCTGAGGTGAAAGGTAAAGCTCCTCCCACTTGCACACCTGAGCTCTTCCCACCCCGAATGGCACACTTCCTTCCCAAAGCACCGCGCCACGAGCCGCACCGTGATCCTGCTTCGTTTAAACCCAGCGCAGTGCACCACCAAAACATTTGCCACGCTTGCTAAAGGGGGGGACAGGATCCGTGATTAAGTATTTACACCGCAGCAAAGGGAGAGAGAGAGAGAGAGAGAGAGAGAGAGACAGCGCTGCATAGTTTGACTCTCGTTCCCTTTCCCTTGCGTAGTGCTCAGTCTCAGCGCACACGGTAGCAAACTCGCAGTTCTACTGTGTACGTGGAGAAATGAAATCAGAAAGGCTTTTGGTCAAGCCAAAGAGAGGTCATTCTAATAATGCCGGGGTCAGTAGTGGGAGCCGGCGAGTCTCCGCGTCATTTTTCATTTGTTCACGGAGTTAATGACAGTTGCAGGGGCGGCAACACAGCCAGTCGCCGTGTGATGTCACGAGCACATACCGGAGGATTATGAGAGCAGGTGGGGACAAAGACTGTGGATGAAACAGAAAAATAAACAGTGTGTAGCACTCACCACCATGTGCACCTTCCCAGTCCTTCTGGGATTAAGAATTTAACGTTTACTATGTAATCTAAGATCTGGAGCCCATCCTTAATTCTTTTCATTCTTTTCCACTGCTGCTGCACCACTAAATCATGAATTAGGCGATCAATAAATAAGTAAATAAATAAATAAATAAATAAATAAATAAATAAATAATGCAGCATTTTTGAGAATTTCTTTCTGTGGAGTGATGTGCTTTCTCCTGGTGCCCTTTTGCTTCTCTGGCTGATTTATACAACACAATCATACCACATTTCTTCTAACACAACCATACCACAATTCTTCTAACACAACCATACCACAATTCTTCTAACACAACCAAACCACAATTCTTCTAACACAACCATACCACAATTCTTCTAACACAATCAAACCACATTTCTTCTAACACAGTCATACCACAATTCTTCTAACACAGTCATACCACATTTCTTCTAACACAACCATACCACATTTCTTCTAACACAACCACACCACAATTCTTCTAACACAACCATACCACAATTCTTCTAACACAGTCATACCACAATTCTTCTAACACAACCATACCACAATTCTTCTAACACAACCATACCACAATTCTTCTAACACAACCATACCACATTTCTTCTAACACAACCATACCACATTTCTTCTAACACAACCATACCACATTTCTTCTAACACAACCACACCACAATTCTTCTAACACAACCACACCACAATTCTTCTAACACAATCATACCACAATTCTTCTAACACAATCATACCACAATTCTTCTAACACAACCATACCACAATTCTTCTAACACAGTCATACCACATTTCTTCTAACACAACCATACCACAATTCTTCTAACACAACCAAACCACATTTCTTCTAACACAACCATACCACAATTCTTCTAACACAACCATACCACAATTCTTCTAACACAATCAAACCACATTTCTTCTAACACAACCAAACCACAATTCTTCTAACACAACCATACCACAATTCTTCTAACACAGTCATACCACAATTCTTCTAACACAACCATACCACAATTCTTCTAACACAACCATACCACAATTCTTCTAACACAACCATACCACACTTCTTCTAACACAACCATACCACAATTCTTCTTTTTCATTACTTCCAGATGGATGAAGTCATTAATTCCACGCCTCACCTTCTCACGTCTGCCGTCTGCATTCTGTCCGTTTTTACAGAATGTCCAACAGAATCATATTGTTGTGATGTATTGTCGTGGCACTGATGTGAACTTCAGCATGTCTGGAATAAAGGTTTCTCTGATTGTACTGATTGGAAAACCACAGCCAGAATCGGGACAAAGGTGTGAGCAGGTGGGCTCTTGTTACTTTCAGGTAACTTCCCCGCGGGTTTTAAAGTTTTCAGTTAGAGATTATCTTTGTGAGAAATCCAGCCTTGAAATTGGTGGATAATAAAGTTTACCTACAAATGCTCACGCGCGCACACATATGCACGCATGCACATGCAAACACACACACACACAAACACACACACACACACACATAATCCCGCATGCAATTTGTTGAAATGTATTCAGGTTGAGTCCTTGATTGAAGACTCTTCATCACCTTCTTCACTAATAAAAGGACAAGAGAAGGAAGCTGCTCTACTCGGACGGAGCACCACTGAAAGTCTGGACTAAAATAACACAATCGTACTCATTTTATATTTGCAATTTTGCAAGCCAGACCATTCCACCGTTCCACTGAACGAAATCCAATATCACCTTCGTGTCTTATAACTATTACTACCCTGAGGTCAGGGCTGAGTTTCTCCAAAGGATTACAGCACAAAATAATCGCTAAATGCTGGAACAAGCATCACATCAACACGACGCATTGTGGAAACTGGGCCCAGTGCAGTTTGGGATAGAAAAAATCTGGGATAGAAAAAAGTCCTTCTCCAAGGCTACTCGCTTGCCAAGTGTCGTTTAGACCAGGGGTTCTCCAGATTATTGCAGCCAGGGAGCCTTTATTAAAACCGCATCAAAAAACTAGCAACTATTCATATACATCCATCTATTCAAAATATCAGACTTGGTATGTCTATGTGTACAATCGTGTTTGGCTTTTTAGTTGAGCAGTGGATCTTTTATTCCTGAACCATCCACTCACAGAACCCACTTTTTCATTAAAATGCGATTAAAATTATCATTAGATTCAAAGTGACAGTATTTATAATCCGACTTGTTTTTTTTTTTTTTTTTGAGTTATCGAGGTTTGGATTAGACTCATTCAATTGAAGTGACCACTAAAATGAGATAATAATAATAAAAGAAATCAATAATAAATATATAAACTTTGATAATAGCGGGTTTTGATTTCCACCACTGTAATAAATAAATAAATAAATAAATAAATAAATAAATAAATAAATAACGGACCCCTGGGGGTCTCTGGACTCCAGTGTGAAAGCCATGGCTTTAGAGAGACAGAAAAGTGCCTCACTGCATAGATGGACATCCAGAGGCACTAATGATTATAAATACACAGAGTATGCACATGATCTGTACAAAAACAGCAGAAACATGAACTAATGGCGCCTGTCACTGACATAACGCGAGATGGATTGAGGTCGCTTGGGTGGGTGTTGAGGTATGGGGTATACTCACACTGTAAACACAAGTTATACTGATCATTTCAGATACTTATATGTTAGAAATAATATGCATATTACAGTGGATATTCATACCACAGTTGTCATCCGTGATCACAAGAAGCATCCATTTCAAGAACAGATGCGTTTGGTGGTTTGGTCTGGAGCTTAAAACTAGGCTATGAAAGCAGCCATTCAGCTGGATGTTGGCATGGTGCTGGAGTTGCCCAAGTCTTTTTCGTGTCATAGAAATATCAAAAATTAAATCGCACAAGGGAGCTTTGACAAGGGTCGTGGTCCTTGTCTCCGTCTTGCCGTGTGTCGGACTGTGTTACTGGCCAAAGAGACCTGCGGTGTAAATGGGCTTCCACGCCTGTCATCCCCTTAATAGACCTGTCAAATAACGGCTCCGCCTCAGGAGCGAAACTGGTGGCATATCAGCGCAAAAAGACATATGTGGCGAGGTGGCGAATAGTTGATTTAAGAGGCGAAAAGGGGATGAAGCTATGGTACCACATTTTAGCCGACATTTTTTTTATTTCATCAAAACGCCTGATTTAGGGTGCAATGGGTTGCCCCCTCTACATTAACAGTTTTTTGTTTTGTTTTGTTTTGTTTTGTTTTATTTTTGTATGTATAAATATATTTTAATATTCATGCAAAACACTGAATGTTTATAAACAGGCGTTTATCAGTATCTGCTCTCCAAATTATTATTATTATTATTATTATTATTATTATTATTATTATTATTATTATTATTATTATTATTATTATCAATAATAATAATAATTTAAACCACCAATATTAATTTAGAATATTTTTTTATTATCATGCTTTATGTGCATAACAGGTACTTTTTTGCTTTATTTAATTTATTTACTATATTTTATTTATTTACTTCTTACGTATTTCATATTATAAACGAGTAAATGTTGCCTGCATTTTTAAATGTTTATGACGTTTTTAAATGCTTATGAAACTGGGTCCAGTTGTGAGTAGAAAATGATTACAGGTGGTTTAAGGCTTCATTACAGGTGTGTGGATGTGATCAATATCAGCAAATAAGAGCGCATAATCCATTTACTTGGACTTGGCTGCCATGGACTTTTTTCCCTACTGATAACACAAATAAATGTAGGAGGCTGTTAATGGCAATGTCAGTGCCCAAAGCAGGTCATAAATCAAAGCACGGGGTTTTAATTTGTTTCATTGGGTCTCTTCATCTCAGTCCACAATTCTGGCTGGAAAGCGAAGTACTGTTCCAAACACCTTAAATATGAGATTATCCTGTGTCTTCTCCTTTTTTTTGTTATCCAACCCCCAATACCACCAGATATCAGAACTTGTCCAAATAAATGGTCTTGAGTGTATAAACACTATAAAACGTATTAACAGCGGTATATCGAAATATCTCTTTTAATACAAGGCGTGTCACAACATACAAACTAAACCTAAAACAAAACGACAGTGTGAGACGCTCGTGTAAGAGCGAATTCATTAGGCTGGTCCAGTGTGTGTGTGTGTGTGTGTGTGTGTGTGTGTGTGTGTGTGTGACCGCAGGGTGCTCGCTTTTCGTCAGGTATATCTAATTAGAGCATATTCATAGCTTCTTTTTCTTTTCACACCCTTCAGGCGCCCACACAGATTCAGTGAGGCAAAGCATAATTAGAGACACTGTTCCTTTAATTGTGGGCTACGTGGGCTAGTTATAAAGGTTTTTTTTTTTTTTTTTTTTTTTGGTTAAATTATCCTCCTGTGCCTCTGCACCGTTATCTCTCTGTAGACAAGACTATGGCCGTGCTTTCCAAAAAAAAAAAAAAAAAAACTCAACCCTGTTTTTGCATTTTGCAAGCTCACTCTCACTCTCGCTCTCCGCCTATCCGTCCTTCTCTCTCTCTCTTTCTCTCTCTTTTTTAGTTCACTGATCTGAGCTTGAAATGCGAAGACAGCAGCGCTAAGCCTCCAAACGTGCGATTTTTCCAGAAGATCTCTAGAAGCAATCTCAGCCCGCCTGACCCCTGACAGCTGCAGATCTCTTTATTTCTCTCTCTGCTGCCACTTCATTTGGTGGCAAAGCTCTCATATTCACACTTTGCTCGGTCCGGTGTTTATTATGTGCATACACACAAAATACCCCACCGTGAGCAAAAAAAAAAAAAAAAGAAAGAAAGAAAGGTGGCGGTGGTGGGTGGGTCAGGGGTGGAAGGGGGTGGGGGTTGGTTTGGTTCTCATCGGTGGCGCTCACTAAATCCAGGCCTCAGTGCGCAGTTTCACGTTTCCACCGGCCAGTCATCGGTAGGTCATCAACACATCCTTTTTGTGCGTGTCATTCTCACACACACACACACACACACGTGCGCGCGCACACACACACACACACACACCGAAAGAGAGAGAAAGAGAGGGAGAGAGAGAATGATAGTATTCCAGGTACGTCTTGTCCCTTGTACTCTCTTCTGTCACTCTGAAATAAATCTGATGTCCTTTGATCTTTAACTCTGCACAAAAGGCCGAGAGAGAGAGAGAGAGAGAGAGAGAGAGAGAGAGAGAGAGAGAGAAAACTATCTGGTCTGTAATGGGCTGCGTTTCCCGAAAGTTATGAATCTTTATGTGTAGGGAATAATTTAGCGAAAAAAAGCAGGTGAAGGAATGGATCCACAGTCTCGTTACCGAAAGAGTGAAAACAGAAACACACCTCCACAGAAAATAGTTTTAAATGGCAGACTATAGAAAATTAATATTTATTTTTAAAAGCAATTCTTGCAAAGCAAAATCGGGGCTGCATATTTTGGCCAAAAAAAATATATATATGTATAATAATAATAATAATAATAATAATAATAATAATAATAATAACTATTCTTTTATAATGATATAATTATTTCACAAAATCTTCTGCACAGTCGAAGCCTATTTTGTGACAGTTTGTTTGAGTGGCACTGCTGTCAAGCTGGACTTTTGGATATTTCCTTGATTATCTCTGTTCTTTAATTGATAGTTTGTTTTTTTTTTTTGTTTTTTTTTTGCAAAGAATTAGAGAATAAACAAATGTCAGCCAGTAGATATTGAGAGGAAATCCACTATCACCCAGTAGCCAGTCTCACTTTCATTACCGACATTTTTCCGGCCAGCTGTAGATGGGATTCAAAGGATATGTATAGAGAGGAGGCCTAATTTCAGTGGCATAAATAACTTATTTCATGCACGTTATCCCAACTTCATGTTGAAAATTACATGTAGTTGCATGACGCCGTGATCACTAAGTTCACCAGTGTCTGTTTTTTTCTCTTTTAACATACCATCAGGGGCATGACCACAAGGATGACACTGGGTGACTGCTGCCAAGCATCAGACTGTACAAATACTACAAAACTGTTTAATAATAATAATAATAATAATAATAATAATAATAATAATAATAAAAATTAAATTAAATTAAATTTAATTTAATTTAATTTAATTTAATTTAATTTAATTTAATTATTATTATTATTATTATTATTATTATTATTATTATTATTATTATTATTAAACTCTTTGGGGAAATGGACCAGTGAGGGATTTTTTTTTTTCCTTTTGTACCGAAATTAGCGGCCTCTGCCTTTCTGACGTAGAACTGCATGCATATGAATAAAGTGCTTAATGAATTATTATAAAGGATTACTCATTCATTTGGGAACTAGTTTACGTAGCCTACTAATAGTTAAGGAAGGTTTTGAGGTAATTAACTTTGCCTTATGAATCCTTCGGGAAACGCACCCTGTTCCGTTACAACTCCTCCTTCCTTGGTCTAATTTTTCCATCCATTCTTGAAATGTATTTAGAAAATCAAATTCATCGGGGAAAGTTCCCCTCACTGCCCAAAGCTTCCTTGTCCTCTGTCTGTGTGTGTGTGTGTGTGTGTGTTTGTAGCCTACACCATGACCTACTGACCTAATTTCCTAACGAAGAGCCTTAGGATCTAACTGTAACCTTCATATCTACCTGTCCTGACTCAACGCATTGCATACTGTATCCGCTTACACAAACACACACATATAGAAACACTGACACAAAAGACAGTGCGATCAAATGTTTATTTGCAGGATTTCTTTGAAAGCTAGTCATCCCCTCCCACTATGAGGGTGTATATGTTGTCGGACCCTCCCATTCTTGAAATGAGACTCCGGGCTCTGTCATTAGATCGGATGGCAAGGCTTTATACAAAATGTTTTGCATAATTACATACCAAAGACAGAATCGCCACCTTCAGATTTTATGGGTCACAAAGCATCCACAATTGCCACTTTATTGTCCACCGAAGTCCAGAGCAGCCAATGACAAAGAAAGAAAGAAAAAAAAATCTCATCTGCCTAATCTAAACTCGGGGGATTGAATTTTCATTCTCATAATAAAATAAAAAAAAAGAGAAAAAAAAAAGAAAAAACAGTAAAGGAGATTACTTCCAGACTGACAACTTGTTTACATATAATTGTAAAGTTCAGAGGACTTGCCAGGTTTAGAGAGAACGTGATTAGAGACTGCACTCTCAATCTGCCTTTCTAAAGAGGAGCCCCAGAAAGGGCAGATCCCTACGTCCTTCAGGTTAACTCTATTGCGACATTAGGGCAAAATACAGCGATATGTATATATATATATATATATATATATATATATATATATATATATATATATATATATACACATACCTATGTAGTGCTCGTGACACAAGACAAGCCGTGCTGCAGGTCATCATTTAAATAGTAATGCAAACACGTACTGACATGTTTGTACCTTTTTTTCAGGGAAGTGTTTTTCAGGGAATATGAAATAGTTGTTTTTTTTTTTGTTTTTTTTTTTGCTTGGAATTTCAATCACTGTCATTAACAATGTGATACATTCATTCAAAATATTTAGCAAAATGTAAGTGGTGTTTAGCGTTTCTGTCTGTCATTTGATACTCGCCACACCGGAACTAATGCTTTTCCCCAGTCCTGGTTTTACAGGGAAAAAAAAAAAAAAAACGGGATAGCGAAATCTATAAATATAAATTCCTCCGAAGAGAGAGAGGAAAGCGGTTGTATCCACATGATGCAAACCGACAGCTTTAAGTGCATGATCATATCATTATCATGTTAGATTTCACGTGCAGGTGCCTCTATGAAAACTCAAAGAGAAAAATTAAAATAGTCCAGACAATAATAATAATAATAATAATAATAATAATAATAATAATAATAATAATAATAATAATAATAATAATCTGCTTTCTAAAGGTGCTAAAAGTTTCTTAAAATAAATGTAGTTCACTTGAATAGATTTCTCTCATATTTTCATATTGCATTTAGCTAATTAACCACAAAAACTTTTTTTTTTTTAAATAAAGCTTTTTACCCATCTTTTTTTTTTTCAAGGGTTATAACACTGTATGTGTGTGTGTGTGTGTGTGTGTGTGTCTACCTCAATTACAGACAGGACGCACTGTATATTTATAGTTACACTCGCTAAAAATAAAAAATAAAAATAAATAAATCAATTGGTAGTAATTAAGGTTAAATAATTGTGGATGATATAGGCCTCTGTATATGCGTCAGTATATATAGAACAGCAGACAGTAATTGAAGACAGCGTGCGGGGAAGCTCCACACACTAGAAGAGGTGAAGATGGGATTCAGTAATGGTGCACTTCTGAGTGAGGTACAATACAGCGCCATCTCGCTTTGAAACGCAGAATGGCAGCGCAGCTCCCTGTCCAGAGAGCTGAGGGAGGGCTGGTTTTGTTCAGCAGCACGCATGATAAAAACTCAACCATTAGCAGACTCAGACGAATCTGCTTTTTTATCGCCACTGGAGTTCTATAGTCTGGATTCTCCAGCACGTGTTTACAAACGTGGGCAAATGTGTGGACATGCAAATGTTATTGAATCGTGTGAAAAAAAAAAAAAAAAAAAAAAAAAACTGCTCATGTAGTGGACACATTTTGTTGAAGTTACCATACATGTTTTTGGATCTTCTTCTAAGTCTAGGGAGCAGGCTTAACTTTTAGCTTGAATGATCTTATGCGGGGATGGAAAACATTTCACAGTGAGGAAAACACTAATGACTTGCGATTAGCAACAAAAAAAAAGTAGGCTGCAATTTCACACAACTGAGAGTCGCGTCGCAATAAGTGTGTGAGTGCACTGTTTCCAAAGAGTGTGATTTATTTGTTGGGAAAGTGTTGTTAATAATAATAATAATAATAATAATAATAATAATAATAATAATAATAATAATATAGCCTAGTGGATGTGTTAATATTACTGAAATATATTCTTGTGTATTTTTTTTTTTATTATTTATATAGCGCTTTTAAGAATGGACATTTAAATTTAAAATTTAAGCCAGACGTTAAATTCGGTTATTTTAAACCTAAATCTAAGATTGTTAGCAGCTGTCTTTTTTTTTTTTTGTTGTTTTTTTTTAAACGGATTAAATTGTGTCACGGCTGGTGGAAAGTGTATGCTGGTAGAGTCCCAGAGCTGCGGGTTTTCCGCTGTACTTCACTCATCTGTAGGTGAGCTCTGCCGTGCTGCTGTCCTGACGAGTCGTGTTTAATAAAGATCTCTCTCACACGGAAGCCATTCTTGCTTGATGCTACAACTTGACCACTTCGAGAATGACAGTACGACTATAGTAGACAGAAGAACATGAATTAGCAGTCTGTGGTTAGGAGTGGTGAGGGGAAGGTGTAGAGGCAAACCTACTACTACTACTACTACTACTACTAATAATAATAATAATAATAATTAGAATAATTAGAATAATAAGAAGAAGAGTGTGTTGTGCAGGCGTTAAATCATCAGGGATGCTTGAATCATCAATACTTTTTTTTTTTTTTTTTTTTTTTTACATATAACAACCAAAGTGTCCGCCAACCAAAGCCTAGGCTCAAGCACTTCACTTTGCGACTTTAAGAGTATGATTAAACGGTTATACTTCAGCGCAGCTAAAATCATTGCTCTTACTGTCTGTGGACAGCAATCTTGTGTCCATCCTGTGATCTCCAGCGAGCTATCATTTTCCGTACTATTTTCTAATATGCTCACATCACTTAATTTAGGACTCCATTAGGTCCAGCATATAAAAGGCATGTTATCGACTGGAGTGATGCTTGCGTACGGGTGTTATGGATCGTCTCTACAAAAGATAACCGGCGATTGGACTCCAAGTGAAAAGATTCATTCGTTTCAAGAGGTTAGCAAAGTTGCCCGGGCCGTGACTAGCATGGCCAAGTGGCTTTTCCTTGTCTGCACAATGGAGCTTCAAAGAAATCTTTCAAAATGCTCAAATGTACATACACTGAATCACTCTCAGACCCCTACCTCAACTGCAGTTGTCTTTTCTGCATTGGCTCTATTCTGCCTCTACAAAGCATTGTGCCCCCTTTTGTACGGCTGAACAGTTTTTACGGGATGAACTTTACCATTTTGGTGGCGAGCAGCCCCCTCCTTCTTCTTCCTTCTGCGCACTACATGGCTGCTTTTGTTGAAATAAAAATATATTATGCATCTGAGCATCACGGATAAAGGATAATTAAACGAGAGTGTATTATTATTATTATTATTATTATTATTATTATTATTATTATTATTATTATTCTCCATAGTGTACGCCTGGAGAACAAAACGCAGGTTCTCCAGACCTAAAACAAATTGCATTAGGAGCATTACAGCTTCTAGGGTTTCCACTTCGCATAAGGAAGGAGGCTTCGGAGTGTGCGGGAAAAGCAGCCTGAGAAACGTGTACGGCGGGGGAAAATGAGTGCAAATGGTAAAAACGCAAGCACGAGCCCGTCCGATCTGAAAATCAGCATCGGATCCCAGCCGGGGATCTCATGATTAGCTGTATATTAAATAAATAAGCAAGTACGTGGTACACAAACGTATATGATTAAAAGAATGAAAGGAAAATTGCTACAGCAAGTAGTTCCAAGTGTTATGTGATGAGCAGAAGATGTTTTTGGGGGGAGATTTAGAAATGTATTTATTTATTTATTTTGGGGGGGGGGGGGATTCTTTCGCCCAATTTATGAAACAGGAAAGGGCTAATTAGACAAAGTTGGATTTATAGACATACCGGCAAACAAACAAGGGAGCCAACAACAAACAAACAAACAAACAAATAAACAATATGAATAGATAGATAGATAGATAGATAGATAGATAGATAGATAGATAGATAGACCAAAGCATTTCTATAAACATCCTCTAACTTTTATTTCTTACCCTCAAAGCCATGATAACTCACAGCCTCCACAGTTTACAGCTGGGTCTTGGATATGTAATGACTACACATATTATCGGTTGTTTTCACTAATGGAAGGTAAGCAGTTGTTTGCAAAGCCCCGGCCATGGCAGGGTATTCCTCAGCTGTGAGGATCTTATATGCTGTTGTGGAGGAATATTAATGCTGCTGTGGAGAAGGTAGCTCGGTGCAGTCTGTAATGCAGTGCATTACACTGAGGATTGTTGCTAGTTTTTGTTTAATGCCTGTCCTAGTCGACACTGGCCGACTACATACGACCAAGCATCTCACCAACCCCCTCAGCCTTTGTGTTGGAGTCGGCTTGAGGTCTCGGGAGGTCCTGCAAGTGACAGTTCTGTGAATAGCGGGTAGATGGCACAATTTTCTAACATTTAGAGAGAGGAACCCACCGAGACAAGTGCAGCGAGTACATTTTAAAGCACTTTATTCAAATGACAAAGATGACTCTGACAGACAAGTTGAAAGGCACATCTAAGTGGAGCATTAGGGTTAGTTTATGCA
>CM075008.1:14929336-14971631 GCA_037576675.1 Pangasius sanitwongsei
GCAAACTAGGTGTACAACTCAAATTTGGAGACATTGTCCGAAATGAACGGGGAAAGTGTGACCGCTGCCCGCTTTGCTATTTCGCGCACGTAACAGACGATGGCAGTATTTGACATGTAGCCTACACACCCATGTTCAGTGCAGATAACTGTAGCTTTCACACAGCAAAATTATCCATGCAGCACGGGTTCACCCAAACTCTTATAATCATGTGTGTTATCATTGGGAGATGCATCCAAGAAGCACAGATAAATAAAAGAACAAATAGAAGAGCTTGCTCTCCCCACAATGTCCTCTCATGCTTATTGCTAATTTTAAATGTCATTTCGATCGTTTGCGTGCCAACATTTATTATTATTCTTTTTTTTTTTTCAACATTGGCATTTCTCTCTTCCTTTACCACACAGCACTCACACACACACTGGAAAACTCATCAGTATTGCAACACACACTTTTGTAAAAGGAAAAAAAAAAAATCGCTGATTGACCAGCAGACCAGAAAAGACAAAACATGGCAAGAATTTTGATTTCAAATTCATAAATTATAATTTAATACCAAGAACAAATTTACAGCAGAATGCTTGTTTACAATAAGCTAACACAAACAAACAAGAATTGTTTTCAACTATAAACTTCCACACACACTCACGTATATCACTTGCAATTAATAATAATAATAATAATAATAATAATAATAATAATAATAATAAAAAAGTATCTATACGTTATCAATACCCTGCAGTAATATATTCTTATATATTTATATAAAAAGGTGGGTCAGTTTAAACTGTTCATAATTACAATCATGTAGCATTCTCTGGTCCATATGTGGCATGGGAACAGCCCACGATAACTGTTCAGTCAACTACACAATATGATCCCTTTTTATCCAACCACAACATGGTGTCTTGTGTGTTGAAGAAAAGCCTCGAGACAAGGACGAAATTGCAAGCTTTCACACTTACACACACATACAAGGCATCTGTTACAGACCGAAAAGGAGCAGGAACACTGAAGTCAAAATAGCCACCCCTTTCCAAACCAGCTCACCCTGTTAAGTCTTATCCTATTATTGAACGTTTTGTTTCTTTTTTTTTTTTTTTTTTCCTCCTTAAATACAAGGGCTAGAGTACTGAATGCACAGATTATATCTATACAGTCAAAAACATTTACATTTATATATATCAAAGGTAAAATAGGTTAGCGACCTGTGGCCATGCATTCACAGTCTAAATACATGAAAAAGAAAAAAAAAAAAAAAACAAAAAAAAACATTTGTCTTAATATGTATGTACAATACAAAAAATTTTCAGTGCTACTAGCTAACTCTGCCACTCATTTTTGAAGACATTTGTTTTACCGAGAGGAAAAAAAAAATGGCAACCACAGTTTTTTTTTTCTTAATCACATATATTTTGTATAAGAAAAAAGTCCATGAATTGACCTATATATTTACAAGAATACTGCGTCTAATTGTCGTCTCTCCCTCTTTTTCAAGTGAAATACTCAATCATAAGACTGAATTGTAAAACTGTTCCCCACGTTCTCGAGCCTAGACATACAATAACGTTTAAATAACAAATCGGTGATTTCGCTCTTTACAGGCACTTTTAATGCTTTAAGTGTGTTTGGGGGAGGCTTTTGCGAGCCGTTCTTTATAATACTGCTTAGCTGCTTTTGAAAATACAGTGTAGTGGGCTTCAACAATAATTTAGCATTTGGACAATTTCGCAAAGTGGACGGACTTCGGAAAATTCCCTAGAAAGCGCTGAACAGATGAACTTTAAAAGTCAAACCAAGTAATTTGCTCTACACTTTACAGTTCAAACCAGATATTACCGATGACTTAAAGTAAGACCAATAGAGCAGGTCGCAGCATCTAAACAATCGCAAACAACTCTCTCTCTCTCTCTCTCTCTCTCTCTGACACACACACACACACATACATACAGACACATGCACACACACACACACACACACACACACACACACACGCGCACACACACACACACAAGCACACAAGCACACGCGCGCGCGCAGCTCTAGTAGTGTAATGTCCTAATAGTTTAATAGTTTTCGGGTGTGTGAGAAACACCCGGAATAATGGCATGGTGAGATACACCCTGGTGCATTAAGTCTAAACTGGGCTTTAAAGGACGGTTCTGTTTATTTGACTTGAAGCTCAGAAGTCCCCATTTTCGTTCATTATAGGGACCGCGAAGAGTAAGTGCGCTTTCAGCATTTCTAAGTGTATTGTCCTATATTGCTGTAGATTTACTTTCAATTCTTAAAGAACGTCTTTACAACTGTTTTAAGTCGTGATTATCAGAAAATAAACAAACCAAAAAAAAAAACAAAAACAAAAACAAAACAAAACAAAAGAAAATACCAGCTTCATACTACAGAATCACATAGGCCGGTTTGGAACCAGAAAAAAAAAAGGTAAAAAAAAAAAAAAAAATTAAAATAAAAATACAAAACAGCGATAGATACATGGACACAGGACATAAGAGCCATTTGGTAAAAAAGAAAACGGACTTTTTCACTTCTTCTAAACGTCTCCAATTTATCGCCTTAAATGCACTTTAGAGTTTCCTTTCTCCAGAAGGAATATTACAAGTCCTTTCTGTGTTTCTGTCCCGTTACTCTTTTCGTGCTTTTTTTCTTTCTTTTGTTTCAGAAAAGAAAAAAAAAGTAAATACCCCCCCCTCCCCTCCCCCACGCCCCCAGGTAGTTTTCATTAAATGTCTCAGATTTGAAGATTCACAGTCATTTATGAAAAACGTCTCTTTTCCGTGAAAGTAAACTCGTGTAACAGCCGGTTTCTTCTACAAAAAGAAGCGCTAACTAGTGGACCCCCATTTCCGATCCTTCCTTTTGCTTATTGAATGGACATATATGGCCAGTTAAAACTGCTCCCTGACAGCAACATATCCCGGATGAGGGTTTCAATTGGGGTTTTACCTACCAATCGGACGAAAAATAATTGCTCTATGACCGAAGAGGACACTGTGCGCAGAGAAGGCAGGCGTAGTAATAACTTCCCAAATCGCGTAGGCTGGTTAGGGTATTGGCTCCGCACGTACTCCTCCAGTGCACACTGCGACTTCTCCTGCAAACTTTCGATGTGGGCCACGTCTGACAGACCGCAAGCATCTACAAGTTAAAAAAAAAAAAAAAAAAAAAAAAAAAAGACAAAGAAACTGTCATTATATGAACTGCAGCCTACGCCGGCTCCATCGCACAGGCATCAATCATCGTACTGCATTACTGTACTAAAATGTTGGGCTCCATATTGTCAGTATGCCAGCGTCATCATCATTCAGCTTTGATATTGCTTTGATATCCTGCGCGTGCATAAAGGGTATCACTGCAGGGGAGAGCCATAAACATACACGCGCGTTCAGGCTATCAAACGACGTCATCTGTCAAATTTAGTCTCGCGCCCATAGTTAGCATATTGCCTACCGGGCAACACCGCTTAGAACCTCGTATTAGGCTTGCATCAATACAAATGCGATGTATTACAGTGTGGAGGATGGAGAAGAGGCTGCTGGATTTAATAAATAGATAAACGAACAAGCAAACAAACACTCCTACTACATATCCCCCGGTATCGGTTGCCGGGAAGCGGTATGACAACCTAATGACTTCAGAAATGTTTAACTGTAAAATGCATTATCAAAACCGGTATGCCAGTAGATGTTTATGTGCAATAACTATTATCCACGTGTAAGCAAAGGTTAATATTTCACTTCCACTGACCTACACGTACAATGCTTCCTAAAGTGACTTTGGCACCACAGTGAACTGAAACTAATTTCAAACTAAAGCCAAAAGGTAGCCGAGCCCCAGTGTATGAGTGTTTACTGTCATATTTATTATTATTATTATTATTATTATTATTATTTTAACAAACAGAATGCTATTTGGAAATGACTTCATTAATTCATGATGCAGGCCTGGAACCTCCAGGAGTTGCACACTAGGACTAAAAGTTCACTGCAATGTTAAATGTTGAATTAAAAAAAAAAAAGAAGTGAAAAATTAATAAAGAAACTTGAGTAGAATACTTAGTCGCCTACAGTGGCTTGTCTGACCGCTAGCCCACAGCTTGCACAGCATTACTACACACAATTCTTCATAAAATACTTAAGCACATATTCGCTAAGTTTTTCAGAACTGTGCAACCACTCGTGTAACGTTTATAATGCACAAATAAAGAAAGGAAGTGAGGGTCATGACCCAGCTCTGGAACGAGTCCAGCATGTGTCTCGGATCTCTAGATCCCCCCCCCCCCTAACAAAAATAAGGAAGAATTGGGAGCCCTTTTACGGCTTGGAATGAAATGTGTCTCTTTCCCGCCCGACGCGACGCAGCACATTTGAACTAATCATAATCGTGCATTTATCACAACTTGGAGCAATATATCAATTCGAGCGATCAAACTCACGCAGGAAAGCCGTGCTTAAATGTGTGTAAATATAGCATTAGGCCTTTCTTCCTCTTCCTAACAGGCTGCTCATCTTCCCTCCCCCACCAAGCGTGACATCATTAATAACTGTCATTCCAAATAACTACAAATAATCGATTGTACCCAAAGCCCAAATCAGGTAAATGGTAAATATTTAGAAGAGAACCACCACAACATTAGGGCATGTTCTCACTTTATACCGCATTTTAATCTAACCTCAGTATTTGAGATGCTTGCTGATATGGTCGTATGTAACTCAGAAAGCACGTGCTGTTAGTGATACAATACGTGTTTATGTCTGGACAACGCACTTCTTTTTTTTTTTTTTTTTTTAATATATATATTTTTTTATTTTACATCCATCGTATGCTCTGTAGACCAAGGCCTAACTTACAGTGTCTAAACATAATTCTAATTTTATTTTCTGATCACGTTAGTACGACTGCTGTTTTGTCTGATTTATTGGCTGTTTTATGAAATTTACAAGCACATAAATAGGTTAAATAAATAATTAAAACCTTAACGTGTGAGCTACCGGTGAATCGTCTTAGAGAAGTGGTTTGGTGGCCACCTGAAATGCTAAAATAAATTTACCACCTTTTCACTTATATTCCCAAATTAACACAGCTAAAGGAGCACTCTCTTAAATGTGATTTATAAATACTACATAATAATAATAATAATAATAATAATAATAATAATAATAATAATAATAATAAGATCTACTAACTGAATATTTTGATTCTGTTAAACTTGGAACTTACCCGTGGTGAATAACACGATGGCTTTTAAGCAGCTGTATTCGGCCGAGTCGACATGTAATGCTTTGAGCTTTTCAACTTGCTCCTGGAAGATCCTAATGTGGTCCATAAAGGCGACCACTCTGTCCGCAGACATGGGGGAGGCATGGAGGCCTGCGGCGGCTAGCAGAGGAGCTACATGCAGTGGCATGGAGCACTGGGCCGCGTTGAGGACGAACAACTCGCTCCAGGTGAGCCTGAGCAGAGCCACCTGGTCTGTGATCTGCAGGTCGGGGAAGAAGGGAATATTCCTGGCCCACTCCACGGCGCTGAACAGCATGCGCGCCGCCAGTTCGCAAATGTTCTCGATGCCCATGATGTTGTTGGGCTGCATACACTGGCTGCCATAGCGCGACGTGGGGTAGGGCTCTGCTCGCAGCAGCAGAGAGATATATCCCGATAAGTAGGAATGGCAGTGCAGCGGGTCCCCGTTCGTCAGGGCGAACTGGCCGTGGTGCGGCTGCGTGGGTGGCATCCTGCCCCTCTGGACCGCTGCAAAAAGAGAAACTACAGATATTGATGTTTGAAATTCTACACATCAGTGCCTGACATGGTAGGACCTCGCGTTTCTGGTCCTGTCGTTTGGACGTGCGTGCAGTTAAACAGCTCAAACCGTCCTAATGCCTAAAAGTTCATGTTTGCATGAATAAGAACGGCATTGCTCAGTGACACAATTCACATTTTTAAACGTAATTGCGTTGCTTAACATTACAGGGATAGTATAACCCCTATATAATTGACAAAGTTAAACCCAAAGTCTCCAACAATAAAAGCGACACTATCATTCATAAACCACGTCATCAAATTCGGTAAAAATGGCAGAACTGCTGTAATGTTATCAGCGAATCCGTGTTTGAGATTTTAAAATATAACAACAGGAGACTCTGGGAAAAAAATTAAACAAAGAAAGGCACGGATGCTAATCCATAACCTACTTAGCTAGCGCAAGTCTCAGTTCAGGCAACAACAACTAAAGCTGAACTGGAGTGCTAGGGGAACACCGAACCAAGCACGAGCACACCAGACCCGATCCTAAAACTTCACAATTATTTTCTGGCTCGTGCAGGCGGCCTGCGGTCGATCTTGACACCATAGCTTAATGTGTGTGTGTGTGTGTGTGTTTGATTGTAATGCTGTCTGTCGGATTTTCATAAGCGTGCAGTATATACTGCAGAGATTTTATTCAAATCCAGACGCATGCCATTTTTTTTTATTGTTAAATAAAAGCGAAAACCCCAGGTAGGACTGCATGGGCTATAGTCTGTGTAAGGCACAATTAACGCGTGGAATATGATTTATGTGAATATTACTAGCGCCGTGTGGAGCATTAACGAAGGCGGTTTCCTTTGCATGCGCTGGTCGGGTTGCCTGTGGAAGTCTAAGGCAATTCATAGGAGAAAGAACGTAGCACACACTGGCCCACGGCACACAGAAACACGACAAGAGAATCGAGAAAGAAAATCTTAATACCTTCCCGTCTCATGCCAACTTTGAGACATTTTTTGAGGCGGCAGTACTGACACTGATTGCGGTGGTGCTGGTCGATGGGACAATTCCGGTTGGCGCGGCACGTGTAAGTGAGGTTGCGCCGCACGCTGCGCTTGAAGAAGCTCTTGCAGCCCTCGCATGTGAACTGGCCGTAGTGCTTGCCGCTCGACTTGTCGCCGCACACCACGCACTCGATGTGCTGCTGCTGCTGCTTGTCCGACTGACTCTGCGACGTCTGGTTCGTTGGCGTGGACTGCGCGTTGCTATTCGGCGCTCCTTGAACAGGAGTCTGCGGGGTCGGAGGCGCGACCTGCGAGGCCGTGAGGTTCAGCTGGCCCGGCTGAGGGGTCGCAAGGGTTAGTCCGCCTTGGGCTTGCGATGAGAGGGCGCCCTGCGTCTCGGCCACATCGTCCTGGGAGCCTCTCCACACTACCATTGCCATATCTAATCAGTCAGCAACTTTGTGTCGTCCGTTTTGTTTTGTTGTTTTGTTTTTTTTTTTTTTTTTTTTGCTTTGTTTTGTTTCTTTTTGTCTTGTTTTGTTGCTGGCGTGTCCTGGTGGCCCTGGTTCTAAAGCAACGCAGCACGTCGAGGTTTGTTGATCGGGCGAAGAAATACTGCACCCTGTGCTTTTATCCCACTGAAAGTCGCGCGCCGACGGTGAAGCGTAGCCCGCTTTCGGGACTTGGCAGCGGTTAGAACTGACACGAAGACGAGCCGAATCGCAGTCCTGCTCTTAGAGGCCACGTCCAGGGGCGCCTGCAGACATCCATCCAGGAAAGCCGTGGAAGAAAAAAAAAAATAAAATAAAAGTGGAAAATAAATACGACGACTAAAGAAGAGCAAGAGTCTGCTACAGACACGGGGCCAGTATAACTCAGCGACGTTCAGACTCGCGGAAAATACAAGAGCTCGTGTAGATTTCAGAAACTGGCGAGCGACACACCAAGTTCCAGTCTTGAAGTGTTGTAGAAAAACCAGCAACTGGACCCAAATATCGCCGCTTCTTCCTTTTTTTCTTCTTCTTCCAGATGAGGTAGCGCTAGCCGCCGCCGCGCGCAAAACCAAGCCTGCGTGCTCGAGTCAAATATGAAGTCAACTCTCCAGGCGAGCGGCAGCGATAAGGAAACAAAAAAAAAAAGAGAGCACAACCTACTGAGCTTCCTTTGCGTGCAGCAGAAATAATAAGAGAAGAGAACGGAGAATCAAAGTGATCAAATATGATGAAAAGGGGGAGGTTAGGAAGTGATTGCGATTTGGAGGCGCTGGGCTGGCAGAATGCTTTCTCTCTGATCAGCTCACCGAGCTCTCTATATAGTGAACTTTGACACGACTGCTGCAACTTAGCACACGTTACCATGGAGATGGTTTGCCATATATGGAAAGTGACTGTGTTTGACTGGTCAGAGCTCATGGACCGCCCCCCCTGAACCCGATTGGCTAGTCGGCACTTGTGCTACTTGGTGCTTTGCCAAAGCAAGGAAAAAGGGTCGAGGAACGACACGGTCCTAAAGAGAGTCCGATCCACTGCAGCACAATAAAGCACGCATTTCTTTATCATTAATGTGGAATAAATCCAAAGATTGTGATAGCGATAATGTTCCACACTTATTCTCTCGGGGGGTTTCTGAGATTTTCACTTTTTTAATTTAATATGTAAATGGTTGGCAGAAACATGAGGCCAATTGACTAACCATCTAAACATAACACTGCACGAAAAAAAAAAAAAAATAATAAGATACTGGCAATAGCGCTTTTAATAAAATATGAGCCACGCTGTATAACACACGTCCTTTTGGATTATATGCCATTGCTAAACTACAGCGCAAAGTGCAAAAAAATTGAATTCAGTTCCACTAGGCATATCTCCTCATTACTCCTATATCAGGTAAACCAGGATTATTACGCTTCCGCCATGATGATATTCACTACTAATACATCTATAAAATATGTGAGACATATTACGTCCATAAGTATACTGCTGGCATACGTGTGCAGTTTACTTCTTGCCTAAACAAAGCTTCCGTGATCAGTACTTGTCACGCGAAAAAGATGTCAGAGATAGACTACATTACATGACATTCACTTTACAGTACGCGAACTGCGCTGTACCATACTAACTGCTCATCCGCACGAAATGTTTAATCTTATTGCAACTCCATAAGATATGCACAATATTTATTTATCCAGTGCTCCTTTGCGTGATGCGCGTATTCCTCGAATGCACGCGAAGCCTATAATAATTCGCCCTTTAGCAGCAATGTGGAGAAGTTTTTAAAGTGCAAGATATTGCACATATTGCCGCTTTGTTACACGCATACCCTTCATTTGCAACTTATATATTAACAGGATTTATTAGAAGGTGAAACATAATAATAATAATAATAATAATAATAATAATAATAATAATAATAATAATAATAATTTTGCTATTATTGTTATTATTGTTATTATTATTATTATTATTATTATTATTATTATTGATTTTGTGCAGCGGCAACCATTATCTTGGTGTCGTTCAGCTTCGTGGACTAATGGTCACTCAGCTTCAAATATCTTTTATGGATGTTTTAAGTAAGAAATGTTACACCTGTACACCCCCCCCCCCCATCAACAACTATAAATTATACAGACATTGTATAAAATAAATGTTCGCCCTTGGGCCTTGGAATCATAGCAATATCTTGTTTCCACTCTAATCCATCTCACATGATAAAAGTAACGATAAAGACAACATTTTAAGCTCAAGTACTACAGTGCGTTGATGAACCTGGTGTGTATAGTTAATGGTTTGTATAATTAATGGTTTGTATATGTTAAGTGGAATCCTGATACCTCAACTTGCTGATTAAACTGGGAGGCTGACTGTGAGTCATGTCTTGTGTGAACGGTGAAGATGAGTGGCTACTCAGGTTGTGTGTGTGTGTGTGTGTGTGTGTCATATCAACTTCTAAAAAGCCCCTCGTGTTTGAAGGTTACTTTGTGCATCTCCAGGGGCTGTCAGCCATGGGTCCAGTGCAAAATTTACAGCTCTAAATCAGAGCATATGCCGCCAATGAGGAAGAAACGCTGAAAACTGGGTGTATGACAGTATCTGGGTGCCCCCTAGCGTATGGATCATTTCTGCCTCAAAATACTCGCTTTACCGTGCAAGAGCCATCTTAAATAGAAAACGGCGTCTCCGGCTGCTCGTCTCTCGCTAATGCCAAAAGCGACGCGCGCTCGTTTTTAATCTGATTAATGCTTTTGAGACTGGTTTCTAATTGAAGCGGACGTGGCAAAGCTACGGGTGTGCGTCCGCCTTCTTTATTCGTGCATGTTGCAGAAGACGCGGAATGTTCTTTGCTTATTTTGCAGTCAGATTTTTTTTTATTATTTTATTTTTAAGTGAGCTCTGCACTGTGCGAGCCAGAAGTCCTTACGCAAAGCGGACACGAAGGAAAAACGCAGGACGGAAAAAAAAAAAAAGTACGGTTTTGGAATTGACTGAAAGCCATTTTGGTGAGTGTGGTTATTATGTATGATGAACAGCGAATGCATGCTCTCGTTGTTTTCGTTTCTTCTCCCAGAGAATGCTACAGTGACTAAAAACTAGTTTCTGCTCCAGACGCACCACACAGCAATTTTAATGAGAAAGCATCGCAAGTGGAGAAAAAAGATAGAGTAATCAAATATTATTATTATTTTTATTATTTTTTTTTTTTTACCACACTGCTCATTTAACATTGAACATTTCGCGACATAATACACAAAGCAAAGATGGCACGGAATGTCGCTTTACTTTTCCCTGTAATCTCCAGGATCCGATAGGCTAGCTGCAGAACGACAGAGCGTTAGAAACATGAAGAGCCTCTGAAACATACCAAAAGCATACGATGTCGATTCGTCCTCCCCGTAGTGCATCCTCTCCTAGAGCAAATGAACTTAGTCTTCTGTCTTTCTTTGTGTTTTAACGGTGTATTTGGTGGGGCAGACAGTGTTCCCTTCCCCACAGACGGAGTAATGCACGAGAAAAACAGGTTCCTCGGTTTATTGAAATGATTAAAAAGCTTTAGGGAATAAAAGAAGAAGAAGGGAAAAAAAAAAAAATTGGCAGACCGTCAAACCAAATCAGCCCAACTTTTCGACGAAGCTGCAACTTTGTAAGTCTGTTATTTAGTACACTGCTACTAATGGGCTTGTCTTTATAAGCAGAGATGTCGAAAGTGTTTTGGAAAAAAAAGTGACAAGATGGTCCTTTGCGTGTTTTTCTTTTGTACAGAAGGTAGAACGCCACTTGCTTTGTGTAGGCTGAGGGACTGAGAGAGAGAGAGAGGGAGGGGGGAGACGCAGCCAGGAGAGACACCTGTCTGTTTATGGGGACATTCGCATTCTAGCCATGGCCAAGTTCACCGAGACCACACTAAACTTTAACACTCCAATTAAAACGCCTTCTGCGCATTACACGCCATACAAGGCTGAGAGTCAGCCAGCAGAAGTGTTCATCCCAAAAAGTTCAAATATCTGAACCATGTCGACTTTTTGTGAAGGCCTTCCAAATGTGATTTTCAGCGCACTCTGGTAGATAAGGAAGCCGCATCCCATTCACGCTCATTCGAACGAGAGTGCACTTCACTGTGAAAACCTCACTTCACCCGCAGGGAGCAGTCCTCCTGTAAACCGGTATCGATTAGGACGGGACCCAAAGACGGTGTCACACTAAATATTTACCGATCTCACGCACACAAATAGCGGGGGTGTGTAACGATTTGTCGTAGAGCACCGGGAAGTCAGTGAATCCCTTTATGAGTGGAGCGGAGTGTGTGTGCGTGCGTGCGTGTGTGTGTGTGTTTGAGAGAGAGAGCGAGAGAGAGAGAGAGAGAGAGAGGCGTAGAAAACTCGCCCTGGTCGGAGTGAAGAGAGTAAAAGGGGATCGATAGGTATTGAAGAAGACTTTTAATCGCTCTCTCGAGGAAAGTGAGCAATAGAAAAACACGTGTACTTCAAGTTATTTACAAACAGACTACCTATTTTTATTGCCAGCAAACTAAATCGAATTAACATCCCCCCCTCCAGTATTTCGGCACGGATTGAACAATCTGATCAGTGCAGTTCTGCTAGTCTATGCTTCAGCCTGCTGTATCAGTTTTTCCTGAAACCGGCACTACTTATTTTCGGCTAGTGTTAATATACTGAAGGGGTTTCCGGGCTCTGAGGAGCAGGGCGGCTTGTGCGCGGGTGTAGAAGACTTGATTTCTACCAGCCTGCACTCTCACACTAAGGCAACGTGGAACGCTTCCCTTCGTCTTATCTTTTTGCTCCACCGACTACCTTCGACTGGGAGATAGAGGGATTGTGACCTGCAGGTCAGCGAAAGCCCGACCTAATTAACTCTGCACGGAGCGAAGGTTAACCAGGCTAATCTACATGAAGAGGCTGATTAGGTTAGATGACATGAAGTCACAAAAAAGAAGAATTACAGCCTACCCGCTGAAATGGTGTCTGCACTCCCTGATCCGTGTCTCTAGCCACCAAAACATGACCAGCATCCGCAGATCTGACTATTAATGGCTCTCACCACACCACGTATTATTAGGTCTAACCTAAACGACAACGATAATCGTTATGACACTTGTAATGTAGCTTAACTTAATCATATATTACATAATTATTCAATCTGTTTAAATAAGCAAAAAAAAATAAAAAATAAAAAATGTTTTCCTCCAAAACTGTAGCGCGTTTGTCTCTAATGTAAACACAGGTCTTTGCATCTCTATGATAACCTGTGCAACTGTGTGAGGTGTTATAAGGGTCAGTGTCACAGTCTAATGGCCTAAAGACCTGTCACTATATCCAAGCAAAATACTGCAGGGAACATCCCATTTTAATGTGGTATAGTTATTTAACAAATTAGTCTATTTAGTAGCACATTCATCCGTGCTCAGTAAGCAGCCTTCACATTTCAGATGTGATGCAAGGAATAAGTCAAAATAATTGGCCAATTTTTAGCCAAGGCTCATACTATCTGAAATACAGTCATAAATATTTCATAATATCTCACAAATCACTAAAATATAGTTTTAGTAACTGGCTTTAGTGTAGACCTCATTGAATTTCTTTTGTTCAGTTTTGTTATTTGATTTCAAAACAATCCAACGTAGATAGGAACCAGCACTGCACTATAAATAATTCTGTATATTATACTCATACCTATAGTGCCTAGTGTAAAACTATCTAAATGTAATAAGTTAAAAAAAAAAAAAGTTGAGAATCTTACACTCAGCCCTAGATGAATGGTTCAGTTCAAAATTATTACTATTTGTTTGAAATGTGAAATTTATGGAATAATAACGCATAAACCTCTTCATAGATCTGCAGGATTTAATTGTGTGTAATTATTGAAAAATCTCAGGTTCCACTTAAAGATAAATTAAATGAGATTATTATTGTTTAGTATTACTATGTAGAAAAGTCTGGTCCAGTGCCTAACATGTTGTAATTTGTTTAACATCACACACACACACACAATAAAAAAAAAAAAAAAGGCACTTGCCTGGAGAATTCAAAGGACTTTCTCATGGCAGAAATGGCATCACTATATTCTATTCTTGCACATGATGCGCAAAGCCAATTCTCTGTAATCATATTTGTTTGTAATTGTAACATGTTTGCAATTTATCACATGTTCCTCACAGGAAAAGAGCTGCTCAGCAGGGTGACTCCTGCCTCTGGGTGTGCATTCTAGTAGAGTCATACACTATACTAGTATCCTTACAGTATGTAAGACACCATGCAACTGTCTTCATAGGCATGGGACATTATGAGAGCTTGAAAAGTTCAGTTTATTTTGAATGTATTGAGGTATTTGGTAACATTGCATGGGTGGCTACTAGATCAGATAGAGTGGCAGGTATTTGAAATGATAATCCCAGTAATGTTACATTTCATATATTAATCATTATATGAATCATTTGGTTGAATTCTTCCTCCTCTTCTTCTTCTTCTTCTTCTTCTTTTGATTATTATTATTATTATTATCATTATCATTACTATTTGGTACATTTAAGAACAGCAGGATTTACTATAAACTGTGCACATTTGACAGTTTGATGCTTTAATTGTGCAATAAATACAAATATGTAGCTGGAGTCAGTCTACAGTAGTAACAGGCTAATGATCATCATGCTAATTCATCAAGTCAGATGCGATTTGTCATTTTCCACTTCATCCAAGAAAATGATTTGATGAAAACCAAAGAATAATACATATAATTCTGGAGCACAGATTTTCTTTTTATTGAAAATATGTCATTTGGAAATGACATTTAGGCCTACATCATTTCCCAAGAAATGAACAGTTGACTTAACATTTTCATCCACCCTGCCATGTACAGCATCTAATGATCTGTATCAATGTCTGCCATTGTATTCAGTTAACATTCTGAATTGTTGTTTTTTTTTTTTTTGCTGTATCTGTAGTTGTACAAATTATGTGTAATACAGAGCAGTATTATATTGCTGCATCTCACAGTTAGCAGTGGTTGCAGCTATAACTGAAGTGTGTATATAGTTTACATACGCTTAATCTCTTGTGAAATAATTGCTAAAACATTTGTTGAAGCACAGCTCCAGTTATCTGTGTTTGTTCAATTGATCAGCATATTGTAAGTAATCCTTTAGATTAAAATCATTATTATAAGCACTTTGCTGTAAGCTGTTATGTGTATGACATCTTAAACATGCCTGCGCTGATGCGCAAGAGTGTTTTGCATTAGCCTTGTTTATGACTGAGAGCAAATTGCTAATAATTGAACCACCATTTCAATTTGTTGTGCGGCGTGTGTGAAAGCAGTATGTGCTCATACTGAATGGGAATGGAGTCTGTTATGAACAAGTCCGTGGTATGCTTAGCAGCGGAGGAGATGACAGTATGAATAACTATGGCAAGCTATTTGGTGGTGAATTACCACCTGTGCTTATGCAACTACTGCATAGCCTGCTTTTTGCTCAAAGCAAAGGGGTACTGTATAAATAATATGCATCACTTAGAAGCTACAAAGAGAACGCACATGCAACTGAAAACAGTAAATCTAGTTTTTCCTCATCGACCTGTTAATAACAGACTGAAATAAGCTACTTATGTTGTGTATGTTTGTTTAACCTCACCGTGTGTAACGGAAGTTGCAAGTGACATGAGACAGCACTGATTATAGTACTCTCTGCCTCGCATTGTAAAGCTCCGATTCATCTTTTTTTTATAGCACCCAACAAAAATGTCACATCATAAACATATCATTTATGTATTGACAATTGATGTGTTGATTACTGTATGGCCATTCATGTATTAAGCCTGTGTTCCTGCATTAAAGTCTCTCAATCAAATCAAATGTACGTTGACAGCATTATTTTGATTATTCCTGCTAAGTTGACTTTTGCATTTGTTTCCTTTTTTTTTTTTTTTTTTTTTTTTTTTTTAGAGATCAAGAGAAAGTAATGCTATTTATTTATGAAGTTTGGAGTATCAGGAACAGTTAAGCCCCACACACAATATAGTTTTGGATGCCTTATGCCTCGTACTGTGTCTAAACATAGGGATAGAGTCCATCTATGCAAACCGTTATGTTCTGTGTTAGATGTCAGGGATCAGCATGGAGGTGGAAAGACTGCTGCAGATGCTGACAAAAAATTCAGGGAAGATATCAAACATATCAACCAACCATATGATGAGAATGACAGTTTGTGGGAATTATAGGGAGTCGGTAATTTGCAAACAGGGGAAGCGGTTTTTGAATCAGGTAGGTTTGATTCTAATGCACTACTGCATTGTCTTGCGCACCTCTAAATGGAAATATAATATATTATATTAGCAAACACTGTTTAGACTAATTGATGTAATTAATTGTAATTTCCAGTACTGCATTATGACTGTATGTCAAAATAGACTGTCTAAATGTGAAAATATATCATGCTTATGAGAAATAAATATAACAGTTATTTATCTTGTGTAGTCATGCTCCGTCCCAAGTTGTTGTTGCATATTTTGTTGCAAGTTTCTTTTAAGTGCTTGCGGCTTAACATCATCTACACAGCGTTAAATCATGGACACAACAATGTGCAGTGTTCATTACCCTTACCAAACACTAGCATATAACATGCCAGGGGCAAAGTGGGACAGATTAGCTGACTTAATGTTGTCACACTGATGTTTACTAACCTGCTGTCCTATTGTATATACTTCACTATACTGTAACATACAAGGAAGCATTGTCCATCATCCAAAAAAATGTAATAAAATATTGGTTGATCAAACAAAAGCATGCTGTTGTTCCATATTGTGGAACTGATTCTAAACAGTGCTGCATAATGATTGTCACATTAACAGCAATTAAATACATGTGAGTAGTGCACACTCATTTGTGGTCTTTTTTTTCTACTGTTTCTGAATATACAAAACACCACACATACCACAAATCTCCATCTAATAATATGTTGAGGATATTAACACAAGATACTGCACCTCTCCTCATACTTCTTTAAAATCATAATAAAGAACAATTGTATGTAATATAAAAAAATTGTTGAATATCACTGTAATAATATTCATAATTTGTATGGTGATTTAACAGCATGAAATTATTAGGCTTATATATATATATATATGTGTGTGTGTGTGTGTATACAGTATATATTATTTCCACATAGTTTGCTTACATTTACAATTACATTTCCTAATGTGGAATTAATTTTTGATCATTGGATTAAACTTAAAAGAAAATGTTTTAAACATTTTTAAAATAAAGCAAAGAGTCTTGGCAGGAGAGAAAGACAGACAGATTGATTAACTGTTTAGAGTGACCTTAACTGGAAGCAGTTACTGAGGACTACTGGAAGCTTTGGGAAAAAGCTGGGTTTGTCCCTGCCACAGGACACTTCTTAAGGCTTACAAGTATTATGCATTTGCAAAGACATATACACACGCACACACACACACACACACATTCTTTACAAAAATATACAAAAAAAATAGTAGTGTCACTAGAGCTTCCCATCATGCAGAGGTACTTGCAAGTTTCATATTTCTTATTGGCAGTGGTCACAAACATGTTTAGAGTGAATTATTATTATTATTATTATTATTATTATTATTTCCTAATCATCCATCTCTGTCATCCTCTAATCTGGATAGGCCTACTTTCATAATTGATCACACCAGGATATTTGTAGATTTTAGTATTCTACTGTATTTTACAGGTGCAGTTTGTCAAGAAGTCTGTATACTAGTTCTGCACAAATGTTCATAATTCAGAAGCATAATCAATAGGATTTGCTTTTCTTCCGTCATCGAGGGCACACTGAAGAAGGAGACAAAGCACAACATAGAGCAATACACAAACAAACGAGGACAAACACACAACACAAGTGGGGGCACAGCAGAGTGAGGCCGTCTCACAAACTTGACAAGAGATTTAATGCGTTTTGAGTTGTGGTATTTGCAAAATGGCCATGAAGGCTCAGCTACTCTAAGGAAGCTTGTGAAGTGTCAGCAGTAAAACACCCACTGTCAAATAAGATTTGGGATCAGTTACCCAGACAGAATGTGTAATGTTTATCTGAGTCTCCACTGAAGAGAGTCAGGCCTGGGTGAAGCTCCGTTACAGCCCTGAGATGATCATGTGGCTGGCTCTCCAGGACTTCAGTCAAGATATTTGCTTTGGCACTGATACTCCAGGTTTACTGTGTAACAGGAACAAGGTGAAGTACAATAAGGTTGGGTGCATTAATCAACCATAGGTGGGTTTCCTAATAATGATGAATCTCAGTGAATAACAAACATCCTTAAAGAAGGATGTACGTTAAGTATGGGCCTGTGTTGTGAGTGTTTCTTGAAAGCCTTCATTATCAGTGGTTTAAAGTAGTTGTAAGTTGTTCTCAGCCCACATCTGGAGAAAAAAACACACAAGTCAACAGTCAAACAGTTGATTCATAGTCCAGAGGTAAATTTAATAGATAAATCAGTGACTTAAACAGCATAAACAGACACAGATAGACAGTATTTATAGATAGTGAAAGAGAGACATGAGTGCAAGCAACAATTTACAACAGACATTACATTTGTCTGGAAGAGCTGGATGATCAAATTACTGTATGTTGGCTGCACAAAATCAAGCTGTGTTAATGCAAAGCAATTCATTCACGCGGACCCAATTTACACAATAAAGTAGATTCAGTGACCTTTTTTTCATGGTATAAACCAGGACAAATGGAGTACAAATGATACACCAAAAATGTTTATTGAATTTACTTGGATCAACTGTGTCCATTGGTTCCACATGAATTAAATATTTTACTTCTACATAAATTCATCTCTTATACCGAAATAATTGATTTACATGGACATAGTTTTAAATGCAGTTTACTTCAGTTGTTTTTGTACAGCTAACATGATTAATAAAAGCGATGTTTAACCCCACACAGGCAGTTACTGGACCATAGGCTTGAACCTAAGACACTGGTTTTGCAAAGTGGCCACACTACCCACTGCACCATTGAGCCAATAGATCATACTAACTCTATCTAACTGAAAGGATTTTTTGCATAGAAGTTAGTGGCCTATGTGCTCTGCACACAAGCTCCACGTAATGAAGTCATTAGTGAATAACAAATGAATCAAGTTACTTGTTCACTTACAAAATAGTTTACGTACTGCATTAGTTACAAAGGGTTTCAGGAAATACTCATTAATTACAAAATATTCTAATGAATGACATAGCGAAGTACCTAGTGTTATGAACGTTTTGAGAAACCCACCCACGATCAATCCTCACAACAATATCATACTTCAGCTTGAATGGCCCCAAACCACAAAATGCAGGTAAGTGGCATTGCACAGCAATGTTGTTCGTGCTGGACCCACAACCAGACCCCATTATTGCTGAATTACAGCTCCCAAAACACCTGTACCAGGTATTTGTACATTTTATTTTTGTTGGCTTGGGTATGTTGGGAGCTCAGACATAGCAAAAATGTGGACCATCTTGAGGTTCACAATGACTGGTTTGGGAAACATTCATAGAGTAAACACAGGAAATATTTCATGAACTAGCCTCAATGACTAAACGAACACATAGGTGCACTTTTCCAAGAATACATTCCCTGCTCATGTTTTCCAGATCTGACAGTGCTTACTTGTCTGTTTCCTTGGAGCAGGACATGTCAAAATGATCATTTTAAATAATAAAAATTGAAATAATAAAAATCACACTTAGTTCAATTCCAGGCATAGTTCCTGTGGTGCAGGAATACACTCTGAGTGTTCACAAACTACATACTGGTGGGTGTTTCAACACTGAGCCAATGTTCCATTGTGACTCCTGGGACTATCTCATAATAAAAGTCACAACAAACATGCCATTTACATGAGAAATTGTACAAGAAAACTTCTTCTGAGGTGGAATACCCTTAAAAGTAACATTTGCTATAATGTTTCAAAAATAAGGGTAGAATGTAAATCCGAAAATGTACATCCAAAAAAACAAAAAAAAAAAAACAGAAGCTAAATAGAAGCTAGTGAAAATCATACATAATGGTCGATAATGGATCTCTACTAGCATTCATAAACTTGCCAGTGTACAAATCGTATGTTTAAGTTAGTGGAGTCCAGTAATGATATTGTTACTTTTTGCCAGCTTACTTCAAATATCAAAAACTTGCCTGGCATGCCATACAACAGCAACTGATTGGGGCTTTAACACAAAACTGCTTAATCCTTTCATTATCAATCTGTGCAGATTATGATATCAGACGCTGTATTTAACCTTAGTTTAAAAGGTTGGTGTAAGTGCCTGCCCTTTCAGTCCTCCTTCATGATTAAAAACTCACTACTTAATGAAAGTAGAGATCTTAAGAACACACCTTCTTATATATCTTGAGAGCTGTAGGAGGTAGCTGGATTAAGTGTGTGCTTTTGACCTTCCATAGACAGAGAGCTGTAAACGAAAGCAGTTTTGGTTTAATTCTATTCCATTTGTGTGAGAATAAGCATGTTGGAGGTCAGAGCAGCCAGGCATCGGGTCAATTTTTATGAACATGCCAGAGCTGCTTTGAAACACAGCTGCAGCGTGAATATAGGTAACTAATTGCCATGGTTAGGAAAGTGTCTCTCTTATGTTACATGACAAGGTACAAGGTGGGTAAGTATGACATTCTTTCACTGATCCTTGCTTTAGGCCTTCAGGTAACTATCACATTTCAGTTCCTAATATTACAAGCATGCATAGATCTACCCAAAAGCAACACACATGAAATGAAAGATGTATGAAGAGTTGAGAGGACTGATGCAAAACACTATATATTGACAATATGTAGGTTAATCATGCATTGTAGCACAAGAACCATGGAATTTTACTGTGGTTCTACTAAATTAAATTTGTGGCTCACCTCAAAGTGCTCTGCAGTATTGACCATCCCTGACTACTGTTACTGTATCACAGTTCTGCAGTACTGATAATGGCATATTGTTTAATTCTTAAACTATACAGTACATTTATATATTTCTGTAAAGCTGCTTTGTGACATTGTTAAAAGCATTATACAAATAAAATTGTATTGAATTGAATAGTACATATTAGGAAGAGGTGAAAAAAAAAATGCTTTCTTAATTTTGTCTTTGAAAGATGTGACGTAACTCCGCTTCCCTTACTTAAAATATACATCACTGAATCTAAACTAGGGTAGCCCTGTAGCACAGCCTTCTTGGTTAATTCGGTTAATTCGAATGAATGGTTTAATGCGGTTTTCAAATGGATGTCCTGGTTGAGGTTGCTGTTAACATATATGTTTACACGTTTACGTAGTTACGTAGAAGTCGAAAGGAAAATGTCAGGACATTTGTCCGTGAACTGAATCTCAAGAGAAAGTGGGTCATGCAGCAAGACAATGACCCTAACACACAAGTCGTTCTACCAAACAATGGTTTAAGAACAATAAATTTAATGTTTTGGAATGGCTAAGACAAAGTCCTGACCTTTGAAATGTTGTGGAAGGACCTGAAGCAGGCAGTTCCTGTGAGGAAACCCACCAACATCTCAGAGTTGAAGCTGTTCTGTACTGAGGAATGGTTCACATACTTTTGCCACTCACAGATAATACTGGATCATTTTCCTTAATAAATAAATGACCAAGTATAATATTCTTGTTTCATTTGTTTGACTGGATCTACTTTTAGGACATGTGTGAAAATCTGATGATATTTTCCGTAATATTTATGAAGAATTATAGAAAATTCGAAAGGGTTCACAAACGTTCAAGCATCACTGTGGTCAACGTTTTAGATTTAACAAGGGTAAACATGTCTGTATGTTGATTGATTGATCAAAAGCAAGTACTTGTATATACAGCATAACCCATTTAAAGCTACTATGTTTACTGCTGTGAGCAGCCATGTTAATTTGACGTCACTCTGTAAACGGGGAAGAAACTCGGAGTTGAGAAAACGACCCCAAATTTTCGAGTACCAGTTTCAACGACGAGTTTCTTTGGCTTTTACAGGTTGAAGGTTGGGAATAACAAGTTGCAACCTCAACTCGAATGCAGCGTTAGCTGAAATGTTTTCTAGTGCTGTACCATATGACAAGAATGGCCCTGGAAAAAAAAAATTATTGATGCGGTGGCATTTCATACAGCAAAAGTGCCCATTTACCCTGCCAAGAAAGAAGGGTTCATTAAGTTGTGCAAAATAGTAACATCACCATCTATAACAAATACTGCAAACAATGTTTCTTTTATATATAATTTATTTACATATCCTTTAAAAGAAACATTGTTTGTACTGTTTGCGATAGATGATGCTGTTACTTTTTAATTTTTATTTTTTGTAATATCATCCAGCCCTGGCTACTACTATGATTAACTTTCATTAAGTTGAATTTGAAGACTCTGGTCCATTACTCATGATATTCAGCATACATACAGTATATGTATGTCTTCGTATACGTCATTACAACATTGAAGATGGCCCTCTTTCTGCCTGTCACATATAGACAAGTATCAAACACACATCCTTAGATTCTTGGTAGAACTGTCTCTAAATTTTTTGTGCTGTAACAACTCAAATATTACAATTCAATGGATTGCAGAAGTTCTGTGATTGTGTATTAAGGAATCATGATTAAAAAATAGAGATGAATTTTCAATGAGTGTCACAGGACCTAATTGTATAATATTCATTTCCAAAAAAAAGTTCCTCAAATATGCAAGTTGGCTGTCAATATTCACCTAAAAGAGCTGGCTCAAAGAGTTGACGTGGTCTTTAACAGCCCATAAGCACTGCTCGCTAAGATGGCAATCATTTTCTGCTGGAGAACAGCCAAGAATTCTTAAGTTCCAACCCGTTCCAACTTTTTTAAGATTCTACAAACAAGAGCGATTTTCATGAATTTTATATAAATGACATCAAAAGAAGCACTACAATTGCTAACCTTTCTATATTAAGTGTTTATAACTTTTCATAAAAGAATGGTCTTATTATTTAGCATTTGTTTTGGTTCATGCAAAAGGTAACACTAGTAATAAAGCAAATTAGATTTGAATTTATTTTAAGGCTTGGTAAGATTTTTAAATAAACTCTTTTAAAGCCTGAAATATTTCAGACACCAGGCAAAAGTTGCCACTATCACAAAGACAACACTAGAATTAACACAATAAGTATGGCCTGGGCTTAGGCTTTGGGTTAAAAAAGTCGTTTGCTTGAACTGTTTAGCATCCCAAAATCTAGCATGACCTTAATCTGCATGGCACATTAAGGACACAAATTCAGCCGTCCCAGTACCTTAAAGCCCATTAGGATGGAATGATCAGTTTAGGCACTGAAGTCTGACCCAAAACACTGACTGATCAGGAGGCATGCATTACCTTGCACTAAGGTCTACGCATATCAGCTCATGTACTGACTAATCCCTCCATCAGTGTGCCTTTCTAATACATTCATTCAAATCTTTGTTCAAATAGTGTACAGTACAGACTCCCCCAACACACACACACACACACAAATTATAATCCTATGTATTTTATGCCTGAGCCTCTCTCTCTCACACTTAATCTTTTCACAAGATCGGTGCACTGGGAAGCACAGAGTGTTAACTAACACCACTATTTGGCCCAGAAGGGTCTAGACTTTCCTTTGTGAATGAAACATAAGCAAAGATCACACTACTCACATGGGTGTGGCCATATTGCTGCCTGGAAAAAAAAAAGAAACAGATCTCTCCCTTTCAAAACTAGCAAGACCAGGCTTGTACCCTTGTGCCCTTATCTTATACCTATGTCAATTTGCAAAATGATTAAAGTCAAATAGAAATTTGCTGAGGGGATAGCTCTTCCTTTTCCCCCTTGTGATGATTGGAAAAAAAATTGTAAGAAAAGAAGCAGGAAAACAGTTTTTATTAAATTTCAGCATGGCTGATTTCCTGTTTGGCAGATCACAAATTCATTACATGTCAAACTCTAGGCACCTTCCAAGAAATCAAGTGAAAGAAGAATTACGATTGCAAGTCAAGCAGTTATGGTTAGGTTAAGAAGTTATTAGAAGTTTTACTAATTTGTGAATTATAGTGCCCCCTAGATGGTATTTAGACAAAACATCTTGGAGTCCCTTAGGACAAGGTCATTTACTCATCTATAAAGTCCATCACACCATTGCTGACATATGCCCTTATGTCCTATTTAGCAACTATATTGTCAAATTCATTTGAGCGTTATGAACAAACTGTCCAACATATCAAAAATTTAAGTATAAACTTTTGTTTGGGTTGGTCTCCAGATGGTCTTTTCCAAATTTCATGGTTATTCAACAAAATCTGCGGTAGAAGAAGTGAAAAAAAACAACAGCTGTTAAAATTCTGAATGTCCAATTTCCTGTTGAGAAATCACAAATGCATTACATCCACCTTGGCAACACTGGCACCTTCAATGGAACCAAGTGGAACATGAATCTTGGTTTAAGGTTGAGCAGCTCAAAAGCTACCAGCAACTTTACAGATTTTAATTATAATTATAGTGCCACCTAGAGGTGAATTTAGACAAACTTCTTGGAGACCCTTAAGGTGAGATCTTTCAGTTACCTACAAAGTCTGGTCAGAATATGTCAAACCATTGCTTAGACATGCCTTCACTTCCTGGTTGGCTTCTTTGCAGTCAAATTCATTTGAGTGCTACGAATGAACTGTCCCATATATTAAAAATAAAAAAAACAACTTTTTTGGGATAGTCTCACAATGCTGTGATTAAAATTTGGTGATGATTGTACAAAGTTTGTAGGAAAAGAATAGAAAAAAACTGTTTTTGAAAAAATTCAAAATGGTGAAAGATACAACATGGCTGAAGTTAGTATCCTGGTATCGGCTTGACTCAACAAATCAGAAGAAAATGGAATTGTTTTTCTACGACATTGTGTTGCGGAGTTATTGTTCAAAAGGTATGTCCAAATTTGCCCTGTTTTTGGTGCTAGAGGGCTTGAGTGGCCTTCACCAATTGCTGTGAAGGTAGCTGAGACTGTATAATAATAAATATAGCCACAAGTGGCGATCTGTGGGGTCCAAGCAGTCCTTACAAATAGCACAGCCAGTGGCTAGCTCTTGCCAAGATACACACTTGTCAAGTTTTGTGATGATAGCTCAATGCTAGTTGCTTAAAATGTCTATTGAAAACTGATTGGCTGAAATTGGCCAAGTTTTTTTTTTTTTTTTTTTTTTTTTTTTTAAAAAAACATATTTCTGCTCAATTGGACTTTTTTGTCCCTGAGAAAAACAGCTATTTGAACTTAACTCCAACACCTATAAATATGAATAGCTCATCCCCAGTGGCCAATTTGAGCAAGACTGCATCAGCTACTAGTAGCTCCATTCCTGAAAATATCATTCAAGTTTCATGATGATAACTTAATGGGAACCTTGTCAAATGCCTGCTGAAACCTGATTGGCCAATGGTGGCCATGTTTTTTTCAGTAATTAGTGATAATGAAAAATCAACTTACAGATTAGCACAGAGATGCACCCAGCTTGATCACCTTTGTGGTTCTTGAGAAACAGCTCTGTGTAGTATCATCTGTACAAACAGGACAGGTATAACTGTACTCAAGAACCAAATGTTTCATGCACAGAAAACGTAAATTATCTTTATCAAAAATGAACCAACCAACTAAACTGCTAAACAGCTAAAGAAAAGGCATTTCCCAGAAGCAGAAGTGGATGTTATTTTGACTCCTACACCAATAAAAAACATTAATTAAAAGCTTAACAGTGCCTTGAAAGGCCAAAAATCAATAGACAAATCACAGAAAGGGTGAATTAGGTGTGAATTAGTGAAGTGAAAAGTAACTTGCTTGATGAGAAAATGGAGGAGAAAAAAGAGTTACTGTACCCAGTGATCATGGACACCAAGCACATCACACAGAGAAACTGCTAAGTTTATATTGTTTTAAGTGTCTTAGTGACTGTTGTCATTGGTGCAGAACATTTAAAGAAGATGCCATGGCAAACCGAACCGCTTTATAAGCCTTCTCTGAAAAAAAAGAAAAAAAAAAAAAACCCTACCGGTTTCAGTTCCCTCATAAGCATGACATTAGCGATATCTTCCATCAGCTGAGCCATTACTCAGTGTTGACTTACAGCTATGCACAAACCAACCCGTCCTCCTTTTATACAGGGGCATTTCATTTGTTTTAATTAAATGACTGATCTTGGATTTGGATTTGTGTTGGCTTTCTTTCTTTCTTTTTCATATTCAATATTTCTTTATATAATGACAGTAATATGAAGAGATTAATTAAATCTCACAAAATCTTTATTACATTTGTGCACGTAATTGAAATAGGGATGTAGCTCAGTAGTATTCTTGCCATTAATTAGCATGTTTTGGTTAGAGTCTACAAAGCACTTCTGTAAGTTGCTCTGGATAAGAGCACCTGCTAAATGTAAATGTAAATAAATAAGCGATTTAAAACTGAGAGCATTATCTGTATATAAAAGTGCAGTAATCCAAGAAAATTATATGGCTCGAAGCTGATCGGTTGAGGTTTACATTAATTTGCCTCCACAATTTCATGTGTAAATGTTCCTAGAAGTGATTTGCAAATAAATCTGTTCACATCCAGCTTGACAAATGAGGCCCATTGTCCAATCAAAATACAAATTGCACAACGGGAAAAATGACAGAATCGTACGTTCTGTGTGGTTTCAAAGAAAGAGTTGACTAGCAGCAATTGCAGCTATTCAGAAGAGACATTAAATTATTACAAACTTGAAACACTTGAATAAAAAACAGCAATCATAAATTGTGCTGCTTATCTGTCCTTCAGTAAGTGTGTTTCTGTGTGTATGCATAATATGTTTGTGCCTATGATGAGACCCCCTATGCTAAAAGGCTCAACCCTAACAGTTTTCTATGCGTAATGCCAAGTCACTGATCATTTTTTCTGTTTTTCTTTTCTTTTTTTCTTTTCCTTTTTTTTTCTCCTTGTGGCCATCTGTCACTGTGTGGTGAACCAACAAATGGCCTTTTACAACATAATCTGAGATTATGCACTGAACATACTGAAGCACAGACAAAGCTAAAAGCATAAACTGACAAGACACAACCTATTCCACAGCCTTATCTGTTAAACACTCGGACCATTATCATTTCAGTGTATTCACCTGGTGGGAAAAATGTATAAGTAAAAATCAAAACAGTTTCAACTCAAGCAATATCATAACAATACATTACAAATAATGAGGTAGGTAATGTGTTTACTTCAGAGTACAGAACCATATATTTTGGCTAACTTCAGTATATCCACCTTTATCATGGGAGAGAGCTGGCTTTGTTACTTGCATCATGTTTAACTTGCATTGTCTGCTTTTGGGATGGGGATGGGAGTGGAGAGTTAGTGTACACAGCCACTGATGTTAAGTAAGGCAATGTCCTCCATACACTGCATAGCCACTTCCTCTACAGCTCAAGGTGAAAATAATAGCTTAAACAATTGGACACTTTATTATAACAGTTTACATATCCAGGACACAAAAAAGTAAGCAGCCATTTCATCAAGCTAATTGCCTGCGTGTTACAGGGAGCAAACTTTTTTGCCATCACTCTATTATGCAGTTTTTTTTTTTTTTTTCTTAATCACAAAAAGAGATCTCGTATCCCTGAGGGACTCGCATTCTAATTTACAATTGAACTCTAGACCAAAGCTATCAATCTTTCACAGTGTTTTTCTCTCTCCCTCTCTTGTCTTTTTTTCTCCCAACAGTGTAACTGTGCCAACATAACACCAAACAAGACCAAGAGACACAGGCAGTTTTTGAGGGATGTGCAAAGAAAATGGTCTAGTTCATCTTTTACTTAGCCACATCATAGGGTGTGCTATTCGACTTGATAACTGTAGGCTATATCTAATGCAGAAGACAAGTACAACACCTTGTACACTGTACATTAACACACTAGAGACCTAGACACCCCTTCGGAGACGATGAAATTTAGTACATAGTACATACTCATTCACACAGGGCAATTTAGCATAGCCAGAGACCCCATAGGAAGTCCACATGTACTGGGGGAGAACATCTATGAGAACTCCACACAGACAGTAAAGCAAACTCAGGATCATACTGGGGACCATGCTGCTGTGAAGTGGCAACAGCACCTGCTCCACCACTGTGCCGCCCCACTTTTCTAACTTATAAAGGAACAGTTCAGATGTGTAAAGTTACAACTCATTTACAACTCTTTTTCTTTAAGAAATATACAGTACACAGTCATTTTAAAAACCATACAGCATATGAACATTTTTCCTATGATGGCGTAGGACTGCGATCGCTACGAACATTTCTGCACTCAAGTCTCCATCATCGAACAGTTAATAACTTCAACAAAATAGACTTCATGTTAAAACTATAATGAATTCAGAAATGACTCTGATGCTTATATTCATCGGTTGCTCATAAGCTCATAAGTTACTGGCTACACAATTGCACTTTTTGACTATGTAGTACACAGAAGGGAAGTTATTTACAATCGCACTATCCGGTGTCACCCAGATGAGGATGTTTTCCCTTTCAAGTCCGCTTCCTCTCAAGGTTTCTTTCTCATATCGTCTCAGGTAGTTTTTCCTTGCCACTGTTGCCCCGGGCATTTATACATTTGAATGTAAAATTTATATCTGGAATGTTTATATTTCTGTATAGCTACTTTGTGACAATATCCATTGTTAAAAGTGCTAAATGAATAAAATTGTATTGAATTGAATATCAACAGAGATGTTTGTGGTTTGAGCTGCTTTTTATATACATAAACATGTTTGTATATGCATGGTTTTTGCTGTTGACATGTCAACAACTACTAATAAAAAAAAAAAGTTATAAAAAAGAAGAGTTAATAGCAAAACCTTAAAAAGTACTTAATACTTGACCATAACACATGTAAACATTGTGTTTCAAAACAACAAAAAGAGTGATAAAAACTAAAGCATGGACATCACATAAGTCTTTTCTTTCACACAGATTGCTCAGTTTTAGCCATGTCATAGCCATTCCTCAGCTGCTAGGGCTTAAATTAAAATCTAAAAAAGGCAAAAGGGGCCTGATGAATTCCTCTCCACCCAGGGCACTCCCAGTCCTAACTCCTGTCCATGGAGCGATTCGTCTTGGCATTAATGAGTTAATGCAAAAACTCTCAATGTCATTGGCAAACCCAAGAGGGAAGAAAGCAGTGCATTGTACACATAATGACAGGCTATCCCCTCCTTCTCCTGAAATGTCACAGGTCAGCCATGTTAAGAATGTGTGTGCCCAATCATCTACTGATCCTTATCTGTATGACCTGCAGCTAACCAAGACATGGGCTCAATCAGCGCAGCTGATGAATGAAAAATGGGGAAAAGGAGGCTGTGAAGTGTTCAGCTCATCACATGACTCTCACTATACTAACACATGATGACACTGCCAATCAATAGATTAATTAGGACCATGAAACATATTATAGGCAAATGTTCTGGACTTGTAGGTACAACGAAGGAGGGAAGGGCACCACCTTACAGTGAAATATGTGAACTACAGGAACTTGCCTGCACAGATTTTTCATCTTACAAGTGACTAAAACCAGTTTTACACTGCAATTGTCTTTTTACTTGTCACACTGTACGAGATGATTCCAGTGAAATCTTGTGTGTTGTCCAAGTCTCCATAAAGACTGAATAGCAATAGACCTGCAATTAAAGTAAACTACTATTTTCTGCTTATGGTTTTAATCAGTATGATCAAAGGTTGTACAGAAAACGGGGTCAGATAAACAGAAACATTTGAAAAAGTGAGCTTGAGGTAATTAGGATATTTTTTTTTCTGTCCATTAGCATGTTTCATTTACATTTTGCTATTGCAATTACTGTATTTATAGCTGTCTAATGAGTTTTGTGCAATCATATGCTGTCTTCCCATCTGCGGTTTTAAAGATATCTGACACTGGCAGAACTTTGGTGGCACTAGATTGGGCATTGGTGAGCATGCCACATTGTGCATTATAAGACAGCCAGTCTTTATTCTCGACCAAAGCATTCTTTTACGATGTGCAATTTTTGTCAGCAGTAGCAAAATTAGACCAAGAGCAAACAGTGTAAACCCAGCTTTAAGTATAATGAACATGAGGATCAATTCAATTCAACATAATTTCAATTTTGCCCTCACAGAATATTGCACGTATGTTATTTAAGACTGAACAAATATTAAAAATATATGTCATCATATTAAACGCTAAGCATAAACTAAGCATAACAACTTTATCTCAACAGAATCTAGCTTACTTGTAAATGGAAGCTTTACTCAAGTGAAAGATATTCTTCAGGTGACAAATTATAGATTCGCTTGTCATAATATGGAGGCCGTGAAAGGTTAAGGAAATGAATTCCTGCTGTCAGAGCCATCGTCAAACCTGACAAATTGTATTATAAACAGTTTATTTAAATCTACTGTGGCGAGGTGTTCTTTTGCTACAGGTCCCCAGTGGGGCCATGTCTCAGATTCTGGTCTCCAGCTAGACAATAAGGCCCTGCCAGGTCCAGTGGTATTTTGTCTGCTTCTACATTATCTGAAATCAAATGCTCTATTCTACTCCCACAGTTCCATGTGGAACAATCAGCACTGATGTGGGAATGCATGTAATCCACACAAAAGGGAAATGTAGACATTTATACCAAGCCAAAAAAGGAAAAGAAGACTGCAAAGGCTACGGGGTGGGGAGAAGTAATGACACTTTAATACTGGGCTGCTAGCTCAGGTAACATTTGATAATGAGAGGTGGAGGGTCATTGAGAGCAGACACCTGTAAGCTAAGCGGCTCTATGTGTGTGTGTGTGTGTGTGTGTGTGTGTGGATAAATGGTTGAAATAGGTGAAGAGGGACTAATAGATCTTACTGTAGCTTAGGGGAGGGAAAAGAGTGTGATGTTATCACAATGCAAAAGTGAGTGGAAGGTGAATGAACTTAGTTGCATTTTAGGTGTTTGAGTTAAAAGGCTTGGCTCACTGGCAGACATTGCAGCCACCGTGAAGTACAAATTTCATGCGGTGTGTTTAATCCGTTAATAAAAGTAGTCTGGATTCCACAACCTGTTTATTTAATACTAAATAAATGTGTTACAAAATGGTCCCTGGAGGACTAGTAGTTAGGCCATGGTGCTCTCACTGCTGTGGCCCAGGCTCGTTTCCTGGCCAGGGAACCAACTGCAGACACTGGGGTTGCACACGACAGTCCCAAGCCTGGATAAAATTGAAGAGGGTTGTGCCAGGAAGGGCATCCAGGGTAAAAACCGTGCCAAATCAAATATGCGGACCAGTGATCCGCTGTGGCGACCCCTAATGGGAGCAGCCGAAAGAAGAAGAAGAACTGTGTTACAAAAAAAACTGTGCTGTGAACATTTGCACGCAGAATGATTTCTGATTACTTATCTGACAGGTCAGTTATAGCTAACCTTTATTCCATAATCCAAGAGCCTGTCACCAAGCCAACAGTTTGCCTATAAGATTGCTTTGGCTTTAGCAAATCCTACTACACAAGATTAGGCCTTTTGACCTTGCAGACATGATAATGACATTAGCTAATGTTGTAACAGTACTGCTGTGTGTAGCACTTAGAAGAAGATAAAATCTAATGTGAACTTGCAATATAAAAGAACATGAAGGCATACCTTATCACTTCAGATAAGCTGTCTTTAGCCTAAGATTGATTCATTTTTAAAACTTTCATGTATGAAAAGCTTTTTAACATTAATCCTAAGAACAAAAAAATAATCAAATACTTTAAACACTTTTATGATATACACTGGTCTTTAATGTAGCGGACTACTCATATTCATAGGAAATGTAACAATCCATTTTTAATTAAAAGAAAAACTAAATGAAATATTCATTTCACCTTTTATTTACCAGGTATTTAGGCTTAAAATTAGAATGCGTTCATATGCATATCATGTGCGTATGTATTTGCACATTACTTTATGTTTCATACATGTGTCTGTCTAAATGGATGAGCATAGGGGTTAAGTTAGCAGTTCTCCCACAGCTGTATGTGTGGAACTGGGTTAATTTAGTTGACCCATGTTTGTTTTCTTATTGGCTAATATTCCCAGAGCGCTTAAGCTTTCATTCTAGGAACGGATCCTGAGTGCTTGATGCCTGTAGCACTAGTGGTGTACGATTTTACCCTCCCTCTGAGACTGTAACCTGACACTAAACCAAGACAGGCCTAACTAGATTCCACTATCTGTCTTGCACTGTTACACTGCCAAATGGTCTAGTTTCTATCAGTACCATCAATGGTTTTACAATTTTTTTTTTTTTTTGTTACCACTGTTATATGAGTCTGAATTAAATTTTACATGTGAGGTCATTGAATATGACTGGAAACAAAAATACATGAAAAGAAGAAATGAAAAAAAAATGTTTGATATTGTAGATTACATTAAAAGAAGTGTGCACTTTATTTCTAAACTTTACGCTCTCAGTTTATAAACTGTATGTGAATCACATATGATATGCTTTGACCAAGTATATAATATCACTTGAATGGTAAGTAATTACATTTGCACCATATTAAGTGTATCAGAAATTCATGATTATTTGAAATTCATTCTTGCTTATATTGTATTTATGTGACATACTCTCTTTAGACCACACTCAATTTTGTTCTAGTCACTTTTCTGAGTTAAACATTAATTCTATATTTCAGACGCAATAGATGATATCTTTAACACCCCAGTACTTCATTTTGTTTTTGTGACAGTTCCAATGTGGCTTAAGGGGCTGCCCCCAGATTTTAGAACCTGATTGGTTTTATGTTAATAACATGTTAATAACAGGACAACAAGTCATAAAAGTCAGTGAACTAGATTGAGCTAATTTGGAGAAATGTCAATCTAATGCATTCTCTTTTCTCTTTCCACACAATCTGAAAAGCAGTAAGTCATAATATATGAAACAGCTTCCAGTGAAACCCCAACCTCTAAAACCCCTGAATTCTTCGAGCTTGACAGGATGACTGTTTTGGGGAGCGGGTTTCTGTGTCTGGCAGGGGGCAAGAAGAAAATGTTCAGTGAAACAATGATCTAACTGGCTGCAGTCATTGCACTTTGTAACCTCTGGGCTTTTCCATAAGAACTCTCCAATAATAAACACATTCCCTAATTTGATTCAAATGGGAAGTTTGTCATTTTGAAATACCCTGGTGCTGAGCAGTTAGTGGCTTTCCAATCCAGATGTGCAGGGTGTTTTATTTCTGAAGGAGAAGCAGCTAGTCACAGGTGCAAGGGCTGCTTTTGTGAGGTCTTGAATGGAGGGGAGGCGGAGGAAGCTGCGAGGAGATATCTATTGCCTGTGTTTAATCAGAGGTGGTCAGATGGGATAGGATTCATTGCTCTTTGATGGAGAGCACTGTTATGAAGATAGACAGTCACTTTGCTTTCTAAGTGAAACCATCGTTTAGCCTCAATTCGCAAAGAAAAGGCCCATTTGTTATCCACCACGGAGTGCAGCAGAGCGGGCCGTAGAAAGGCTGGGTGGGAATGGCATGCATTTGCCACACAATTACACCACTCAGGCATACATTTAGGTGCAGAAGGGGAAAAAAAAAGCATGGAACGAAGGGCTGTGCATATGGGTGTGCGATGCTGTTTTGCTTATTTACCACATATTATCTGTGTGCAGATCTAAGGACCTTACAGTGAAGTAGATGATAGCGAAAATAAATTGCGCTTTAAATTTGTAAACAATAATTAATTAATGATAAAGGCAACCTTGCTAACTTCCCGGTCAGGTACTAAAACTTGTTGAATTTAAAACTGTGTTGAGATTTAGTGAGTTTGGGAAGGCAGGCCAGGTTATTAGAAATGACAGTGGACAAACAGGACTGGGGAAGTAGGGATCACTCCTTTATTCTCCATCAATTATAGTGACATATCATCATTTATTAGTGATATCTGATTGCACTCAATCTAGAATTTTAATAATGTTTTCTCACTACTTAGTAATGTACTCCCAAAATCATTATCTTGATCCAAGCATGTACTATACATGTTAAACTGCCATGCATTAGAAGTGGAAATCCCAGTGGTTAGTGTTCACTCTGAAGATAAATTCATTGAGCTCCATGACTAACTGCAAAGGATGGGCTCTGCCAATGAGTTAGACAGTGTAAGAAAGACAAGTGTATCTGGAGTCCTAATTCTTAACTCAATCATCTGCTGGTGATGGAAATTGCATTATGGATCATTCTGACAAGACAGCCCGCCCCAGCCTTGAACATGAATTTCTACAGGGATTCCAATATGCTAAGGAGGAGAGTGTCAGTGAGGTTAATATACATGAGAAAGAAGCTCTAAGTTGCTGTCTGTTTTACCTGACTGGAATTCTGGCCTTTGCAATGACAATCTGCAATAAAAATGCAAAGGAATCTATTAGTTTAATTAAATCTGGTGATGCATAATGACTTCTAATTTTTAAGAGTAGTTTGCACCTTGTGTACCTCAACATCATGAAGTCATAGACTAGCATATTAACACACACACACACACACGCACACACACACATACACACGCACGTGCCCAAACACGCAGACAGAGCCTAATTTATGGCATTGTTGACCACATGATAAAATAAAGCTGTCATGTAAATGATGCAATAGTTGCTAATGATATCATGCTGCCAGTATTTTTTTTTACATGACTCTTGCCTATATTTATTACTCATGCCCAGCTACAATGATTTTGTAGTTTGACATACCGTACATATACTAGTGTTTTCCACAATATAAGAGATAGAAAATAAAAACTGTCAACCTCTTAAACTCCCAGGATCTGTCAGTGGACTGAAAAAATAATATTGGCGTTTAAGAAATTAATCTTTATTCACAGACTTATTTCCATTCCTTAACTATTTTAATGGTATTCAAAATCATATTTTTTTTACAGCATCATATAAATACGTTTGTAATGCAATACCTTTGGGAATGTCTGAAAGGCGTTAAAAACTTAAAGTGGTGTTTAACCTTTTTTATCAGCAAGTCCTTTGACAAACGCAGTTTGAGTGTAGTGCAGTGTTACAGTACTCTCCCGATTCTTACAAATAAGCAGTGAGTCAACATAACCATGCTTTCTCTCTATACCGACATTCTCTCTTGGCATCTGCAGCTTGTTCCCAACACTTTCATGTTTTCTTTCCAAATTCCTTTTTCTTGTACTGTATGTGTGTTGCTAACTAATGCGCCCTGACAGACTACCAGTGAAGTTATCTGAGGGAGTGAGGTTTCACATTTTATGTGCCTTCTCAGGCCCCTTTCCTTCACCCTGTCCCAGCTACAGTGTCTGGGTTATGTCTTCATAGTGTCTCCAGCTTTGGCCCACTGATAACAGCCCAAGTGGTCAGGGTGTTAGCACTCCCTTAGTATCTATTACAATTAGTTTTTGATTAAGAGACCCATCTTGGCCGTTTGAAGCCTTTAATGTTGCCAACTTGCCAATGATTGAGAGAGCAGCATGGATGCCTCCCAGTAACAAAGAGGTTTGTAAAAAGATCCAAGTGAACCATTTTATCTTCTTAATGGAAACCAGATTACCCACTCTTTCTTTTTTTATTGTAAGCATTTTTTCTAGGGAGAAAACAGACTCAAACAACCCTCCTACCCCCAGTCATTTATGCTTGGGTTTTGGTGGTCGGATTTCCTTGTGCTGTCTTCCTCTCCACTTTAATCACTGAGTTCATGACTATAATCTAAGGTTTGGAATCGTAAAAGAAATAAAAACATTTCATTATAAATAACACCAGTGTGAGTTGATAAAGACACCCGAGTCTATGAATTAGCAGAAAACATGATTTATGCTGCACACTTCCTGTGTTAAATAATCACTTTATGCCTGATAGTCAAATAATCATTTGACAGGATTTTGCTTTACGTTAAACTTAAAAGACTACATCTTTGTGAAGTTTAATCAGATTTACCCAAAACTGGAGTCATGACAAAGAAAATAATATAATAGCATATTTAATAGCTATTATATTAATAGCATATTTACACTGACAAGCTTAACTATTTCACTTGTGGTCTAATTTTCAGGTCTTGTATTTCAGGTATTGAAAATTCCAATTAAAAAAATAAAATAAACATGAATTGTGAACAATTTACTTACTGAAAATTGTTTACAAATAACTCAGAAATAATCCATTTACAATGTACTGTATCTTGTTAACATATAATTGCATAAAGAAATATTTATACAGTCTTTCAAAAGCAAAGCTTTCACATTTTTAAAGTTGTTATTTTCAGTGCTGTGACAGGACTAAGACCGAAAGAGCGTTAACACTGATAAAAAAATAAAACAGTTTGATGGGAGCCGAGATGGGATACATACATAACAAGAGTTTACAAGCCATGATATCCATGCTACTGAATATAATTTCCATGTTACTGATAATATTGCTTCTTTTGATATCCCTGGTAGACAACAGCCAAAAAGAAACAGATTCCTCCATCAAAAGGTTTATATTATTACACACACGTATATATATATATATATATATATATATATATATATATATATAATTGCCTGTGAAAACTGCAATAAAGAGATGAGCCACAAAAGTTCTGGTGTGGAGACAGAAAGGACCTGCTCATGATCCAAAACATACAAGCTCACTGGTCAAGCATGGTGGAGGTAGTGTCATGGATTGGGCTTACATGGCAGCTTCTGGAATGGGCTCAATAATCTTTATTGATGATGTAACTCATGATGGGAGCAGCAGAATGAATGAATTAGGAGGAACTTCATCAAACAGCAAGATAATGACCCAAAACACAACAAAGGACTTCATCAGGAAAAGAAATGGAAGGTTGTAGACTGGCCAAGTCAGTCACCCGCCGTTAACCCACTTGAACATGCATTTCATCTCCTAAAGAGGAGACTGAAGGGAGAAACCCCCAAAACAAACAACAAGTGAAAGAAGCTGCAGTACAAGCCTGGAAAAGCATCACAAAAGAAGAATGCATGACGTCAGTGGTAATGTCAGTGGGTCACCAGCCTGACACAGTTATTGCAAGCAAGGGATATGCAACTAAATATTAAGTGTTATATACTTTAATTTACTTTAAGACTGTCTGTTACAATACTTTTGCTCACTTACAAATTGGATGGTGTCCCACCAAAGCTGCCATGTTCTAAGTTAACACATCTAGATGTGTAAATATCAGAAAATGAAACTGAAATTCTGATCTATCTTATATTCATCTTTTGATCTCAAACTCAAATGTCTTCAGTGAAGAGCAAAAACAAAGGAATTGGCCTTGCCATTCCAACACTTTCGGGGGGACTGTATAATCTCAATTTTCAGAATATGTTCACCACTATCTCTAAAAGAGTAAGCTCTCTGGCAAATTTCTTACCTGTCATACTATGTGGGTCAACAACAATGCAAAATGAGCAAGAGATGTTCATGCAGACCCACAAAATTAAGAAGAAAAAGAAGAAGACAGGCAAAGGTTTGTCTGGGTCATGTCACCACATCGTAAGCCTTGAATGTCTTTTATTGTTGGTCTGTAGTTTCATCAACTGAGCTAGAGAAATTGTCTTGGGAATCTGGGAATCTTTGATTATTTCGAACAATGGGACAAAAATGATTGAAGAACTGAACAAAAGACAAGGAGTCTCTATTTTACAACAAAAATCAATGTCCTTTGTCCATCAAGGACTGAATCTCTGCTTTTGTATGTGTATGTATGTGTAGGGGGGGGTCCTTATTTAAAACATGTAAATGAATATTTGAGCATGTCATTGTGAGGCTGAAAATTCTGAAGCAAATAATTACAAACAAAACAAAATTAATAGTATTAGTATTGCAAAACCTGCTCTTGAACCATAAACCCTTTTCTGAAATGCACACTCACACACACACACACACACAAAGAGAAGAGAAGGCTCTGGCATGCAGTCAGGCTGATAAGTTGCAGCTTGTGCAGTTCAGCTTAGTTTATTTTATCCCTGGGCTGGAAATGACCTTGTGAACTTAAGAGTTTTTCTCTCTCTTTCTTTTTCTATCTCCCTCTAGCAGTCAACAACCTACTCACTATACAGTACCTGCATGGGTGTAGTGATAGCTGTTGACAGGTGTGGGTTACTACACTCCTTCCCTTGAAGTGTGTGTGTGTGTGTGTGTATGTGTTTGTATGTATGTGTTTGAGAACAAGCGCAAGCTGATATGTAATACCTATGAAACTGCTGCTTTCACATATCAAGAGTCAAAGCCTTCTGCCCTAAAATGCTTGCTCCCTATTTCATTAGCACTATGAATGCTTCACTCTGCATGCATTTATGCGCCCATGGCCTGTAACCCCATTGAGCTGGAGCTTAATCATTACCGTGATCCACTTATCTACTCGTCAAGCAGGTAACCATTAATAAGTGTTTACTTTCCAGTGACCTCCACAAATGTGCATGGGCCCTTTGGCCCATAAATGTCAACACAGTTCAAGGACCTGGCCTGATTTCTTTCGTCTTTTTCTTCTATTCCGCTTCATGAGCCAGCTGTGGTCTTGACCTAGAAGTCTATGTTTATTTTTCAGTGATAAAAAAACAGTGTGTGAATGAGAGCAGTGAAATACACAAAACCCAGTATTTCGGGAGTGAAATTTTTGAGCATGTAAGAACTAAAGGTCATCTACAAAAAAGAAACAAAAATATGGCAGGCTGACAAGTTCACAAGCTATAAACACATTCACACATCACCACTAAAGAGTTCAGCGATATGCCTTTCATAGTAACAGTTTTTTTTTTTTTTTTTTTTTTTTAAATCTTCTGCATTCAGCACAACCTGGATAAGCTTTAAGAAATCTCTACATTTTTTTTTTATCTTGATGCAAAACAAGCTTTATCTTCCTCATGTCCAGATGTGTCCACTGCCTGCTCTTTGACTGCCTTTGGAATGATAACTCACTCCTTGTCTACCTTGCTGATCTTGGAAATATATAGGTGTAAGGTATCCTGACATAGTTATATTCGCTGGTGTCTTAGAAAAGACAAGGAGACTCAATTACAATAGCAGCAGCAGGAATGCCTTTCTGAACGTCACACCTGATGAATCACACCTGACCCCATACGAGGCACCCATTTCTTACCACTCCAGTCACGAGTGCAGACTCATAAATGGGAAATCAGTACTGGGGTGTGATTGGGTGTCAAATGTACTGTAAATGTGTGTTTTGTATGTGTGAGTGGGAGCAGCAGCTTACTGACTGTGGTCTTGCTGTTACTTGTGCCAGTCCCCTGTAGTTTTTACAGTAGGACCGCCGATTAGCCTTCTCATAGCCATGCACTCTATTTGTTCACACATACACAAACAGACCACATTCCCTACTAGCAGCCTCCCCATGCTCTCGAAAGAGCATAATCATTATTGACATAGCAAGTATGCATATCAGGTCACTTGTTTTCAAGCTGAATTGAAAAGCACTCAGCAATCCAGATGTAGTATTGACACAAGACAGCATTTCTTACCACCTCACTCTGGCTGCCTAAAGCAGCTATGCTTTGGGAGTAGGCAGTCCTGGCTGTCGCATTGCCCCACTTGACCCCAGGCAGTTGGTGAGCTATTGCATTGTTCTCTGTGATAGCTCTGAGGATAGTTGAGGGGATATCCTTGCCTGGCCTTCTGGGGAATGGAGTGGAGTCAAGGGGTGGATAGGAGTAACGCAGGAATGAGCAACAGACACACACACAAGGGCAAAGGCAGATGTGTGTAAGGATAGATGGGTGAAATAAATCAGAGGCTGTCTAGAGCCCAAGGCATTTGCATTCCTGAGATGGAGCTCAGGAGAGGGGGGTGGAAGTGGGAATTCACACTTAACTCCTAAAAGGTCTTTATTCAAGAAGTGAGATGTCTCTTGCAATCAGTTGTCTTGGTGAACAGATATATGCAAGCAATATTGTTATATCATTAACATTAATTGTTTATGATATGACAGACAGGTTCCAAGTTCAACAGAGATCGAGGATATTAGGAAAGGAAGGTCATACCTTGATTTAGTTTAGACAGGTGCTCGGAGATGTATTGCACCAGTGTCTTCAACTGACTCAATGTCACACAAAAGGACATGTTGTCCTTTGGAGACCTTACATGGGCTTCAGATTCTATACAAATCCCCAGAAGGCAAGTACGAGCAGACGAGAAATGAAACAACCACTCTGGTCTAATGCATTACTCGATGTAGTGAAACACATTTTTATGAGAGGATTTATAATTTCCATACTGATTTGCAACATAATTTTAACTGAAATGCTAAACTTTTAGGACCTGGTTTAGTAAATAGTAATATATAAATGTATGAATGTATATACTATAAGTAGCATAAATAGTGAGATTTCAGTGGATGGTTGTTAAATGTAACACTCTCCAAGCACTGCTCAAACCTGCTGAGGTGAGAAACATCTGCTCATGTTTAAGTAAGTATACCGAATTGGGCTGCAGTCTAATCATAGACAACAACACATGTGCCCTGGAACAGTTCCAAGAATCACTAGATCATCACTGTTTACAACTGAATTTACTTGCTTTAATATGGCACAGACGTGGAGTACAATTTCCAGAATTTGCAAGTCATATATCTGGTATCCAAAGTGTTAGTGAAACAGTTAAGAAATACCAAATGATGACATTTGCTTTGTAAATTTTTTTAATGATGCCACAGAAATAAGAGCTCAAGGGGATTACAATCTTTAAGGCTCCTGAGTAAACTGACTTGGCATGATGCATGTGGAGCTTCAAAGTAAACATTTCTCTTGCTTGCATTTGAGCTGTTGCAGGACTGGAGGCTGTGTGTTGCATTTAAACATGAGATAATGAGAAACGAGAAAATGAAAGAGGTGATGGTGGGAAATCAGACAGTAGTGGGAGGGAGATGGGTGGGAAAAACTGTCACTGGGTACTCCTTGTCAGTGTGAGGAATGTTGAGTAACTAATGAGCATGTTTTATAAGTGAAGTTTATCATAGCTGAGTAGATGCAGCTGGATAGCCATCCTGCTCAAAGTGAACTCCAGGCTAAAGACTTCTATTTAATTTTATTCAGTGTTACCCTCCCATATGAACACTTGAACACTATGAGAGAGAGAGAGAGAGAGAGAGAGAGAGAGAGAGAGAGAGAGAGAGAGAGAAACAGCTTGGATCAACAAACAGGAAGGTTGGGAGGGTGGGGGTGTTATAAGCAGAATCTGGAGGGGGAACAAAAATCTCAGAGGAAAGACAGTGACTGGGATGGAAGCCATGAAACAAATGAATAAGAAGTAAACAAATAGAAGGAAACAGACAAGGACAAAACCGTGATCACAGCCTACTAGAACAGTTAATGAGCAACTAATAAAGAAATGTAAAGTGAGGTTGAGGGATGGTTGGGTTTGGCAGTTTAGGAAAACAAGCAAGAAACAGATAGCAGCTGAAAGCAATAGAAATGTAAAGTGAGAGGGGCAGGAAAAGGGAAGTGTGGCCCCTGATTTGGCGAGATGAACTGAAACTGGGATGAGGGCAAATTCCAGGAAGATGTCTGGAAGGCCAAAAAATTAAGTCACCTGTGCAAATACAGCACATGTTCTCTCAGTGTGGAATAATCTCATGACAACTGATTTCTTTATCTGTCTTTGGTCAGGGTGTTCAGGAAGAGGCTCAGCAGCAGGAGAACAAATGTGACAAAATGTGAAAAATGTAGTTGTTACAGCTTCATGAAAAGATTGTGTTCAAATATATATATATTTTATACCTACTCCCTTAGTTTGGTTAAGTGTGAAATGCTGAGAAATTTAGCATGGATACATAAATACTGTGCATTCAGAAAGTATTCAGACCCCTTCATTTTTTTTTCACATTTTGTTATGGTGCAGCCTTATGCTAAAATGCTTTCAATATTTTTTTTCACATCAGCCTACACTCCATACCCCATAATGACAAAGCAATAACCATATTTGTGATAACTTTGCAAATTTATAAAAAAAAAAAAAAAAAAAAAAAACACTGAAAACATCACAACAAGCGGCCTCCATAATTCTTAAATGGAAGAAGTTTGGAACAACCAAGACTCTTCCTGGAGCTGGCCTCCTGGCCAAACTGAGAAATCAGGGGAGAAGGGCCTTGGTCATTCTGGTTGAGCTCCAGAGATCATGTGTGGAGATGGGAGAAACTTGTAGAAGGTCAACCGTCACTGCAACACTCCACCAATCTGGCCTTTATGGCAGAGTAGCCAGACGGAAGCCTCTTGAAATGAAAGCCCACTTGGAATTTGCAAAAAAAAATTACAATTTCAAATTGCATGTTTTCATGCTATCATGTGTCCTTCACTGGCTGAGTGGCCAGAGTCCTGGTTATTCCAAACGTTTTCCATTTAAGAATTATGGAGGCCACTGTGCTCTTGGAAAATTTCAATGCAGCAGAAATATTTTGTAGCCTTTCCCTCTCTGGAAAGGCTGTCTCTGAGCTCTGCAGGCAGTTCCTTTGACCTCATGGCTTGGTCTTTGCTCTGATATGCATTTTCAGCTGGTAGACCTTATATAGACAGGTGTTTGCCGTTCTAAATCATGCCCAATCAATTGAATTTGCCACAGGTGGATTCCAAAGTGTAGAAAAATCTCTAAGATGATCCAGAGGAATGGGATGCACCTGAGCTAAATTTCAAGTGTCATAGCAAAGAGTCTGAATACTTATGGCAATGTGATTTTCCAGTTTTGTTTTTGTTTTTGTTTTAAATAAATTTGCAAAGTTATCACAATTCTGGTTTTGCGTTGTTATTATGGGGTATGGGACATAGACTGATGTGAAAAAAGCATTTTAGCATAAGGCTGCAATATAAAAAAAAATGTGAAAAAATTACTACTATATCCAAAAAAAAAAAACAACCCTCAAAGGAATGGAGTGAAATGTATGGGGTTAGCTGTATATATATATATATATATATATATATATATATATATATATATATATATATATATATATTTTTTTTTTTTTTTT
>CM075008.1:14971731-14979231 GCA_037576675.1 Pangasius sanitwongsei
AAAAAAAACCCTCACAAGTTTGGTGTTATATTTTTGGGGTTATCTTTATATATATATATATATATATATATATATATATATATATATATATATATATATTTTTTTTTTTTTTTCTTTTTTTTCATTTCAAGTTCCCTAAGTATAATATTATGGATATGCTTCAGTAATTCATTAATGTATTTCAATTAACTGGAACAAATAATCACAAATAGCACCAGCAGCAAATGCTGTTAATCCATGCAAACTCCTACATGGGAGACAAACACATGTTCCTAACTAGTCTGCCAATTATCTAACATTTACTTTCCACAAATTGCCCAAAATTTACAGTTGCTCTCAAGTTGATAGCTATTTGGCCGCAAAAAAAATATGTGCTACAGTTCTGCATGAACCAAGCTAATATTACATATTAAAACTCTAGTATAATGGACCAAGACAGAACCCATGCTGTTTAGTAGATATTTGCCTTAAGAGGGCATTCATTATACTTGCCAAGGTACTGCTCGAACCTAATAGGTGAAAAAAAAAAGAGAGAGGCATTTCAGCAGGTCTGTGCTGTAGCCTTACACAATCTCCACAGCATGTTCCAAATTTCTGAACTTATAAACTTTTGTGCACAGATATTAGAAGGTGCTCCAGTGTGCCAAAAGTCATGTTTTTACATCAGCAACTGTCTTACCCACACTCGCACACACACACACACACACACACACAAATTTAGTGAACAGAAAAAAACTTAATGTGTTTTCAAATCACTTGTGACCTGTGCCTGTACCATACTTTAGCAGGCTGAAAGTAGTGCCTTTTAAGGCACTGAGTATTGCCTAAGTCCACTTTCTACTACTGATGATATCTTTACTGCAGGCTGACAAGAGCTCAGGGATTGCAACTGGCCATAAAGCAAATGGGGAAATTACATCTCATCTTAGGGCTGTAGGCTCAAATGGCCTGTCTGTTGATACAGCAGGGCTCATGGTGTCTTTTAACAGGACTTAGCCTTCAACCTCATTCCTCATGCTCCCTCCCCTACCCATGTGATTACAGTACTTTCAAACAAAGCTGCTAGAGTCTAACAGTAAGAACACCAAAACGAGAAGTGATGGATGCTTGATGCTGACTTGAGATTGGTCACTGAGTCCCGGGCAGAGTCACTGTCATTCCAGTGCTGTGCTCGTCACAGCATATCAAAGATATATGACTAGCTCTACTACAGGGGATTGAAGACCTTAAAGCCGCCAAGACTCCTGTCAGATATATAATGAGTGGGCTCAGCCTCCTGCTGCACCTGAGGACATTTGGCAGTACTCTAATTATCCTCCAGTTTTGCTGATAAAAAGAAATAAAAAATCAGCATGTGCACATGCACACACGCGCACAATAATGTACATGATTGTGTTCATGTATAATACACATGATGATGTTTTGGGGTCTGGAATGCTTCATCCAACCCAGTGATAATTTGACTGAATATCAGAGGTGGTGGTGAGAGAGAAATTTCATTGGGCATTTAATCCTTTAAACCCTGCAGGGATGGGTTGACCAGGTCATATGAGATCCACTAGCAGAGGCTAATCTGCTTGCAGCACTCATGAACCCAGAAAGTGGCATTTAACAAACTGTCTGTGGCTGGATTATCTAGTTTTCTGCAACACAAATTCCAAAAAGACACATAGCCATAATCCTGGTGTTTTGATGACGCACGTGCTAGGGCCTCATGTTCCAATGCTGGCCTGGGCTACTAAATTGTGCTTCTCCATTCATCCATGCTGATTCCTCCCATGCTCTCTAGAAAAGACACTGAGTATGTTATCCTCTCCATTCTGATGAATTACAAAGGCAGCCGGAGCTCTTCTTCCACATCAGGGCAATGGCCTTTTGACATGGTCTCAGTCTAACCTGTTAATATCCAGTGGACTGACTGCTGCAAGTATGCTTTTTGTCTTCAGCTTGACCTGTACAGAACGGAGGTAACTTCACCCAAAACACTGAATGGAAAGAGTGATCTTATTTTCATAATGCAAACTGACAACAAACTGAACATTGTTAGCATTTTGGGTGAAGGGTTCCTTTAAAAGGGGAATGACCTTAGACACAGACATTGATCTGTGCCAGTCTGCTGTTCATAAAGGCATGTGGCATGAAAATTAGCCTTATGAAGACTATGGTGTATACTGACACAGAGATACAAGGTAGCATAAGGATCATTTGGGTGTGTTGTTGACTATGAATATTTTTCCTGAGAGAAAACAAAACTGTAAATAGCTGGGCAGTGGAAACTAACGGGCTGGCTTGGGATGTATATACAGTACTTATACTTTACCTTTTAAGTAATATGGGTCAAAGGCAAAATGTAATAATGTAATATTTCTTTAAAAATTATTCTGAGTGTTTTTTTTTTTAATAAGACAACTGAGAAGTACAATATAATATTGTACAGCCTTCTAATATAATATGTTATTAATATTACATCATAAAGTAATAATATGTCAGATCTACAGTCTTCGGTACTGCCGTTTCAATAAAATATACAGCCACTATATAATAACAAGCTTTAAAAAATAAGAATGACACAATGCTCATTTACATTTATAAACCATTTCATAAACAAGTCTCCTCTTCAGGGCCTACAATAACAAACCTTGGGAGGCAGGCGGTAATTTTACACAATAAATCTCTAGTCTAACCAAGTGAGGCATCACATTATAGGCAGCAGAATAATCCTTTGTAAGGGTGCACATGCATTCCTTTTCTTATTTCTAAATGTTTTACACAGCAATGGTACATTCAGTGTGTAGTGGCCCCTAATGTCCCAAAGAATAGACCCGTAGGAGGACTCAGAAAAGGCTACTGGCCTTCAAAAAGGTCACAGGGTTACTTGGTAAAGGCTGCACTTGCTATTTTCCAAAACACACATCTCTAAAAAATAGATTTTTTTTTTTTTTTTACAAGAAGCTCCTTGAAATATGGAGACATCCAGTATAAAGGATAAATTAATGAAATGTATTAACTGGTGAATCATTCTGAGAATGCCAGCTTGGTACTACTAAATCCCTGAGAGCCTTGTGGGATCTGCACAGAGATTTTAGTGTCAACCCAAGTTATGGACCAGCAACATATGTTTTCTTCTATCCCACTGAAGTTAATTATTTAAAAGTCTGCAAAGAATTTCCTGCTTTTGTATTAGCTCTAGGTGGAATTCCCTAAATGGTAAGTAATTATATAGACAAAGTGGGATTTGAGGCTCCCAGTAAACCAATAATAGTCAGCTTCATTGGTGGGCCTTTTAGCTGGTGCTTGTATATCATACGTATTTTCTGAAAAATGTTTTATTTTGGTGACAATACTTATTGTGATTTTGTTGTATTCTGATATATTAACTTTTTTTTAATTGCAGTCTCCATTGTTCTACGAATACTACGCATATATGTACATACAGTGCCATCCAGAATTATTGGCACACATAATTTAATAGATAAAGTGAATAATACATACATATAACACACAACAATAAGTGATATTTTAAGCTCAAACATACAGGGACAATGTGTAGCTTATGAAAAAAAAAATACCTCAATAAATTAAGCATTTCTGTGTTGATTTGGAAGTATGTATGGCCCATCATCTTGTTGAAAGGCCAAGTCTGAACCTCCTGGCAGAGGCAACCTGGTTTTTGGGGTGAATTTTCCTGGTACTTCATGGTACGTTTCCTGGAATTGATGCCATCAGTCTTTAAAAGAATCCCTGAATCACAAGCCACAAAACAGCCCCAAAGCATGAATGACCTACCACTATATTTTCCTTGTATGCAGTTTCCTTTATTTGCAGCATATACTGATCGCAAAAGGCTTTCATTTTGGTCTTATCTGACCACAACACATGATGCCAGTTGTAGCTCTAATGATGTTTGGTGAAGTTTTTTTTTGCATTTAACAGTTGATTTTGAAACTTGACAACCACAAGAATCCATTAAACTACAATTCTAAAACTGTGATCTTTGGGTTCTTTTTTCCTTTTTCACCATCCTCTATTGTTTGGGGATACAATGTGCTCATGAGTCCAATTCCTGGCAAAAAGCTTCAGATGTGATATCATGGCCATAATTGTGCTTAATGGTATTTTATATATTTTATAAAAAAAAAATACCATTTTTGGTGTGCTTATACCAGTGCTTGTAGTCCATTACCTGATTTCTGCATCAAAAATCTGTCTCATTTGTGTTGACAATTTAGTGATTTTCCCATGGTAATGGATGACAGAAGGATTTGACATGTGTGCAACATCATATTTATACTCCAAGGAAACAGAGGTTAAAAGAAATAACTACTGTTAAAAGAAATAACTACTGTTATTGCCTGGGGACTGGGAGCAACTGAAAAATAATAGCCTTTTTTTTCAAAAATAAAAATTGTTTGCATTTATTTTAAAAAAATACTCCTTAGGGGTGGGAATAATAAAAATAAATTTTGGGAATAATAAAAATAATATTTTTTAGAGAAAATATGGGTTTTTAAGTATTTTTGTTAGAACAATGTTCACTTATTGTTAGATTGAAAAATTATTTTTTTTTTAAAAAATTGTTTATATAAAAAATTATTTTTGCTCATTTTTATGAATGTGCCAACAGTTTTGGAAGACACTGTGTACACCTAACTCCTCCTGAATGTAGTCAATTACACACTGCAATGAAGTTATCTTCTGAACCATTTTTACTGGGGCTCTGAAAATGAATAAACTGTATGAACCTTGCAAATAGGTTCTGAATTTAAAGCCCAACATTATAAATTTTGTGCTTAAATTTCTTTATTTTATTTACTTAAGAAAATTTAAGAAGGAAATGTTTTAATACATAAATATTGCTTATTACTGTACCTACATTACGTATGAGTTTGAAACATTAAAAGAGGTAATGACTGCCTAAAAAGGCCTTATAGACCTATAAGGCACTATTCTTAGCTTACAGCGTGTACCTGGACTTCAAAAACAATTATCAAAACAGAGCAGGCAAAAAACAATATTCCAGTCTTTATATTAATTTAATCATAAGGATTCCATCCAGTCACAGATGGTCAAGTGTGCAGTACCGAATTCAGTACAGAATATTGTGCATCCTGTAATCAGAAGAAATATATCCATTACAGTATCAAACAGACATTGTGTGCTCTTTCAGTGAACACTATAGCAAAGACCACAGGTCCTTCTGGCACTAATTCAAATTAACTTGTAATAAATGTATTTGTTATGTTAAATAGCACATGCTTATATTGTACGTGGCTAGGTAGTTGTTGTTTACTGCTTATATTTACGGCTCATGTTGGTAACTGCACATTAGTTGAAAAAGCAGAATAAAGTACATTTTTGATGTTTCATTACTTTAGTTAAAATTTAAGTTAAACGTTTCTTTTGAATCTCTAATGACTCATTAAAATGCTCTGTAGAATGTTACCCCAACACCTTAAAATGTAGATCTTCTTTTCTTTAAATCTCAGCACTGAAGCTGCCACGCACACATACACATGTACACACCCCTCCATTTGCCTTTGGTTGGCTAGGAACCAGAATTTGTTGAGAGAAACATCTAGCAGGCATGAGAGCGTGCGTTGAGTGGCAGACCTCACACAAAGTGCGGATAGCGGTGGGAATCAGCTGAAAATATGTGACATAATCACATTAGTGTCTTAAAGGACACAAAGCATTCAGTCAACTTCCCTTGATCAAGGCAGATCTGGAGGAGTTTGTGAGTAGTGAAGCATGGTTCTAGCCTTCTCTGCTTAAAATGAAAACAACCTGTTTTGCCATGTTGCTGGACTGCACTGGAACTCCTACCATGACACAATAAAGGACTTCTCAGGCTTCTCCCAGCACTAAATGCACACACCGATTTCCCAGGACTGGCAAACCAGGACCTGCAGAGGCCAACTGATATTTGCTTAGTATTTGGCTAATTGATAACAAATCTAATTAATTGCGGAGTTCTTATTCTAGAGGCACAGTAGTCTACAAGGCAGATCAAATGAATACTAAAAAATAGCGATAAATACAGATGGTACTTGTCTTGATAACTCTCCCTTGAAAATAAAAATGGTACATCGCATGTGGTGGCACTGGTCCAAAATGATAAACTTCCATTTCCATTAAAATAAACTCCAGTAAAATAAATGCCAATATGTATATATTAAATATGCCATAATGTAAATATTAAAATTAAATTGATAATCATTTTAATGTAAATATTGGCCGAATAAGCAGGAAGAATCTGGTAGAATCTCCTGAGAGTAAATGCCTGCTAATATGTCTTTTTTTTTAATGGCCTTTTTTGTTTTGTCATTTTGCAAGCAACAAAGCCTTGCCCCTTCTAAAGTGTTCAGCTTTCAAGATGCTGTGAGAACACTGGCACCTACGAATACCCAGCTCAATGTGCTTAAACTCTGCACTCAGAACTAATTACAAACACTGCTCATACTAAAAAAGCTCTTGTGGATAGCAAACAAAAAGAAAGAGAGGAGAGGGTTAGAGAGAGAGAGAGGCCCATGTAGAGTTGGGGGAGGGACCAAAAAGGCTAATGAATCTATAGGAAACACTACTCTACTGACACGTGAAACGCTTCTATTCACCACCCAATGGGACATAAAGAATGTTCACTCTTTTGTCTCTCTTCTAATTCCTCTAGAGGAGATGGGGTGTGAACAGTGTGTGTGTGTGTGTGTGTGTGTGTGTGAGTGAGTGTGTGTGTGTGAGAAAGAGAGAGAGAGAGAGAGAGAGAGAGAGAGAGAAAGACTGTGTTCCTCAAAAGCAATTCTTATCCCTAGAGCTTTAACACTAATCAATAAAGTGCAAAAGAATACAGAGCTGTTCAGCATCTAATTAATCTTTTGGGAAATCTATTTATCTACATCACCATATATCTATTTATTCTATACCACCGTATATACCTTATTCTAACATGCAATGTACAATTGGCATATTTGCAGTATGATCATCTACTCTGCTAACAATGCTAAAAAATAACATTGTAAAGCTTAGTAGGTTTAAAAGAAAACAATATCGGCTGATACTCAAGCTTACAGTATAGGCATCTTAAAAGAAAAGTGGTGTTGTGCCTAACCTTAACTGTTGGAAGATTTCATTTTGAGTAATGTGAATTGTTACAAAGTTGCAAGTATGGGGCCATGGTAACCATACAGACCTAGTCCTAGTGGTCCATGAATTAGTAGTGCCCAAGCTGACCCCTGTCCACTGCCGAAAGTGCCTACAATGAATGCGTGTGCATCAGAACTGGACCACGGAGCAATGAAAGAAGGTGGTCTGGTCTGATGAATCCTGTTTTCTTTTACATTATGTGGATGGCCAGGTGCGTGTGTGTCGCTTACCTGGGGCATAGATGGCACCAGGATGCACTATTGAAAGAAGGCAAGCCGGCAGAGGCAGTGTGATGCTCTGTTCTGATGGGGAACCTGGGGTCCTGGCATTCAAGTGGATATTACTTTGACACATACCACTTGC
>CM075008.1:14984231-14987527 GCA_037576675.1 Pangasius sanitwongsei
ATGTGTGTACATGCATATAATTCTGTGCAGTGGAGTTGGTCCCCTGCAATGAGTCCCAAATAGTAAAGTGTGGCAGACACTTTCCATCACCTCTGCCTCTAAATATACCTCTAAAAGACTGCATTAAAAGGTGGGAAGTTTGGGAGTCTAACTCGACTTAATGTCTAGGGCTGAGTCATGCTGGGGTAAGTACTGGACTTTTCTTTCTTTTTCTTTTTTTTTTATACTATGCATGTGCACACTGGGCTTTCTGCCAATGCCTAGAAGTCCCCTGCTGTTTAATGACAATAAATTTACTACTTCACTCCATATTGCTGTTCTATTGTGTAAACAAGATTAATGCTTCCTTTAATTAAGCACCTGGAGACAGAATGTGACCTTGCTGTGGTGGACTGTAGCTACCGGGGCTACCTGCAAACCCCTATATAGTTTGCTTTTTTCCTTCAGCTGTGCCCCTAGTGGTCGCCATGGCGGATCATTGATCCACATATTTTGATTTGGCCCAGTTTTTACATCGGATGCCCTCTCGCCCAAATTTTATCCAGGCTTGGGACCGGCACTGGGAGTGCACTGTCTTTGTGGCGATGGTGAGAGTTCCGAAACCTAACTACTAGTCCTCCAGGGAACCACAAACCCCTATATAGTGCTATTATTATTAGTAGTAGTAGTAGTATTGATTGTGATGTTAATAATAAGAATGTTACTAAGTAAGTGAAACTTTAATTACAAGATTGCAATTACTTAAAATATTTATTTAATCATTAGTGGGTAATTAGTTATTATCTTCATTAACAAGACAGAGTAATTATTAACAACAGAGAGGAGATTCACTTTTGGAAGACGCTTATTGAGATTTTAAAAAAAAATGGGAAAAAAAGACTTTTATTTTAAAACACATTGCACTGACAATGATTTGATTATTCCTTATGACCTAGTATGCTTTCTAGATCATTCAAAGTAAGGCTTGTCTTGCAGACCTTTGATTTTTTAATTACAAAGATGGATAATTATATCCCTTTTTCATATATTTACAACTTGTTATATTTACTAAAAAGCAATTAGCATTAGCAAAAGTAAAATTAAAAGCAAAAGTAATATATTTGAGAAAAAAATTCTAAAGTTCTAAATCAAAGTTCTAAATTCTAAATCAATCTATGAAAAAAAAAATGCATGAGTAGTCATTTGCAGGCCTAATTTCATCTTGCTTTGCCACAACCCCCACCACTCCTCTTTCTTTAAGCTTTGAAAAATGTAAAGCCCTTTTCAAATGTCACCTTAATAAGCGAGGGGATTGGGACTAATTGAGCAATGTAGCAGTGTAATTGGGCCAGAGGAGCTATCCACATGGAGAGAGTGACCCTTCTAACGTAGTCGTGAATGAGGGACAAAGCCAGGGGGTGGAGTAATGCGAGTTAAGGGATTCTCACCAGCTCTTGTAAGAGCTTGTTTCACACACACCGCCCAAAGTGGGGCTTAATAACTTAACACACTGGTGTGTTTTCCCTCTTGAGGAGTATTCCTCACCCAGAATCCTGGGACATTCTCCCAGATCTATACGCAAGGACACTCAAGAGCAGCAAGGCTCTTGTCTGACACCTCATGAGAGGGGCATAAGACACACACACACACACACACACACTTTTTTGGCTACTGAGAATAAGCTGTTAAGGCACTAGCCAAAGGAATTTGGTATAGCTAATGTCTCAAATCCTCACATCTCATAGCCTTTCATCTCTTGTCCTCACATTTCATAGCCTCATATCTCATTTCCTCATGTCTCATATACTCACACCAGATACATGGGGGTGCAGCTTCCTAGAAAACCACAAATGTAGAGTGATGAAATAGCCTACACATACTTGGCATGCTAAGATATTCAGTTTAGAGATGGAGTTGTAGAGTAGGGTAAGTAAAGTAACAAATTTGTGCCTCTAAACTCTAAACCTAAAGGTAACCCTGAAATATTAGGCACAAGCACATATGTTTATTGTGTACAAGATTTGAATGAATAATAGACATGTTTTGTTCATGAATTATTCAGTCTTTTCAAACCAGTTACTAGGGTGAATGAATCAGTCAGTGTCACCGCCATGGACTGAGTTATTCCTTAAGTTCATTTGCAAACTGCAAAAACCAAAGCAAGACTATTTCCATACATATCTATAAATGACTTTACATTTACTTAGGTTTCCGTTATATGTTTATGTGTTTATGTTTTTTAAACATATATAAAATTCAGTGGGTCTCTGTATTACAGCCGGTATCTGTTTGTATTTCTTAAACATTCATGAATTGTGTGTTGTATTTGCAACTTTGTGTACATCGAATCTGAGTCAGTGAGTTGAAGCTGGCAATTACCAGCATTTTAGTGCAACAGTAGTCTGTATTGGATGGGTGTGAAATATAATAATTACATTCTTATAAACTAACAGAAAATACTGACAATTATTAGCTAGTTTTACACTACTCAAGCTTTTTGTTGTCTTAGAATTTTCTTACCATGATTAAGCTACACATTTAAGCAAACCATGCAACTGAACTGACAGGGTGACTAGTATTCTCAATGAATCTAGCTTCAAGCCAGTGGATTGTGTGGCCTGTTTTGGTGTTAAGGATCTCTTATTCAGTTCACTATGAGACTCGCAATGTATGTGAAGAGGGTGGATGTGTCCTGACCTGCTTCATGTGGGGGCACATACAGTAGAAGACAGTCATCCAATTATGAAGAATTAAATTGGAGTGCTTGTATATGGAAGGCAAATATTAAAAGCATGGCATCGATCCACTAATATGAACCTGTCCTGTGTCTACACAGCATGAATTACATCTGATAGCCTTAGCGTGCAATGGGGTAAATAACTTCAGTCCTCTCAAATGTAGAATTAAATGAAAACCATTGCCATTATTGTTCTGAACCATAGGGTCTAGCTTTTCAATCACACCTCTCTCAAGGAGGTGACAATTCTTGTGTCTGCACAGCAATTTATTGGGGGCCCAAGAAAGATGGGGGCTGATGAAGAACTGCTGTCCTTCTGCGACATTGTCATCAGAGCCCACAGATCTAATATAATTGTTGCCCAATGGAAATGTTTTTGGTGGTAAAGGGTCCTGCCTAGGTTTCTACCACTTTTAAGAGACCCTGCCATGCAAACCACTGGTAACATTCAAGAACAGGAAAGCCAGATTAGACTTTGCCAGAAAACATCTAAAGAAGATGCTCCATGTTCTGGAATAAGATTCTTTGGACTGATGAAACCAAGATTAACTTGTACCAGAATGATGGGAAGAGAAAAATA
>CM075008.1:14987627-15006209 GCA_037576675.1 Pangasius sanitwongsei
ATTTATACAGTTATGTGAAAACATTAGGCCACCCCATTAAATGTTCAGTTACATATTAAGAAATGTCAAAATGTCAACAAAAATTTGACTTCGTTTGTTTTTGTTTGTTTTCACTTATTAAACAAAAGAAATCAACAAAAATGAGTATTTCAACTAAGGAAGAAGTTAGGACACCCTATGCCCTAATAGCTAGTGTTTTCCAAATTCTTTTGAGCACCTGAAAATGAAGGTACTTTGTTGAAAATGGCTGTAATTCCTAAATGGTAAATCACAAAAACTCTGTCATTGTCCAAATACTTCCAGACCTTCTGAATATATATATATATATATATATATATATATATATATATATATATATATATATATATATATATACACATACATACATATACAGAGATCAGATAGCTTTCTGGACATACTCTAATTATTAGTCTTTGCCGGACATGGGTGTGGGTGTCTGTGATGAGCAAGTTATTTAGGATGTGGTATTTGGTACAGTAGACTCCAAATCAGTGTCACAATCTGCCAGCCGCTTTGCCACATTGGCAGTAGTTGGTGTCCTGCAGCATGACATATTTGTCACACAGTAAACAGTATATTAGCTGAACCAGCTAGCCTAGCCCCTAAACTGAGAACAACATGAGGGAGAATGCACAGGGAGAAAGGTCTGGCAGGGAGAATAAAAAGGCTGACTGGAAGGAAACCAATTCCCATCCCTTTAGCATTGGCAATGTGGCTAACATATTGGGCTAGCTGAACAAAGCCTTGACTAAACTAGCAGCACTAGCCATAGGCCCATGTGTCAGCTAGAATGTGAGATGTGTGGAAAACTCCTAGTAGAATGCTGCAGCAGGATCTGATGAAGAATCAAGGAGTTGATGGAAATCCAACTTCCGTCCCTGTGTTGCTGTGTTAGTGGTTCTGGTTAACAAGTAGGCTCAATAGTTAACAGCACATGGTACAGCAAAGGACACCCACTTAAACATTTTAGCCAATGCTAAGCCATAGGCCCAATAGTTGGTAGATGGCAGGGAAAAATCGTCTCCTGCCCTTGTATGTTTGTTAACGGAAACCAGCTAACTTTGCAAGCTCAACCATATGGTGAGGGAAGACCACTTAACCATGCTAGTTGAATGTTTGGAAAAACTGAGTGCCAAGGGAAACTGCACTTGGCGAGGAACTGAGATGAGAAGGCTAAGAGGCCTAGCAAGCTTACAAGATAATCTAAATTAAGCTAGTACCCATAGAATTCTGAATGGACACCACAAAGTATGAAAATACACTGCTACAGCCATCAAGATTCTCTAGCAGATGTTAAGCGTCTATTACCAGCTTTGGAAAACAGGTTACCTGTGGCTCTGACCATAGTCCCAAACAGTTACATAGATATGTCCAAGATGTACTTTAGTCTGAAATATGTATGAAGAAGGGGAAACAACAATCACTTTGTGACTTTCTTGGAAGGCTTCCACATGTGTGTACACATACACAAGTAGGTATAAGAAGGTTATCTCCTTCTGGCAGTTATGAAAGGTAAAAGTGTAACTTTAAATGGATGTACAGAGCTTGGTGATAGTGCACTAAGTTTCTCATCACTTTCTCTGACACATATACAAACATATATTTTTTTTCTCCCACATAACTCACCTCACCATAAAACGCACAAATAAACATACTCTGTCTCACACATACACTCTGCTCATCAGGACATTCCACCCTGACCTTGACTCCTATGTCTCCTGCAGCAGTGTCCTTCCTCTCCCCTCCCCCGAGAAGCTTGCTGTCCTCTCCATGACAGCTTGGCAGCTGCTGGCCTGTACTCCCCTGCATTGCTCTCTCTCTCTCTCTCTCTCTTTCTCTCTCTCTGTCTCTATCTCTCTCTCTCTCTCTCTCTGCACCATGGATGTGCAGGACCAACGGTGATGAGAGCAGCTCCAAATAATTACAAGCAGCAGGCTTCACTGTGCTGTATACCCTCACTACCTGCCACAACCCACTGCAAGGACCCGCTCATTAGCTCCAGCATTCATACAAGGCTTTGAACACTCTTTTAAGGACAAACACACACTCACATACGCACTTGCACACATACACACAAAATTCTTTTTTTTCTCACACGCAGGACGTTAAGGGATCCAGTGAGACTTTCCCAAGACATCACTGCATACAGAAGTGTGACAAACCTGCATATTTAGTACCCAGCATCATTTATTCACAGGGTCACAAGATGAATAAGTAATGGATCTAAAAGGAGGGAAAAATAAGTGATTTGGGTCAGAGTTTTCTGAGGGGATGTGAAACTTTCAGCAGCACCAAGAAACATGTCAAGCAAGCAGGAGCTACCCTGGGAGAAATATAAGCAAACAACATACACACATGCACACACACACACACACACACACACACACACAAAGAGGGAAATCAACTTAATATGTCTCAGTGAAAGTAGAAGGTTTAAGGCAAAAGTTACTGAATAATTTCTTGAATTAAAACAGTGGCATGCCATTGTAGTGTAGTCTAAGTTATTAATGTGTTCAATTTACAGTCAGCATTGTTTTGGGAAAATATTTCTGAGGCTTTTCAGACTGCTTTGACTCAATAACAATGGTGTCATGTTGCCAGAGATATGAGAATCTTTGATCTTGGGTAAATTTCTATCAGCTTTGTAGCAATACGATCATCACAATCTGGCTGAGTGTAATATATACCATGGTATCATTTAGGTAATGGATGGTTACACTCACTTTATTATATACATACAGGAAAAACAATGTTTTCACTTTTGCAAATGATTGTGTCTTATTAAATATTAAAGCACAGATTATTGGCCAAAATATTTTTGGCAATTCCATTTTTCAATATTCCATTAAAAGAGCCATTAATATGAAAAAAATGGTAGCGAGATGAAATAATTTAAAATATAATTGTTACACTTAGACAACTAAAGAATGAACACAAAAAGAGATGCATATAGAATAAATCATATGAATATTGACTGTGAGAGAATAATAAAAAAAGCAGACATCAAGGGACAAGTGTTACATACGCTAGTCTGTATCTTCTTTGAGTCTTCTGCATATCAGATGACTTTCTATTGATGATGAACTGCGATCAACACTGAGAAGAGGGCCAAAATTCTTTTCAGAGGTTATCAATTTGCTCTTTGTAAATTGCCTATGTATATACATATATACAAATAGAATACCACTACTTTTCTTACTACTTGCTGAAACAGGATTAGATCTTATCTATCCCCGATCTCCTGGGATCAACCCTGAGGAATTGATTTAATGCACCAAAACAAATATGGCACAGAGCTTCCAAGCAGCAGGGCAAGTTTTTTACGCCTATTTCCTTACTCAGCTCAGCCCAGCTCTGATTTGTCAATGTTATGGGAAGACACAAGCAAGTGTATTGTACTCCTCTAGGATCATGTGCACAGCGTGATCCTACAGTTGATAGATTTCGCTATTTATGATTGAGTTTAAAAAGCATGCATATATTAAATGTTTCACAGCATAACAATGAGAAAAGGACTTTTTCACCCATACTAACGTAAATGGAAATACTGGTTTTGTGCAGTGTTTTAGGGATGAAAATGTAGACATTAGATGTATAACTGTGAGCAACAGTTCAACGGACATTTAGATATTCACATGTATGGTGTGGGTTTCATTAAGCATTGAATCATTTATTCTTAATAGCTAGACCATGCAGACTGAAACATGGAAGGTTAGACTTTGTAGTTTATAAAGCTTTGCGTGTGTTTGTGTGTGTGACAGACAGAGATGTCTCACCCATACTAGGGTGCTGGCCTAGCTGTGGCCAGCAGTTAAGTCCCAGTAGCAGAAAGGTTAATACACTCAGCACATGTTGCCTTCTGTAACAGGTGGTGTGGAGCAGTCAGCGACGGCAGCCAGAATTCCTGCCTATTTGTGCCGGTGGCCCCTGATATACCGGGATTTACGCCGCCTTTACCCTTCTCCCTCCCTTCCCCTCTTTTCTCCTCCTGTCCTCTCCCCACTGCACAGGCTTGACTGACAAGCTAATCGTTAGGCTAGGATCCCCTTGACTATTTATTCCACCGCAACAGAACACCTCCCAGTCAATGAAACTGCAATATAATGCTTGAGCTGGGCAGAAAAGGAGGAGGATTAGGGTGTTGAGCAACTGGAAGAAATTTGCTGCTACCGCCTCCATTTCTCAGGCCCTCACTTCTCCTCCACCCAGCTGCTGGTAAGTTAGAAACAGATTGGCACAAATAAAGAGAAAAAGACAAAGAAAGAGAGAGAAGAATGTGTCTCAGGAGGTAGCACACCGAAAGGCAGGTTATTAAACACCACAAAGCGGACTCCCTGCTGGGCATGGAGAAATAGCTGCAGCACAGGGAAGGCACATCTGAAAGGAAGGGAGTCCGCTCACTAAATTGTTCTAACGGTCTCAGTGTTTTATTTTGCAGGGTTTTGTACTTTAGAAATGTTTTGGGACTGAGGCTGGGGATAGTGAGACCCTCGGCCAGAGACGGCAGCAAAATGATCACTGTGGAGCCAAGTGATTAACATCAAATTAACATCTGACACATAGACACCACACTGCTTGTAGAAAATAGTAAATATTAAAAAATAACCCAAAATTATTAAAGATATGATAGATGCTTAGAAATGCATGGGACAGCCTCATAATGTGAAGAACACCAACAGTTCAGTTACACATTCAAGCAACTCTGATTCAGGTTTCCAGACAGCTTACTGTACCACTGCCAGAGCTCCACAGAGTGCACCTCTAACTATTGATCTGTGGAGGAAGCAAAGCAAAAGCAATTAGTCCTATTATTGTTCCAGTCGCACCACTTCAGTCAACGATCCAATTTCCATGCTGTTTGCACACATAATTAAAACAAATCTGTTACATATATCTCAGGGATCAGTAGACCCCTTTTCACAGACTCCAGTGGCATAGTAAGTCAATGCAGTGGCAAAGATGCAAGAATCAATATGTTCCAGTCACTAATGCCATAGGGAGTCACTCAAAACCCTGTTGAATATTGACCACCATTATCCCATCTCCAGTATTGCACAGCCTACAAAGGCACAGGTGAATTATAGTCACATCTGAAAATACCACTTCTTAGGAATTTACTGTCCCTAAAAAGTGACTTTATTAAATGAAAAGACACTAAAATGAGTTAATGCTTCTGAGAGGGGAAAGAAGGTGGTTAACATCTTTATTAAGTTTTAAAAAGCAGCACCAAATGTGTAACCTTTCGGCCTCTCTTCCCCCCAGGTTCTCTGCATAATAGTTCATATATTTCTTTGATGACTAACATTCAAAGCTCTATTCCCTATGGCTTGGTTTTTATGTTCCATAATGTGTGTGCACTTCTGCTGCGTGACTATCTGACCTATTAACAAAATGTATGGCTGACAAGCCTAGTGGAAATTCGCCACAACGTAATTGCAAAGCTTGTGTTCTGAATGATGTGCTCTTCACTGCTCCTTTCCAGCAGAATTGTTTTAATGTGTGCTCTATTAAACATAATGTTGTTGCGAAGTTATAGTCTGCAATTTTTCTGGTAGCCTGAGGGGGCAGTTTAAACTTCAAACCTTGTCCATAGAGAGATTTCAATTTCAATGTACTAGTCCCTATTAAATGGCTTTGCTTATGATGTGACATAATTGGCTGATTAAGCCCTTCATTTGGCGATGTTGTTTTGGAAACAGAATGCTGAGCAAGTATTGATAATTGCACAATACACAGATTTTTACAGGAAGATTTTAAAAAAGAGCAGCATTCAATCTCAGCTCTTGCTCTCGCTAATATTTTTAGGACTTTAAAGGGCTCCTTTGTTTGTCCGTCTGAGGGAACACTTAAAGGTTCTATGTAGGACTTTACAACAGAATTTCCTTATCAGACAGGGCTCCAAGGGGAACCCCTTTAAAAATATAAGATCTACATACTCTCCTATGCATAAAAAGATCATTAAAACACTCTATTAAAATTAGGACACACATTATAATTACAGTTCGTGTACATACACTCATGACAATGCATGTGAAAGGCATTAAGAAAAAAAAAAAGCAGATAAGTTTTCATGTATCGCACATCAACACAACAGAGCAAGCATGTTATTCATAAGGTAGTAGTTAGATTAAGCAATTAGTTTCACACTTTCTCCTCACATCCTCTCTTATGACAGTCATTATCTTTTACTAAAGTCTTGACTGGATTCTCTGCAATGTAAAGCTGACCTATTTTGATATTTGTTAGCTTTTATATCTTTAGCGCCTCCTGTGTCAGGAATATCATAAGCACATGCATAATTGGCATGTTGATTATATTTGGATGCTGCAAGTGTTCCATAAAGTATTTCATAGTTTGCCACGCAGAAGACAAATTGATCGTATAGAAGGACAGTTAAATTGTACCAACAAAGGTCACTGAGGGGAAACTGAACCACATATACATGCATACAATGTCTCCACTGGCAAAGTCTATTCTATGACATTTGCAACTTGATACCTCTATATGCAGCAAAAGAGAAAAAAAAGTAATTGGCAAGAAAAGGCTTGGCATAAAAATAGAGGGCTGATGTCACAGCAAATGTCAAAGATTTGACCTCTCTGACTTTCTGCGACTCATGGCCAATCCTGAGGTCTTCTGACCACCCCTAGAGCCACTTTTAGGTATACCACACTCTGATAGCCCATCATGCCATTCCTGATGGCTGGTCACCACTTGATTGTATGCATTTGAAGGCTGTATCAAGGAAGGCACTGTGGTTGTTGACAAGTTATATGCAAAAATATTTAATAAATTTAAATTTACCCCAGGTTCTGCATACAGAAATTAACAAAGGATGACATATTATTGGCCAAATGAGAGAAATGATAAGAACATCATCCTCAATCTGACTGCTTCCTAAAATCACACATATTTATGAAGCATGGCTATTGTAATTTATTCCACATTCGTTCCAAACGGTTGACTAGTATATTTATATTACAATATTCATGAATTCACATTTAAATCTAATTTATTAGGATGATCTTATTATTACAAACACACATAAATGCAATGCATAATCCTACACATTTTTACATCAAAGCAGTATATTATCATATTACAAAAATTTCATATTCTATAGACATCTCTACAGTACTGATACTCACCTTTAATTAGCAATAAATAAATAAAAAATAAATAAATAAATAATGAAACAAAATACTCATCTGTTAAATAAATTTGATATCAAAATATTATATATCATATATGAAAATCATTGTTTCAAGACATTGTATAAAGACAGAAAGAAACGTTGTATTAGAGCATCCACAGCAGAATCCTTAATGAGGATGACCCTTGGCACAGTACAAACATGACCTGGAAAGCCACATTTCTTCCAGGTCGGTATGCAAATTCAGCTGCTTGGTTAGTACATAGTCCTTTCCGTAATACTGCAGCATGCTAACTCAAAGTATTTTGTGTACACTACACTCTCTACTTGTTATTCCCATTGGGTTTGCTTGGAGAGAAGTGAAGAGTTTGATAGGCAGTGTCTTGGAAAGTGCCATCAGACTATGTCATATCAAAATTATTAGATAAGGAACATTGTTCTGGAAATGTTTGGTCAAATTTCTATCTTGCTACCTATGATAGATATCTTGTTATCTATCTTGCTTATACACTGCTGGGTTATTTCTCACACCCTTGCAATCCTACTGATATGAGGAAAGTACTGCAAGACAAAGGTTCCAAATAATAAATGCTATAGCTATAGCACTTATTATTTTTGACCTACGTTATGTAATTTATGTATCTATGTAATCTATAGTAGATTACATCACATTTTTATATTTTGCATACTGTAATCTATCCACCATTGTCCCAGGAGATATTAATATTCACAGCACACTACAGTAGAAAATGTTTTTTTGTTGTTGTTGTTTGGTTACAGAGAGGAGAATTCCCTCTTGTTTTTTGTTGTGTATTGCTAGGCTGTAAGAGTTGCAGAGGGCCAAAAGTCCAGTGAAGAAGTGTCTGGGCTCTTCTTTAGTTCATTCAAAGCATTCAGCTCTCAAACCAACCATGAGGGTTAGTCAATAAAGCTAGCAAAAGGGGAGCACCCACTTCCATTCCATTGATATCCAGGTGCCTTAGCGATACAGCTGAAGGCAATTATTACATGGTGACTTTTAATGTACAAGTGATTTGTTGTTGTTGAAGCTCAAGGTTGCCTCAGGCAAGTCTCATGCACTGGTGTTCTAATGGGACCAGTTTGTTAACTGTCAAGATAATAGAGAAATCAGTAGCAGACTGCCTGAGCACTGTAAATAGCAGAGGTAATTAGAAAGCCTGTCACAAATCCAGAAAGGTTGTGATGTTCCTGGTGGTAACTGGGGAAAAATGGGCAGTAGGAACAGAAAGTGATGACACAATCAGTGATTGCGGCCTAAGCGTCTTATGCCAGCATAGATAACTGCTGCCATATATGCCTACATTTTTAGATTGGACTCCCATATGACAGCATAGATTGGACTGTTTTATATAACTCCTTCCCAAAACAATTTGATATGCTTTTACGTCTACATGTTTTCTATAAAACACATTTCCTTAAAACTTCTAATAAGATAATCATTCATTGTTGTTTGCAATTAATTAATTAATTAATTCTGTCTGGCTCTGCCACATTCTTGCACACATACTGTGTGGTTTGCATCCAAGGGTTAGTTAGTATTCATCAGCCAAATCTAGTGCTGAGAGTTTGTTAACACTTCTGAGCATTTAGCTATAAATACAGCTCCAAGTGTTTTATTCAGACAGATTTTTTGTTTGCTTAGTTTAAAACAAATTCAAACAAGTGCATTCTTGTCAAAATTACATTTCAAGTAGTAGGCTATGTACAGTCACTTCTGTAAGTATTTGGACAGTGACACAATGTTCGTAATTTTGCCTCTGTACACCACCACAATGGATTTGAAATGAAACAACCAAGATGTGACTGAAGTGTAGATTTCAGCTTCAATTCAAGAGGTTTAACAAAATATTACATTAACCATTTAGGAATTACAGCCATTTTTTACATTATGCCTCCATTTTCAGTTGCTGCTTGTCTGTGGGTCTTTCTGCCTCCAGTTTTGTCTTCAGTAAGTGAAACACATGCTCAATTGGATTGAGGTCAGGTGACTAACTCGGCCATTTAAGAACATTCCATTTCCAAGCTCTTGTGTTGCTCTCATGCTATGTTTGTGGTATGTGGTACTTCTCATGGTATGTGAAGAGGTGTCCTATCAGTTTTGTAGCACTTGACTGAATCTGAGAAGAAAGTATAGCTCTAAAGTCTTGTTATTCTATCAGCAGTCACATCATCAATAAACACCAGTGGCCCAGTTGCATTGGCAGCCGTACATGCCCATGCCATAATACTGACTCTACATGTTTGACAGATGATGTCATATGCTTTGGATCATGAGCCTTTCCTTTCCTTCTCCATACTCTTCTCTTCCCATCATTCTGGTACAAGTTAATTTTGCATCAGAACTGGTCGGGCTTTTTAAGAGGTGTTTTAGTCTAATCTGATCTTTCTGTTCTTGAGTGTTACCAGTGGTTTGCATCTTGAGGTAAACCATCTGTATTTATATTCATGAAGGCATAGACTTTGACAATGGTATGCCTACCTCCTCTAGTATGTTCTTGACTCAGGCACTGACTACAAAGGAATGCACCCAAGTATTTAAAATAATCTTAATATTTATGATTATTTTAGTCTGTCCAATTACTTCTGAGTCTGTGAAAATGGAGGGACTATACATATATATATACAAATTGAGAAACTTTTCAATTTTCCACACCCTGGGCAAGAAGGCAGCACAATAGATAACTCAAACAACACAGGACATAACATATTGTCTCTTTTAAGAATGTTTTGTATTGCTAGCCAGCTATAACATTAAAGACCCTGGCAACACAATTTAAAATTTAAAAAAATATATTACTTATACTAAAGATCTGTCATTCATTGAGCATTTACCACTGGTAGATTAAAAAAAATATAACTACAATGTAATTATAGCTAAAAACTGCAAAAAGTCCTCAAAGATGTAATTGCGTACTGATTGACAGTGGTGTCTCCCCAACAATGTAAACAGCACCTGAACAGTGTATAGGAATGACTCCTCTGTTACCTTCCCCCTTTCAGCTACACTGTATGGCCAAAAGTATGTGGGCACCTGACCTTCACACCCATATGTGGGCCTTCCACAAACTGTTACCAAAAAGGTGGAGGCACACAATTGTTTACAAAGTCTTTGTACACTGTAGCACTACAATTTCCATTAGAACTGTGGGGCTTAGCCCAAACCTATTGCAGCATGACAATGCCCCTTTGCACGAAGTGATGTCCATGAAGACATGGTTTGCCAAGGTTGGTGTGGAACTCGAGTGGCCTGCACAGAGCCCTGACTTAAACCCCACTGAACATGTTTGAGATGAATTGGAATGCTGACTGTGTGCCAGACTTTCTTGCCTAACATCAGTGCCTGATCTTACTAATGTTCTTGTGGCTGAATGCGCAAATCCCCATAGCTATGTGCCAAAATCTAATGGAAAGCCTTCCCAGAAGAGTGGAGGTTATGCTAACAATAAAGAGAGGATTAAATCTGGAATGGGCTGTTCAAAAAGCACATATGGTGTGATTGGTCAGGTGTCCACATACTTGGCCAGGTACTGTAGTAAAAGCTACATATCAACCTGAGGTTTTATTATACCAGCATGAAAAAAAACATCAAAAACTGTATTCTTGCCTCATGCAATGTGTAAGTAATGAATATTATAAAAATGTGGTTAATTAGATAAAAACTTTATAACAGTGCTATTTGTAGATCATTATAATTTCAGGCATAGTGTAATCATAGTCTGCTAGCTCTCATTCCTTTCACCTTTAAAAAAGGTGAAACTACTCATCATTACCAAACATGCACACTATTCTAAAATAGTGTATATAAAATGCTCAAACAACCAGTTTCATTCACAATTGCTCAGGCACAAAGAGGCAGAGTGAGAAGACACTTCAGTTTCTGTGGTGCTGTTGCAAGCACATAGATATTTCTGATTGGTACTTTGGAAGACACGATGTCACCTCTAAAAAATATAGTCCTGTCCAACTGAAACTGGCCAGAAGAAAAAAAGAAATTCAGAAGGAAAAAAAAAAAAAAACACAGAAGCGTTAGCTGAGAGTAAGAAGCTAATTATGAACCTACATTGACAGGGACTGTTAGATGTCCATACAAACTTGTAGCTAGATACTTTTTTTTGCATGGTGGCAAGTATAATATTGCCTTTTTATCAAAGAGCTTGATTTAATTTAGAGGTCATGTGTACCTCAAGGCTAGTCTTGTACATTAGCTACTATTTTCATATCTAGTCTATTGTAAACAAGCTTTGAGGCAGAAGACAACTTTGTATTGTTAATTAGCGTAATAAATAGTTAATGTTACCCAACTAGCAATAACATGTATGGCATTAGCAAGTTAACACTGCATATAAAGTGGTTAAGTCAACCAGTGATTTTGGCAGTAGGCAAAACTCTAGTCTATTTCTTTCCCAACATATTTGCTGAATTCTCCACAATTTAAACACAAAATTATTGGGGTTTTTTAAACTTTTAAAAACTGAAAATAGACATAGCCTTCTGCACAAAATGTATTGTATAAATTCCAGGCAGCAGCATCAAACTTTATATGATACTACAAAACAACATGAAAGGTAAGACTGAGATTTACATTACTTTCTATATAGAATGTTTATGTTACCTGACCATACTAATTTTGTTCTTACTACTAAGATCATGGAACATTGCACATAGTTAACGAATACTATAAACTTTATTTATTTTTTTTCCATCTTTATATATTGTATGATATTTATTTTATAAGTGTATTATATTGTATATAATGTATGTTGAAAGTATTACAACTAATGCCAACGTTTGATATATTTTACCAGTGCTACAATGCCAAACAAGAATACACTGATGTGCTGTACTTCCAGTGGTGCATTTGTATAAGTAATTTATAATTGTAAACAGGTAAATGGTGTTATGATAGTAAAAAGAAAGATTGTAGAACATGGAGCCCAAAAATGAACACACTGGACATGACTTGGCCTATTTTACTATGCTGTAACATTGCAAGGCTCCATTGTTAAAGTAATGACAGTACATTTCTTCCTGTATTACCAGAAAGTCAGATTTGTTTTCCAGTTGTTAATTCCACATAAAATAAATTAGATGTATCCAATATGTGACACATAATGTTTTAATTCTAGCCATTTTAAAAATAGAGCAATTTCTACTCTAGATCTTTTTTGTTAGCATGGATTGCCAGAAATAAGACAATGTGAAAATTAAGTACACAATTTCTAAACACTGAGCTGTTTCCGTGTAAAGTAACTAATCTGTACTATCTGACAGATGGTCTCTAAGCTATCAAAATATCGTTGCCAAGGAAAATGATTTAAAAGAACAAAATATCTAACATTCTTGTTATTACATGGTATTATAATTGGCAAGCTGTGTTATAGTATGCATACCCAGTTCTTAAGCATTAAACAATTTTAATCCATTATCCACATAATCCACTATTTTCTTTCCATATACGCTGCCGCCCTGTAAATAGGTTTAGGTTTTAAAGCATTTTGCTGCACTAAACCTAAGGTCTGCCTAAACAGCCCTTATATTATTTCTCATCCCTCAGCATTTTCGGTGGCATGCTCCCTCTCTTGGGGTGCAAGCAGCATCTGGCTTGCTTGCAGTACTCACCTTTGTTGTTTCCAAAAACTGTTTTGATAATTGGCAGGAAATCGGACCCAAAAACCTCCTCACTTGCACTTTCAGCAATAGTTTATTACCATTTTTATTTTTATATGAAATGACAAAACTGTGCAGTGTTCTTTTTAACAGGATTATAAACTTAATTTGGAGTCCTCTGAGCAGTGCAGTATGAGCACAGTATTAATAATAGGACTTTCCTGTGTAAGAAAAAAAGTCATATTCAGATGTAATTAATATAGTAAGTGTAGTTAGGATATTAAACAGTGCAAGCCATTTAATTATGAAAGTTCACTGCAGCCTCAGTTTCCTGATCTTCGCTGACAGGAGTGGAACCCGATGTGTTTTGTAGCCCATCTGCCTCAAGGTTCAACGTGTTGTGTGTTCTGAGATGATTTTCTGCTCACCATACTTGTAACAAGTGGTTAATTGCATTACTGTAGCCTTACTGTAAGCTGGAGCCAGTCTGACCATTCTCTTCTGACCTCTTTCATCAACAAGGTGTTTCCGTCTGCAGAACTATGGCTCACTGGATGTTTTTTTTTTTTTTCACATCATTCTGTGTAAAATGTAGAGATTGTTGTGCAACATCTGAAGAGATCAGCAGTTTTTGAAATACTCAAACCAGCCTGTCTGGCACCAACAACCATGCCACTGTCAAAGTCATTATGATAACATTTTTCCCCATTGCAATGTTTGATGTAAACATTAACTAAAGCTCTGGCCTGTATCTGCATGATTTTATGCCTTGTGCTGCTGCTGCATGATTTGTAGGAGTATAGGTGTTTCTACTAAAATATCCCAGTTTATTTCTCAGTTAAACAACTTAAAACACATTTTCAATAAATAATATGAATAATTCAATAACTACTACAAACTAATAGAGAAGATGTGTAGTTAAGTCTGGAGTGTAAAGGGTTTAATGATAATAGAACAGTCATCCTCTATTGTTAGTAGTTGTTATTGTTCCTCTTTCGGCTGCTCCCATTAGGGGTTGCCACAGCAGATCATCGGTCCGCGTATTTGATTTGGCACAGTTTTTACACCAGATGCCCTTCCTGACGCAACCCTCCCTAGTTTTATCCAGGCTTGGGACCAGCACTGAGAGCACACTGTTGCATGCAACCCCAGTGGCTGGGGTTGGAGACCTGGCTGGAAATCGAACCCAGGCCGCAGCGGTGAGAGCGCTGTGGCCTAACCACTAGCCCTCCAGGGACCCAGCCTCTAGTGCTAGTAATAATCATGAAAAAAAAACACCTTACTTTGCAACCTTACATCGGAACTAAAATCTGTCCAGGTCAGAAATGAACCTACCTTTAAAAACCTAGTCTTCAGTTTGAAAGTATGATTTTAAAAACCTACAAATAAAGTTAGTCTAAACAGTTAAAAATTTGCCCAACGTAATTTGGGCAAAGGTCATTCAAGACTTTTCGCATGCCTTTAGTCATTATGCTGAAACATAGGATTTCTGAAAAGCCACGCCTAGGCAATAAAGAAAAATTGTGGGCGATTTCCTCTGGCTTGGCTTCCTGTCAGTGTGTGTGGCAGTAGGATGTTCTGCACACATCCTCGTCTCACATCATGGAGAGGAAATGCTGTGGTGCTGCTCCATGACCCCGTGGTGAGGAAAAGTCACGACTCCTTCTTGACACTTACTGCTGACAGTACTGGGCCTCTGCAGGTTCAGGAGTAGTCATCATGATCAGGAAGAAAACACACATTGTTACATAAACACACACACACACACACACACACACACATGTACAGTCTGAAAGCACATACTCTATAGCAGCATATCCCACAAAATGAAGAATGTTTCCTGTAGGAGGGAAGTGTTCAGTTTCAAAGATAAAACACAAAGAACTACACTTAGGACTGCAGTGCTGGCTTTATCTCCACTGAGCTGGGACAAGAATAAGATGGTACCATTAGAATATTATAATTATAGGCCAATAACCATACGAATGCAGACCGTTTTTTGTGGAATGTTTAAAAACAACAACAAAAAAATCTGTTATGAATCACTGCTATTCCTCGAAAAAATAAATTGATATAAGATTTTGTTCCACTTTTATGAGTTAATGAACAGTGGACAAGCACGTTCAAGAAAGAAAGCATTCAGTCTTATATAACAAATCATCACAGCCTTGATGGTGCTCTGATCAGGTAAAACCTTACAAATATTTAATATTTAAACCTTATAATATTTAATTAAATCTTAAAGAAACTCCTGTGCACTCCAGACCCTTAAAAGCATTCTCAGCAATGGTGCAGCCATGCAAGAGTACGTTTCAATAGGCACGGAGTCTTTTAATTTGCTAAAGTGTCATTACAACCAGCAGTGACCTGTAAGATGTACTTTTAGAATTGCAGCTTGGGTTTTACTGCAATTCTTCAGTTACACCAGCCAATTTTCTTGAACAAACAGCCCAAGCCCATCTTGAATCATGATGTGTGTTGATAGATCATGGTATAAAAAGCACCCACCACTCCTTGTCAGATAATAATTGAACAATCAAACAAATTAATAAATATGAAATATTAAGTACGTTTAAGCTATTTTGGGTAAACAGATGTACATAAGTTTTTTGTTAAAACTTTGATAGCATAATGAGCTACTTGGACCTCTTTTAACAGAACTTTTATAAACCCTAGCTACCTGAGTCACATCTAAAGAGTGAAAATCTCTCAGCGTGTCTCCCTCATGTCATCTCAGGGAAATTTTCCTTGCAGTGTCTTTGCTTACTCTTTTGGGATCCAGTTTCCTGTAAAGCTTCTTTGTGGCAGTGTCTTTTGCTCAAATTGCTATAATGCTAAAAAATCAAAATAAATATTTTGTTACAATAAATATGCCACAGAAATTTGAGCTGACATGAGAGGATGAGCTATGATTTCCTCAAAAGTCAAACTGACAATTTAACTTCAGCCCAAGTCAACTTTACGCCTTTACCATATAGACCCTAGCATTTAAAAAAAAAAAATAATAATTAAATTAATTAAATGAGCTCAAATTATTAGAAGTTGCTGACTTGACACAATGAACTGTGATTCACTCAGAACTATGGGATCCTCATATTAAGGTATTCTGTCTTTAATAATCACACAGCAAGCATGCATTCAAAATAACATGCACACACACACACATACACAAGGTGACGTTCCCATCCCATGCGTCCTATCATAAAGGTAAACGGTGACTGCCTGGATTTATGAGCCCAGAAAATAGGATGAAACCATTTGGATTTTATTATTCCATTTTCTCTTTCCCCAGACCACAAAGTGGTTCTGAGAGCCTGTTTTATGTATTCAGCTGTTTCTCACCCCTCCGTCCCTCCATCCCTACATCCCCCCTCCCTCTACAAGCATGTGGAGTCACTTAAATAAACCATCAAGCGGAGCCCAGCTGCAACAACAAGCGATCGATCGGAGGCAAGTCGGTGCGTCTGAGGCTTCAGCAGGTGGGGTGGGAGTTGTAATTCGCTAGCCGAAGGGCTTTCACATCTGCCTGGCTTCAGGAGGAGAAGGAGAGTGAAAAGGAAAAAGCAAAGCATTGTAACTTCAGCCTCCCTTGATAGATATCCGTGCAGGGCTGATATAAAGCGTGTGTTTGGGAAAGATTCGCTGCTGTATAAACAATCGACTCCCTACCTTCCCACCACATCTGGGAACTCTCAAGCGCAGGGGGCTCTGAAAACAAATAGCTGGGGACAAGTTGCTTTCTGATTAGGTTTTAAACAACATATTGAGCACCAAGGAGAGTGAGAGCCGGGAAGCGAAATGTAGGACAGGAATTAAAATGCATAAATAAATAAGACATATATATATATATATATATATATATATATATATATATATATATATCTATATATATATATATATATATAGAGAGAGAGAGAGAGAGCTGTGCAAAAGTCTTAGAAATGCTGTACATGCAAAGATGCCTTCAAAAATAATGTTTCTACATTAAAAAATATTATAAAGAGCAGTAAACATTAATAAATGAAACAAAGTCAATATTTGGGGTGATGATCCTTGGCTTTAAAAAAAAAATAGTAGTCTCAGGTACAATGTGTGCAGTTTTATAAGGAAATGAGCTGTAAGTTGTACTGAGCATCTTGCAGAAGCAGCCACAGTTCTTCTGGAGACTTTGTCACACTTGCTTCTTATTTTTGCAGCAAGACCCAGCAGCCTTCATTATGTTTTTTTGTCTGAAAAGTGGTCTCTTATGTGGTCTCTCTTGACTGACATACAAACATTTTTTTTCACCATTTAATTTTGTGCTGGAAAACTAATGTTTGGAAATCTAAAATGTTTTTGTACTGACTCGATAATGTATAAGTCATAAAATAAAAATCTATAACAACGTTTGCACTAAAAAATATGGTGCCTAAGACTTTTGCACAGTACGGTATACACTCCTGGAAAAAATAAATAAATAAAAAAATGAGATTTCCCAAAATGGCAAAATATTAAGCTTTTAATGGTCTTAACAACAAATCATTGGTCAGAAAATTAGCAAGAATTAAACAAGTGAACTCCTGAGAGCTCCTGTGCCACTATTTTCTGGTTTACTTTTGCTGTTTGGGGAAAAGCTAGAAACAGGGAAATTCACTTATATAGCCTTCTTGTACACAAAGGTAAAATCATGGTGTTTAAAATGTGTGATGTAAAATTCAAACTAACACATGTCTGGGTAAACATTTTTTGCATTCTGTGATGTTTTTTTTCTTAAAAGATTAGTTATTATTTGGTTATCTGCCACACCTGATACCAGCCCATCAAGGGCCTGATAACAAACTCATAAATGGAACCAGGACTGATAGAGCAGGGAGAGATCTACAGTATTTGTTTAATTCTTGCTAATTTCCCGACCAATGATCTGTTGTTTATAGCATTAAAAGCTTAATATTTTGCCCAGGAGTGTACATGTACAACTGCCCAACTGCCATAACCCAAACTGAAATAATACAGCTCTCTCTCTCTCTCTCTCTCTCTCTCTCTCCTTGTGAAGACCTTCTGTTGACATTATTATTAATACAGCTAATTAATGCTATGCTGCACCCAACTTTAACCCTTAACCTAGGTAACCGAAATGAAATTTTTTGGCTCTTTTTTTTTTTTAAATAAAAGCTGCTTTTATTTTATTTAAAAAAAAGCAGTTTTCCACAAGGTCGAAACTGTCAAATACTCACACACACACACACACACACACATGCATACTATATCAATGCTTATTCATGGACACATTTTTAAAAAGGCCCAAATCCCCTCTCCCCTATTTACTCTCTTCAATACTGCATTTTTCATTTAATCCCCTCTTTCAAACAAATGAGCAGATTCCCCTCATCCTCTGTCAGCTCCTCAGCTGCCTCCTAGGCTCGCTTGTTTGGAGCAGAGACTACCCACGTTAACAGTAATCCTGCAGTTTGCTTTAGAGAACTGGGGAGATTTGGGATCTTAACCTTTTATCTGCTTTTAAGCGAGAGGGAGACAGGAAGAGCAAGAGAGATATATATATCAAAGCATTGCATCAGGGATTTCCCATTCTCAATGTATCTATACTTTGTAATTTTACCCCTCAGCACAATGTGTGTTCTGATCACAGACCTGCAGGTGTGAAGCATTTGTTTGCTGGGGAGTGTTTATGTGGGTGTCTTTATATATATATATATATATATATATATACATACACTTCTGTACACTTCTGTATATATACATAAGTATATATATATATATATATATATATATATACATATATA
>CM075008.1:15006309-15033163 GCA_037576675.1 Pangasius sanitwongsei
ATATATATATATATATATATATATATATAGATATATATATATATATAGACAGGCCTATATAGTACGGTACTTGTATATACTTTCTTTTAGAGTGAGCAGATCAGATGCAGATCAGAGAACAGAATCTCATTCTGCTCTCAAAGTGCCAAGCCTCCAGTTTGGCCTCCTGCCAATGCCTCTTTGCTTTTTTTTTTTTTTTTTTCAAGACCATGGTGGCCTGTGAGACAAAATTGTTATGTTTTAATGAAGCATGCTTCAAACGTTGCTTGATACATTGTGGTGGTAAACTGTTATTTTTATTCCTACACACACACACACTGAAAGGACACACATAAACCACTTTTCCCCAGCCTACACACATGCATCCACAGATACATGCACCCAGTCCTGAGACAGTTTAAGCCAATTAGGGTGTGAGGCCAAATGGTTAAACCTCCATTATATATGTTTCCTCACCCCTTTTTCCCTTCCCACTTTCCTGTCATCCCCAAGGCTAGTTATTAACTGGAGTCTCCCAGGTTAGACTAAGTTTGACTCATTAAGCCAAACCCTGTGCACTTCCTGCATTCATACAGCCAAGACACTTGCACCACACAGCTGCCATGCATTCCTGACATCAGGGCCAGGCACATGTTCAAGGCCAATCAAAGGGACAGGCAGAGGAAAGTTTATGAGCTAGCATCCGTGACCAGCCGCCTCTCCTTATCCCCTCTTTACAGACAGAGTGCAGCTGGCGTGGCTCAAGTCCCTGCACTGGACCCTCTCTCTCTCTCTCTCTCTCTCTCTCTCTCTCTCTCTCTCCTGGCAACATGAACAAAAAAGGGTGAAGATGAATGAATGAGGAGCTTCTCTTCCCCATGCAAACCCAGCCTATGCATACAAAGATGCAGAGAATTAAACTTTTGTTTGAAAGAATCCATTCTTGAACAATTTCCTTTCTATATTAAGTGCCATCATGATACTTTTTTGTCCTCTGAAAAAAGAAAAAAAACAAAAAACAAACGACATTCCCCCCAGAACTTTCTAGATTAATGAATCTACATTTTAATAATTTATTAAATTATTGCCCTCATTATAATGACCTTTATAATAGAAATCTATGTAAAATTGAAATCAAGTAGTGGGGTAGTGGGAGTAAAGGGGAAGATGTGCTATTCAGCAATGGAGATAATCCATGATCTTATGTAGTGTTGAAGTGCTTAGTTGCACAGATACAGCCCATGTTCCTGGAACAGGAACATAAGTGGATCTGTGAGATAATGAGATCATTAGCAGACCCTTGGATCAGAGTGGAATTTAACCCCTATGTGACCTGTAAAGCCACTATACAACTCTAAATAGTTAAAAGGAATAAAATATATATTACAGACATATATTATCAAATTTTCACTATATATTGTCTGTGCTACAGTTGAGAGTTTTGTTATATCATTTGATATAGACTTTTTGCTTTTCAAATTGTTGTAAAAATCTGTAGTTTTATCTGTGACAAGCTCCCTTGGCTAAGCTGACTAAAACCAACATGATAAAAGGTACTACGGGGAAAAACGTCAGTGAATCCTGGGGACTTCATGTACAAATCAGTTTCTTCGTCAAACCTATTTACAGTGGCTTACTCTAAACATAGCCTACTTTCACTCTGTGTTTGCATTAATACTTTTAAATTCCTCATTACACACCGATTAACAATGTCTTGAAATCTCCCTCAACTCAGGGCCAAGTTTCTTCCTGTTCCCTCCCATGCAGTTCTTGATTTGTACTGCAACAGCCTGCGCTCTCTTCAGCACCTCCTCTAGACCTCACTCTATATTTGGCATGTTTGTAATCTAGATAGGCACGAGATACAGCAAGAATGCAAATCGTATCAGCATCCCATTATCATTGCTCATGCCAAACACTGCTGTATTTCAATCACTGTTCATGTCTTTTTACTAAGCGTTCACTTTGCAAGTGTTCAGAAAATGACAGGTGTAAATCAAAAAGATTAGGTTATGAATGAGTAGTTTAAACTGGGGCCATTAGTCTTCTCTTGTTCTAAACCATTTGCTTAATAACTTGGAGAGAGACACACACAGAGAGAGAGAGAGAGAGAGAGAGAGAGAGAGAGAGAGAAATTTGGGGGAAGAATTTGCGGTACATAATAAAGACATTGTGAAAGAGGGGCTTGTCCCCAGCTCTATGGGACAGAGGGGAGTCAAAGGGAGAGACCCCACTGGATTTCAAAAGAGGAGTGACAGCTTGTGAAATCCTGACTGAGATGTGTGAAAGAGCACTGCATAAGCATGGGCCTCCAGTGCCAGACACACACATTCACTCACACACACACACACCTCTGTTTTCCCCTCTGTCACTTCCTCCCATATATATAGATACATATATATATATATATATATATATATATATATATATATATATATATATATATACACACATACCAGTTCCCTCCAAAAGTATTGGGACAGCAAGGCCACTACTTTTGTTTTTGGTTGATATCAAAAGATGAATATGAGATGATAGGTCACAATTTCAGCTTTCATTTCATGATATTTACACCTAAATGTGTTAAACAACTTAGAACATGGCATCTTTGGTAGACCACTCAATTTTCAGGTGAGCAAAAGTATAGGAACAGATAGTTTTAAAGTTATAAATTAACTTTTAATTAATAAATTCAATTCAATTATAGTAAATAACACTTAATATTTGGTTGCGTATCCCTTGCTTGCAATAGCTGCATCAAGCAGACGACCTACTGACATCACCAAACTGTTGCATTCTTCCATTCCCATGCTTGTACTGCAGCTTCTTTCAGTTGTTATTTGTTTTGGGAGGTTTCTCCCGTCGGTTTCCTGCAATACATGCACAAATGGGTCAACATCTGGTGATTGACGTGACCAGTCTAAAACCTTTCACTTTTTTCTCCTGATGAAGTCCTTTGTTGTGCTGGTAGTGTGTTTTGGGTCATTGTCTTGCTGCATAATGAAGTTCCTCCCAATTAGATTGGATGCATTTTTCGGTAAAGTGGCAGACAGAATATTTCTGTAGACTTCTGAATTCATTCTACTTCTTCTTTTATGAGTTACATCATCAATAAGGATTAGTGAACCGGTTCAGCCATGCAAGCCCAAGCCATGATGCTCCCTCCACCATGCTTGACTTATGAACTTGTATGTTTTAGATCATGAGCAGATCCTTTCTTTCTCTACACTTTGGCTTTTCCATCACTTTGGTAGAGGTTAGTCTTGGTTCCAGAACTTTTGTGGCTCATCTCTTTATTCCTTTTCAAATTCCAATATGGTTTTCTGCGTCTTACTGCTGATGAGTGGTTGGCATCTTGTGGTATGTCCTCTATATTTCTGCTCTTGAAGTCTTCTTCAAACGGTGGATTGTGATATCTTCACCCCTGCCTGTGGAGGTTGTTCGTGATGTAACTGGCTGTTGTTTTTTTGTTTCTTTCTTCACAGACAATGTTTTTATCATCAACTGCTGTTGTTTTGCTTGGCTGACCTGTTTGATGTCTTTTGTTAGTATACCAGTGGTCTCTTTCTTTTCAGGACATTCTAAATTGTTGTATTGGCTATGCCCAATGCTTATGCAATGGCTCTGATCGATTTTTCCCTCTTTTCTCAGCTTCAGAATGGCTTGCTTTTCTCCTGTAGACAGCTCTCTGGTCTTCATGTTGGTTTATGGTTTATGCTTTTTAAATAACAAATGCAGATTTTACAGGTGAAACCCAGGGCACAAACCAAGACTTGAGATTCAGAGGTGTTAATTCTTTAAACAATCACTCTATCCAGGCACACCGGGGCAACCAGAAGCACATGTCAGCCACATGTAATATTTTTGATCATTTGAAAATTGTGTGGATTCAAACAAACGGTGCCAATTTCTACATTGTTTAACAGATATACATAGATATAAATATCAGGAAAAGAAAGCTGAAATTCTGATCAATCGTCTCACATTCATCTTTGATCTCAAACCCAAATGTCTTCACTGTATAGCAAAAACATAGAGTTAGGGTTAGGGTTATATATCCCTCAGTGATTATCCCTCCCCCATCTCTCTCTTTCCTTTCCTCTCTCTGTTTTTCTATTGCACACAGGCACAGCATGGCTCTGGTTGTAATCACCGTTGGACACAATTTCAGGGACAATTTAAAGACTATTTATTATCTTCAGTCAATAAGTGCAGGGATAGACTGACTTTCTGGATGTTCATTTGAAATGAATGGAACTTTAAATGCTTCCCAATTGGGTTACAGTTGCAGAGATTGACTGCTGTTAAAGTCACCTGTTTGTTTTGTTTCCTTGAAAAGATTTCTTTTTTTAGCATTTGCTGTCTAAATTCTTTACAAACCTCCCCAAAAATGTACAAAATAACTCAGATAGAGTAATAATATTTTCCTTATTTAGGCATAATGACACAAATATCAGAATTACTAAGAATGCACTCAGTCAATTAAAAAAGTTATATATCAAAATTACAAATCTAATTTTAGCATTGCAACAAATTAGCTTCTCAGAAGGAAAGGCTTCACATTACAGCAAAAGAGGGACTAACTACGTGTTAATGCCCATGGTTTTGGAATGGGCACACATGGGTGTGATGGTCAGATGTGTACATACTTTTGGCCATGTAGTGTACCCACCAGCATGGAGTTTCAGCCAAAAATGTAATATTATTAATAAAAAAATTTGACATTACCAAGGAAATGCAAATGATGGTATACTATATGGCCCCCACTGTATTTTTATTAAGACATGATATGGTTTTTGTTTGAAGCACCCCTTTACCCAGTTTATACTTTGCAAAGCCTCTAGCAGTGAGGACTGGCCAAAAAAAAAAAATCTAGTCCACCAGTGGGGTTCCTAATGTTACCAATTCTAAAACACACACCCTTTAGCAGTGTGAGAGAGCACTTAGCCTGGATCACAGTGCCCTCCTTTCCCCTCTGACCTGCTCCCTACTGACATGTTCATCAATAGATGATGGCTGAACTTTCTCTAGTAGTCGTTAGACAAGATAACTAGACATATGTTACAATTTTAAAGACATTTCACATTCACATCATACTGATGACTGATGATAGGTGGAATGGATGAATGGTCTATCTTTACTTACTGCTTCCACTTCATTCAAAATCACAAATCCTCAGATTGCAAATAAATTCACATATCACCTACAAAGATCTTCAGTCATTCATAGGTGATACATGAATTTATTTGCAGCCAGAGGATTTGACGACCTTAGCATTAAAAACTAATACCTGGAAAGAGTAACAAGCCACAGAAGTCTTTAAACAGGACACAGAGTGTGCATGCAGAGAAGAAAGATCTTTTTTTTGTGGACTGTGGAAAGGTAGTGAGACAATGATGCATGAATGTATGTGTGGTTGGGGAGAGTAAAAAGCATTCCAAAAAAATCTTTGTTTTCAGATTATATTAAACAGTAACTACATCTGTGATTTTAGAGATATTTTAACTTTCACAGCATGTTTCCTTCTCATTGAATTGTATGCAAAAGCTGTAGATGAAACATCAGATGCCACTCTTTTTTTTTTTTTACTCTACATTACTGAAGCAAAGGGAAACCACAGTGTAATCCAGAGCTGTGGGGAGAAGAAAGTCATCAAATGGTGGTTCCCTATTAAACATTAACTGCCTACAGCTATTAGCTATACCAGACAATTTGATGAATGAAATACAGACATCTGAAGCATTCTTTGATTCCACGTTTCTCTCTCTTACTTACTCACTTACAGTTGGACCACTGATAGTGTTTACATAGCTGCCTGGATTTTTACAATTAGCACTAGGCATTTTGACCTCTTTTTGTAAAGGATCAAAGTTCATTGCCAAGACGACTGAGCTTGAGATTTGATTTATCACACAGGAAAATTAATGGGTTGGGGGAGTGGTATATTGAAGTTTAGCAGACTCAAAGCACACTGTTGTTTGGACTGCTGGTTGCAATTTTGAGCAATGAGTTGCTCATTTTGACACAGGGGCTAAAAGCGGAAAAGCAATGAATAACTCAGCAATGAATAACTCAGACTCTTTGTTGTTGCATCACATAAACCTAGAGCAATTGTACAATGCATCTATCTAAATAAACCACAATTATAAAAAAAGTTAAATGGCTGACTGTGTATCAGTCTGTACATCCCTTACCACTGGGTTAAATGTGCATAAAACTCCATCAAAAATTTCATAATATATCGGATTAATGTGAGTCTACAAACAAACTTTTGAAGAGTCAGAAAAGTCATTATTTGGATTACAAATCTGCCAGTAATTAAATCAGCAAAATTATTGGCTTTCTGCCAATGTGAATAAGGCACTACTTCTACTCAAGGCCAATGCACATACATAAGAACACAATAAAAAAAATTATTTGAACAATACACACAAAAACTAGACACCAAATTGGGAACACAATATATGCTTTGACCAGCTTTTCACTACGAGGCCCAACAGGTAATTTTCACAGGATCTGGTGTGTCAAGCTGTAAGATAATTTTACATAATAATTTAACATACTGTATTTCACTTGGAATTTCATAACTATTTGCTCAACAGAATTCATATGAAAGGTTACCAGTGGTAAAGTTATGATTGAGGAGGGGTTAGCATTCATGTCATTTGGATGGAATTGAATGAAATCCAACCACATTTGCCCTCATTGTTTCTTACATTTTATTACAGTTTAACTACTTTTGGCAAATAAATGAGGGAAAAAAATAAAGTGTTTCATAAATTTTGCCTATATTTTTTGTTTTTACTTGAAATAAATGACCCATAGGCAGTGTTTATATCAACTGTAAGACAAATATTCTTTATGTTGTGTGCTGCAAGTGCCTAATTAGTGTGAACCAGATATAGGCCTTTACATTTTCTACCTTCTCACTCCAGTTATACGTTTTCTTTCCTATATTAAGATTTTCTAATTCTAGAGTGTTTAACCTGATCCAATTTCCAGAAATTGAACCAAAAATGTTAATTAACAAAATTTTTTTAGATAGATAGATCCAAATATCTATACTATACACCGTGCAGGAATTAGATGTAGTTGAAGCTATACTGAAGGCAAATGGCGTCTTTACTCTTTATTTGTCATTATGAGGTGCCATGATTTGTCCACTCATTGTTTATAACTTATTAAAAGGAAAGTGCTGAAACATCTTTATCTAGTTAGGCATAATTTAGACCTTCCTTTATCTGGATAAAACTTCTGGATTTCTGGATAACAAATGACCTAATCTTGCCCCATTTTTTTTTTACATCTGGTATTTACCTATATATGTTGTTGTCTTTATACAGCACAAATTGATCATCCAACTCCTTGAGATACAATCACAGTTATATGAATGGGAATCAAACATCGAAAACCGTGGCCTTAGATTCAATACGAAAATGAGCCTTTGAAGATTTATTGTAGTTGTAGTTGTTGGACATATTTACATATATAGAATACAAGTATATATTTATGTATATAGAATTCAAGCAGTGGGCCACTATACTGCCACCATGTTCTCTGATAGGGGCCACAGGAGAGAAAATAGGAGAGTCCTACCATTTATAACGGTGATGATGATGATGATTTATACCATTGCATAAATGACAACAATCTGTGTGCAATATTTAAACATTAAAGACCATAGTCCATAACTCCAAGATTCCTTCTTTGGCCCCAGAGGTTCAGGGTTGAAATGAACTTTAAGACCTGGGGGAGTCTGGCCAGCTGTTGGAATGTAGAGGTAGGGCTTTAAATTAGGCCATCTAATGAAAACTTTCTGGGTCCAGCACTAGCAATCATCTGGTTAAAATCAACCAGTAATTCCGCTCATTTCCCTGCCCCTTTCTCCAAGCCCTCAGTGCCTAATTTAGAGGAAAAAGATACTTTCTGCTCTAAACACCTGCGTTTCGAACTCCAGAAAACCTGTGATCTTTTCCCCTTAGCAATCAAACAGTTGTGTTGTTCTTGAAAATACACCAAAGTTTTAAGACGATATTATAAAATATATGTATTTATAAATTATATACACAGACAAGTTTCAATATACTGTATTTACTGCTCTTTATCAAACATTTGTTATTACTAACAGACTACTAAATGACTAAAACATAATGGTAATTCATAAAATATCTAAACTAAAGCCAATCAGACTAGTTACTAGTTACAAATGTAAGTATACTGTAGCCAACGGAAGCAATCCCACTGCTTAAATGTCACACATAAGCAGCCCAGAGTAGTCTAGACCTGTTAAACATCTCTCTTCTGCAATGCTTACTACTTTCCTTCCAGTTATTCAACCTTTCACCCACTACGCCCCCACACTTTGACCCCTCACCACATGCCATTTACTTAAAAAATGGCCCCACCACCAGCAACCTCTGAAATCTGAAACACATTAAAAGCTGAAAAGTGTGAAGAAAAAGAAGGTCACAGATTGGTGGCCTGACTAGTCTTTAGATGTAGTTTTTACAAGAGTGAAATGGAAGTGGAGATGGAACAAAATGGAGCAAAATGGAATGTGCTTATGATTGACTTTTGATGTGATGAATAATCTTTCAGAGATGCTTGATTTATTTATTTATTTATTTTTTAAGTTGATTAAGAAGTTTAATCAAGTGGGAAAGTTAAACATGTGCCATTGTAATTTGGCCTCATGACTGTTCAGATGCATACAACATAGATTATATTTACTCTGAGTACTGTTACAAATGTGATAATCTGATGCAATTGGGAAAAGAGAATCTTGCTGGGGTGAAACAGACCTATGTCTTGGAGCTTTAAAAACAACATGCAGGGTGTATTTGACTAGCTCTGCCATTCCAGAGCATAAACAGAAACATAAACATCAAGAACAAACTTGCTTTTCTTACTTAATCATTTATTAATTACATTCCTGTTTATTGTGTACTTTTTCCCTACTTCTTCCAGGGAGTGATCCACTGATCTGGCAGCTGTATCATTATCTAGTTCCTCTGTGATTTCCTTTTCTTATTCCCTTTCTTTTGAGTTATGTTTATGAACATTGTTTTCAGATTATAGTTTCTCTATTAGAAAGTGGGGAAATTTTTTTTGCTGCCTCCCCCTATGTGGTTGGAAAGGGGAGATCCACACTGAGCAGAGGCGCTGATGTATAGACCATGCTTGCTTGTCTCCCCTGAAAGCTTTTGTTTTCCCCAGGCTTCCCATTCATCACTGAGCCTTTGGTGGGAAGAGACACAAAGACGGACCGTGACCCCTTTGAAAGACCTTTGACCGTTCTGGAGTCAAGGGGTCAAATTTGAAGCAACTGGGCCACAACCATTCGTTCACCACAGCGCCGTGGGCTAGTGAATGGCTCAAATTGAACAGGCTGAATGGAGGTAAAGTATAAGGAAAAAGACAGTAATTTATAGTCCTGAGGAGTCTATTTCAAAAAAGGCTAGATTGGATCAGCTGATGAGTAGGTCAGAGGTGCTGTTTGTCCACAGTTTCCTGGCTATGTTACTGTAATGTCTGTGTGTTAAAGGACTTCTGGGACAAAAATGTTTTGACCCCTGGGGTCACCAAATGAGGAAAGACGTACACTTTTACATTGTTGAATGTCAATGGCCAATGCTTGACTTAAAATCTTCAATAGGATGTGTGCTTTTGTTCTCTTTGCATCTTCAAAGAAAAAGAAAGTTAAGAACAAACTTGCTCTGTGTCAGTGATTATATTGACAGCTGAGCCTGTGAAAAAGAAAAATAGTGTAACCAACTAGTCAGTTTGTTACCCTTAGAAAACCTTAAAAACAAATTCTTTAAAAGAATTTTAAGAAGTGTCCTCTGCTATTTGATTTGTTGTAATCTTACACATGTTACTGAGTGAAACTCTGGGGAAAATCTCAGGCCTTAAGGTTGACTGTTACTATGAAGTGGCCCCTCTGGAACTGGTGGTGCTTTGGGGTTAACACAAAATTGACCTAAGAACAAGAGTCCAGTGCTGACCAGCTGTTGTGTGTGCATCTCTGTTTGAGTCTGGGAAGGCTTCTCTAATTAGCCTCCCACACCCATAAACATGTCCAATGAGCTAGGCAATGGTAGCTTATTGATTGAACCAATACTGACTTTACACACATGCCACACAAACAGGTGACAGGCACAGCTTTGCAGCCATATAAAGAAAACAACCCTGATCAGTCTTACGAAGAATGTCAAAATGAAAGAGTGATAGAAAAGTAATTATGCTAATTTATCTAGTGTATATCCAGTGCTTTTTTTTCATTTTTTCCTTATTCTCTTAGCCCTTCGTTGGTGTTCCAGTAGATTTATGGGTAATGTGTCTCTATGCACATCATGACCCGGTCACCACTTCTACAGTAACAACCGGCGCTTATGAACTTTGATGATGAATGGATGGAAACATGCTCTGCAAAGCCTGCCAGATTGACTTACAGGCTTCTCTTTTTATCGAGGTTACAAGATGCAAGTCTTCAGGGCTCACCCGCTCAGATCACTCCTCCAAATATTTCCTTTTTTTGCCTCTCTCTCTCTTCCACTTCTGCCCTCCCCAAGATGTTTTTCTTTCATTTAGTTGGCCTCCTCCTATAAAAATGCAAGCCAATTTTCCAGCACATTAACCCAGGAGATCTTTAATACACAAGAGTTTCAGCGCAAAGGGGACAACGAGGCCTATAGGAGAAGATGGATGGCCCTGCCGACTAAGTGTGGGCAGTTTTCCCACTGCCCTGGTCCCAGTTTAGGACAAAGGCCTCATTGAGTAAGATACTTGACATCAGCATCATAAACTAGTTATGGTTACAAAGGCTCTGACACTTTAAAGCACCAGCTACAGCCCCTTTCCTTAGTTCTTAACTATCTGCCTACACAGGGTCACTAGGGCTGCTCCAATCACCAACGTTTTTGTTTGCTTGTTTGTTTTTTTTTTTTTTTTACTTTTAAAGGAGCATTAAGACAAAAGGTTATAATGTTAAATAGTGTCAAGAAGTATACCCTTTTCTCATTCTGCTTTTCTCTGTTCCTAAACATAACATTTCCTCATGGGGTTTCAACCATCAGAGACACATACCACGGCTAGCCATTTTTTCTCTCTATTATCACTCCTCCTTCTCTCCTTTCTCTCATTCTTCTGTCAGATGGAGAAGGATGTGGAATATTTTAGTCCTTCTGTGACATTTTTTTGGCACAGTCCTTTCGATAGTTGCAGAAAACATTGTCAATGTCAGAAATGTCAACAGTGCACTAACATTTGGGCTCAAACTTGAAGGTCAACAGATTAAACACTTGTTTCAATATCTTGGCATTAAGAAAATGATACATTCAGAATGCAGATGTTTATGAAGATGAGAATTTATTTTGATCATAAAATGGTTAGCATCTTCAGCAAATTTGGAAAAATTCTCTCCTTTCAAATCAGCTATTTAACATAATGACCCTACTTGTAAATAATTATTCAATATATTACCTGAACAACCTCAAAGTTCACAAAAACATTCCACTTCACATAACTATTAACTACAAACAACTGAATAAACTATTATCTGTAACAAATAAGAGCAGACATATGAAATATGAAACAGTTCATGAATCGCTATAAATGAAACAAAATAAAAAGAATCAATAAAAATGCCAAGCAAAAGTAAATACCAGACTCACTCATTTTAAGTTGAATATGCGTCTCTGTTATAATCTTCCCATCTCTTCTGAGTGCACATTAAGGCCATTTCATGCCGAAAGCACTCCTAAAACTTATTTTAGTTATTTACTCTTCATTGTTTAACCAACATTCCAATTCATACCATCTCCATGAGATGTGCATTCTAATTACACACACACACACACACACACACACACTTTTGTACCCAAAGGTAAGTTAAATGTCAGCCAGCAGTTTTTCCCATTTCTCCCAATAAAAAATTGATGTGAAGTGTAATTGTCTGTCATTCTGAATATGTCACTGCACACTGATCTGATTGGATATCACAGCAGCACACCCAGCCACACCCTTACGATAATATATTAATTTTAACCCCACCCATTTTTACTGTACAACTGAAGTGTCTTTTAGTCACTTATTAAATATTTCTTTTTATTTTTTCAGTTAATTAAGTGAAAATTATGTCAATGTTCACTTTCATAAAAAGATAATACTGATCTCTTTGTGCTCAGATATGAGAACACAAAATATTCCTTATTACATGATTATTAAGTTGAATATATCCAAATTACTTTACAGCATGTAATATATTCTCTTGTCAGAATAATAAGAAACCTAATCCTAAACCTAAAGTATACAGAGATGACCTCCACAGGCTTCAAAATCCTGTTGGCTTGTTTGTTATGAATACCTCCCTGGATTTAACATGAGTTTTGGGAATTCCTTCATTAGCTGTCATTACTAGGAGCAGTTGTTTAGACAGCTCTTTCTGCCCCTGTCAACAGTCTGAGCCTCCTTCATCAGCTCTTTTCACCAAGCACAGCTCCATGATTGGAGGAGAATCTTGGTTGTAGTGACCCCTGAGCTGGGATATTATTGGAAAAAGGCAGACATGGAGGTGATGGTTGAATAAAATAGTGATCACTGTGTCGAGATGTCACCGTGCAGTCCACCCCATCTTCTCAGTGTCAGACAGAGGGAGCAAGAGAAAACTTGAACACTTGAACAGATTAACCCCAGAGTGCTTTGTGAAGAACAAGTGCTGTGATGGATGAAGTAATATCTTACACAGTTATCATAGGATTTTTATGATGACAAAGTGGTCCACTCAATCCCAAATGAATGCATCCATCTTCTGGAAATTGACAGCTCGCATTAGTCAATTAATGTTGAATTACTTATTACTAACCAAACAGAAGAGGAGATGAAACAGATTGGGAAAAACTAACCTTCAATCCGGAACAATTTAAATGTTTGCTAATATATTATTTATTATTTATTAATCATGGATGCCTTGATGTAAAAGATTTGTCTCTCTTGACCAGGTCTTGTTATGTGGTGTTAGCCCTGGGGTTGGACTTGTGAAGGGAGAAAAACAGCTGCTGCACACTGCTAAAGCTTTGGGTCTGTGTGAGTACATCAAATATTTGGACAGGTTCAGGCAAGACCATGGGCCAGGTTGTGTTGTCAGGGACAAATGTTTCTCAGTCTGTTGTTGCAAAATGAAGAGAACAATAACTTGAAGGATTTTTGTTCCCTTTGCCAACTAGATATAGCTTAGACCACCTGTGAGTGAGACATATTCTACAGAAATTAAGATTTTTTTACACCTTTTGCCAGTGTCACAGATGATTGATAAGGTGACCTCAAATTTAATGCTGGATCTATTCAGACCTCAGTCATAAGAAAAACAAGATGTCTTGGATTTCACCTAACTCCAAGTAATAAATCAATGTGTTATTGACTCCTCTTATATAATCCGGAAAAAAAACTCAGGCAATAATATTTGTTCATTAAGGCACTCAAAATGACTGCAATACCCACAAAAATGTGCATTAGTCAGTCTAAATTGCTCTTTAAAGAAATTTAAATCAGCCATATTACCTGCTCCAATACTTTTCATTTGTGGTGTGTAGGTATTTTCACACACTGAAATGTAAAAAAAAACTTTTGAGGTCATGCTTTATACAGTATACTTACATTTATTCCATGTTCATTAGAGGTTCTTCTATTGGTACTTGATAGGTAATTCCACTAAAAAGAAGAAAATCTGGTCTCCTTTCAGCAACAATGGTAGAATGCATCTCTGTGTGTGTGTGTGTTTTGCATCAATGAGCACCACTTCAATCACCTTAGATGGGCTAAAGCTCAGTGGGCTAGAATAAGTAGTGTTTCTTTGATCTGTCTGGAACCCTTACATTCCAGGTCATAAAGGACTGTTAACTATTTAATTGTCTTAAATGTCCTTTCATTTTATTATTATTATTATTAGTCATAGTAGTAGTAGCATATCTAGCTCGTACACAAATACATGTAAAAATGGGTTAGTTAATTTTTGGGTTAGTTACTTTTATAAAAAGTAGATTCAGTCCCTCCCCTGTCCTTCTTTATCCATCTCTCTCTCTCTCTCTGTCTTATAATATATATATATATATATATATATATATATATATATATATATATATATATATATATATATAACAGTGAGAAGAATACTGTGGCTTGTTAGTGAACATGAGGAGGAAATGTAGCTGACTCCAAAGCTCTCATGCTGTCTCTAGTGTCTTGGCACAGTTTTGCTCTGTCTCATTTGATAGCCCCATGGAGAAGGGCCAAGAGGAGCCTCCAACCAACCTGCCTCAGACAGAGGGGACATGTGGAGACTAGTGCAAGCTGTCAGGACACAAGGGAAGTGATGTGCCTGGCTGGGTGTAGAATCTAATTGCCATGAGTAATCACTAGCTTATTTTATAATGTAAATATATTGGACATCATATTAAAGTGAATGTTTATTGGAGAGATAGTCCTATCAAATGCAGTGCATAATGCGGAGTGAATTAATAGTAATATATCCTGTGCCGTGTAATTGCTTGGAAGTGGGACTATATTTCCTAATAAAGACATTAATTTACTTAATAGTCAATGATCATTACCCTTACTTGATGCATTGGTGAAATATATGTTTATTCTGGGGCAATGTGGTAGGATTTTGTTTTATGTTATAAGAATACAACATAATAAGAAACAAACACTAACTCCAGTCTTGACTTTCATATATCAAAAAATATGTAACAGTTAAAATAAAAAATAGAAACTTATTGGTGGACTCATTTCAGCGAGTTTACATTTGAAACATAGAGATCGCAATGTGTTTGGATCAGGTTTCTCTCACAGTTTAGTGTAGACACTGGGTAGAATCTCTGCATTCAAAAAGAATATCATAATATCGTAAGTAATAGGTATGTAATAAAAACAGAATGAAGAGCACAGATATAATCAATCAGTGGCATGAAACAGTGGGCCCCTTTATACACTCACCATCCACTATATTAGGAACACCTGTATACCTGCACATTCATGCAGTTATCTAATCAGCCAGTTATGTGTCAGCAGCACAATGCATAAAATCATGCAGATACAGGTCAAGAGCTTCAGTTAATGTTCACATCAAACAGCAGAATGGGGGAAAATTTGATCTCTGTGATCTCTGTGAGTATTTCAGGAACTGCTGATCTCCTGGGATTTTCACACACAACAGTCTCTAGGGTTTACACAGAATGTTGTGAAAACTACCATTCTGTGAGCAGAGGGTCTGTAGGCTAAAACACCTTGTGGCTGAGAGAGAGCAGAGGAGAATTACCAGACTGGATTGAGTGACAGGAAGCCTAAAGAAACTCAAATAATCACTCTTTACAAACATGGTGAGACAAAAAGCATCTCAGAATGCACAACACATCAAACCTTGAGGTGGATTAGCTACAACAGCAGAACACCACATAAGGTTCCACATCTGTCAACCAAGAACAAGAATCTGAGGCTATTGTAGCCCATCAATCGCAGGGTTCAATGTTTTGTGCATGCTGACATGCTTTTCTGCTCACCACAGTTGTAAAGAGTGATTATATGAGGTACTATATCCTTCCTGGCAGCTCGAACCAATCTGGCCAGTAGACTTAATGGTGCGAGTGTTTTAAAGTTGCACTTTAAAGAGCCCATATGATATATACAATGATGTGACTCATGAACCAGCATCCATTCTGTGCTTTTATTAGCATTATATAAACTGCACTTGTAAATATAATGCAATTTACAACAACAAACTCAGATGTCAGTGAAGTTCCCCTCTCCTGTGAAAAGGCCAAGACAGGCATGTTCTGTTAATAGTTATCTGTTCTCAAGTCCTTGACCTCCTCAAATTGTAAACACTTTCTTTTCCTTTTACACTGGCACTCCGAGGCTGAGAGAGTATTGTTGACATTGAGGCACCTTGAGATAAGTGGAAAATGAACCTGTTCCAGCTTGTAATGTCCTCTATGTTTGCCTGCTTCTTTCTTTAGCCCCTTCTTTTCTCCCTATGTGGCCTCTCACTGGCACAGACCACCTTGACTTGGGTGTCAAAACAGACCTCCTAATTCTATGCCAAGCTGCACTAGAACTTTTTAAGGGACACTTTACAATTTTATAACAAAAAGGAGGTGACCTGCTTATTTTGATATTAAATAGCCTTAAATATTAAGGAATGTGCTGTAACAATCAGAGTTCTTCAATCAGAGAACTTATAGTTTAAATGAAGTGTATTTCATAATACTTTTTATGAAGCCTGTATTCATAAATCAATATATCTGTGCTTATTATTTTTGCATTTTACTAAAAAATGCTTTGTAAAGCATTTTCAAAAGATTTTTTGGTTAAAAAAAATGCTATGTTTGTCATGCTTTTTACAAATAATTTTAAGCATATGGCATTATGAATTTATAGAAAGTGTTTAAATCGTATTTTTAAAAGTATATACAAAATCGCATTGTTATTTTGACTGCTGAAACATCTCAACTCGCTATATGCTTATAGCCATCATCATCATGCTGCAGCTTTAAATCCAGACGAAGTGCAGAGTGCAGAGTTTGAATGTGAGGAAGTTGGACACCGGTGAGCTGCGTGCAAACAAACATTTGCAGCCATCCATCTGCGTCCATTCTTTTCAAGTGCCTCCCCCAATATTCCTGCTTTGAAAAAGTATGCACATCCTCCTTTCCTGTTTCAGCTGTTCCAAGTTGGAAAGGCAGATAAAGGCCTTGTGATGTTGCTCTGTGAAGAAAAGCTAAGAAGGCAGACCTACAACTTTACAACTCTTCAAGTACATTCTTTAACAAGAAGTTTCTGAAAATGGTTTTGCATTCAGTAAGCATGCTCACTGCAATACATAATAACTCAATTAATAAATAATGTACAATTTCCATGTTATAATTGTATTGTTATAATCGTATAAATACAGTCTCCTCCAAAAGTATTGGAATGGCAAGGCCATTTCTTTTGTTTTTGCTATACACTAAAGACATTTGGGTTTGAGATCAAAAGATGAATATGAAATGATAGATTTCAGCTTTCATTTCCTGATATTTGCTAGATGTGTTAAACAGCTTAGAACAGGGCATCTTTGGTGGCAGACCACCCAATTTTTAGGTGAGCAAAATTATAGGAACAGGTAGTGGTAAAGTTAATTAAAGCAAACATCACTTCATATTTGGTTGCATATCCCTTGCTTGCAAGAACTGCATCAAGCCAGCGACCCACTGACATCACCAAACTGTTTTATTCTTCTTTTGTGATGCTTTTCCAGGCTTTTACCACAGCTTCGGTCAGTTGTTGTTTTTTGGATGGATTTCTCCTTTCAGTCTCCTCTTCCAGAGTTGAAATGCATGCTCATTTGGATTAAAATCGGGTGATTGACTTGGCCAGTCTAAAACTTTCCACTTTTTTCCACTGACAAAGTCCTTTATTGTGTGGGTAGTGTGTTTTGGGTGAGTCATTGTCTTGCTTCATAATGAAGATATTCCCAATTAGATTGGATGCATTTCTCTGTAAATTAGCAGACAGAATGTTTCTGTAGACTTCTGAATTAATTCTGCTGCTAACATCATGAGTTACATCATAAATAAAGATTAGTGAGTCCATTTCAGAAGCAGCCATGCAAGCTCAAGCCATGACATTACCTCCACCGTGCTTGACCAGTGATGGACGGTGGAGGTATGTTTCGGATCATAAGCAAATCCTTTCTTTCTCCACACTTTGGCCTTTCCATCACTTTGGTAGAGGTTAATCTTGGTTCCAGAACTTTTGTGGCTCATCTCTCTATTTCTTTGAGAATTCCAATCGGGCTTTCCTGTTCTTACTGCTACTAGTACTAGTAGTACTATTGCTATTAGTTCTTACTAATGAGTGGTTTGCAATTGTGGTATGCCCTGTATATTTTTGCTTCCAAAGAAATTAAGTATTAATTAAACACTGAAACAATCACTCTAACAGAGAACACCAGGACAGCAAGAAACAGCTTTCAGTCACAAGTTCCAATATTATTGATCACTTGAAAAATGATGAGTTCAAACAAAAGGTGCCATGTTCTAAGTTGTTTAACACATCATTTTTTGTGATCAATAAATATCAGGAAATGAATGCTGAAATTCTGGTCTATCATCTTATATTCATCTTTTGATCTCAAACCCAAATGTCTTCAGCTAAATACAAAAATAAATAATTGGCCTTGCCATTCCAATACTTTGGAGGAGACAGTATGTAAGATATCAACCATCAGAATAGATTGCCATTGCTGTATGATGAAGGCAAAATTGATTAATAAAAAATAGCAAAGAAATTGACAAGACTGTTCTCCTATCAGGGTTGAAAAAAAATATTCAAAACTTAGTGTTTTTACATTAAATTTTATATATGTTACACAGCTCAGAAATCAACTTCAGAAAAAAATTCTTTATTCTTCTCAAATACTCGGTTGTCAATCATACACAGACTTCAAAGATAGCGTAAGTTTCTTGAAGTTTTAAAAGAAATACAGGTTCCCAATGCAGGTCTATTCATTCCACTCTATAAATTACAAGTAATGTTTAAATATGTCTCACAAATACACTCATTCCACATGACAAGGCATTGCAGGAGAGTGTGTTGATGATTCTGCATGTATTAGATACAAAAGGAAATGGGGAAATAGAGCCTTCTAGGACAGAGAAGAGGTGCTCTCACAGACATTCCATGCTCTTTGATCCTCTTTGTGTGGTGAGTCAAGAACTCAATCGTTCTTAATCACATAAAGTTAACAGAGCATGGCGTGGTATTTAGCTTAACTTTTTTTTGTCAGCTTTGCTTGCACTGGCAAGGAAAAAGCACCTCAGCTGAGATTGCTGGGTGCCGCTCTTTTCCAAATCTCTGCCCACTTAGCTGCCCAAGATACAAAACAGCCCTTTTAATGTAGGTGAGTGAAACTCCAAGGAGAGAAAACAGTACAAAGACTGTCATTCTTAAAATAATGAAAGCAGGAAAGAGACCTCATTCATCTAGGGTGCTCTCAGTGCCTTAATTTGTACACAAGCTTTTTTGGAGGCTCCTTAATGAAGACTAAATACCACTTGCGGCACTGAAAGTATGGCATAATCGGTGTGTTGAGGTTTGAATAGGAAGCCTTTGATCTCAGGAGCAAAGCATGGTTTTCAGAGCACCGATAGCATCAGTGGGTCTTCAGTGAATGACAGATAATGTAATATGAGGAGCGTCACTATTTGCTTGCTTTGCTTGGTCTGGTATCATTTCTCTCTTTTCTTTCTAAAATCCTCGAACACACCATCTACATTCAATAGTCTCTCTATCTCTCACAGAACAATCTCCAATATCTTAACCAATCTGGGTTTGAAGTAGCCTATTCCATAGAAACTGTCCTTGTGGCCAGCACTAGTGGCTTCATGCCACTAGTTTAGCCAAACTGTCATCAGTCTTCATCCTCCTTGACCTTTCAGGAGCATTTGACACAGTAAATTACAAGACTCTCTTTTCTACTCTCATGAGTCTTGGAATTTGTGGCACAGCATGGCAATAGTTTGCTTCCTAACTGGAGACTCAGTTATATCAAGTGACATGGAGGGGATCCACATGTGCTCCATGCAGATTCACCACTGGTATCCAACAAGGCTCAATACTAGGTCCTTTTCTGTTCTCTCTCTATACTCGATCTCTTGGTGAGGTCATATCCTCACATGGGTTTTCCTACCACTGCTATGCAGATGACACTCAACCTCAACTTTCCTCCCTCAGACACTCATGTTTCCGCCTGGATCTCAGAATGTCTGGCAGACATCTCATCAGCTGAATCTTAATCCCAGTAAAACTGTACTGCTGTTCATCCCAGGTGATGCATACCCATATCCAGATGTTGTGATCTCTTGTGACAGCTCTTAGATCTCACTTTCTGTCACTGCATGAAACCTTGGAGTAACCATGGACAATCAACTGGATCCTTCTCCTCTCACATTGATAATGGGATCCTTCTCCTCTCCCATTGCTAATTTGACATGCCCCTGCCTATTTCTCCTTTAAAACATCAGAAGGATTCATCCATTTCTGTCTACTCAGGCCACTCAGGTGTTTGTTCAGTTCCTTGTCATTTCAAGACTGGACTACTGCAACTCGCTCTTGGCAGGTCTGCCTCTGCACGCCATTTGAGCTTTGATCCAGATCCAGAATGCAGCTGCACAACTTTTTTTTGACTTTCCCAAGTTCTCCCACACCACTCCATTACTACAGTCCCTCCATTGGTTTCCTGTAGCTGCTTGAATCAGATTTAAAACACTGATGTTTGCCTACAAGGCCAAAAATGGACCAGGACCCACCTACCTTACAGCACTTAAAACACCCTGCATTGCACCAAACCCCCTCCAATCCTCTAGCACAGCTCGACTGGACCTACCATCTCTCAGGGTACAAGGAAGGCATGCATCAAGGCTGTTCTTTGTTCTGGCACCTTGGTGGTAGAATGAACTTCTGCTAGATGTCTGAACAGCTGAGTCACTGGCCGTCTTCAAACGACAGCTAAAGATCTACCTCGTCATGGAGTACTTAAAGTAGCACTTTGCTATTAAATAAATAAATAAATAAATATATTGCTGTCTGTGTGCTTTTCATACTATATTACCTCCCCAACAGGGATTTTAGACTGATATTACTCTTAGTCCATGAACTAGTGAACCACTATCAAGATTTATTGATAGACTTCAAAGCACTTCTGTAAGTTGCTCTGGTTAAGGGCATCTGTCAAATGGCGTAAATGTAAATGTATTTATTTGTTTGTTTGTTCGGGCCTTTGCTAAACATGTCCTTGATTACCCTAAATCTATGTGATTAACATCTGAGTATGAATGGACAAATGTTGTCACATGTTACAAAGTACACTTGCTCATCCAGATAGGAACACTGTCAAAGGGCTCATTTAGAGCTTCAAAAATTACATGAACATCTTTGTATTTTGGTGAATTAAGTATATTTACTAGTTCTTTGGAATATTAATTGAATATTGATACAACATTTTAGAGAAAAGGATAGATTGGGATATTTGAAGAAAGGCCAGTAAAAGTCTTCCACCATAAAGACTGGGGAAAGACACATACATTATTGTAAACTGCTGAAATATTCAAAAAATCTAGAGCTATAAAGTTGCATAATAAAGTGCTGTTGCTTTATTATGAAACAATAAAGCAGAATGACAAGGCCAAAGTAACTAATCATGTTTGTGATTGTAACTTATAAGGCCTCAGGATCAGCAAAGCATGCAGTTCTAATTTAATATTTCTAAAAGTAAAGAAAAATAATGCACTAACATATTTTCTTCATTTATTCACATGTATATTATACAGTATGTATTTATGTGTGCCATATCACTGACCACTCCATATTCCTGAACACAGCCTTCATCAGTTTAAAAAGAATGGTGATGGTTGTTTTCCAATATTTCTAGTGAGGACAAAATGAGTCTGAGTCTTTCCAAGGCCTTCAGAATTGTAAGGGAAGGAATTTGAAAACTGACATGCTCACCAGCCAGTTCCCTCATCAGCACCATGTGGTTGTACTAGGGTTTCTATTGAGGTGTCAAATGAAAGTTACTGTTCTCACCTTTAAGAAAATCAAACAAAACTGTGTTTCTGATTTTTCAAAGAGACCAAATTGTTGTCATGTCTCTGTCTGTACCTGCTTCCTCTGAAACAATGAAATACTCTTCCCATGAACCCTAGCCAGCCAAAAAAACTATGAACTATATCACACTAGCAATGACAAGCAGTACTTTTGCTTTCAATCAGGGACATTACTATGACTTGATCTCTTGTGATTTCATATGCTGGTTCTGACTTTTGTTTGATACCATATTTTCCCCCACACACTGTTTTTGTCTCTGCCTAGTTTAGCTCATTTGTAGATTGCCTGACTATTTGGCTGTTTCCCATGTCTGACCACTGCCTTGCCCTTTTGATTTATTTGCCCTGGTTCTGTTAATAAACTTTTTTTGTTTTTTTGTTTTTTTTGTATTATCTAACGTTAGTAATTTAATTTGAATAAATATGTGGACTCTCAGGCAGCAGATATGAACGCAGGTGCAAGTATAGTAGAAGCTTGCAAACAAATCCAATACGCAATCCAAAAACAGTGTCAAAATCCAGGCAAGGGTCAGGTGATGTAAAAACAACATAGAACTAGGGCAATCAAGAGCAAGATGAGAAAACCAGAAATGGGATCAGAACCAGAGAGATAATCAATAGACAAAATTCGGGTCACTTGCATGGAATTTCTGGAACAGTAGAGAATCAAGCACATCATTAGACCCAGCATCTATCCTCAGGTCCATAACCTTTCCATTCGATAAGGAACTGCAGCTTTCCCTCGCTGCACCATGAGTCTAGGAATTCCTTGACAATGTAAGCTGGCTCACTTTTGACATCCACGGGTGCTGGGGGTGTAGGGGGGAATGCCCTCTGCAAGGGGACCTGGAGTGACTGGTTTAAGGTGGAAAACATGAAATGAAGGGGCTAGGTGGCTGTGGCATGGCAGGTCAAGCTTTTTTGCATTGGAGAATTTTGAAAGGGCAAATATAACAATGTGCCAGCTTTCTGCAACCTTTGGTGACCCGAAGGTCTCTAGTGGAGAAGGTCTCTAGTGGAGATGCACCTGATTGCCTCGTTCATAGTTGGGTGTCTCTCCACAACGTCTATCTGCAAACTTCTTGGTGACTTGGGCAGAGTGCTTTAGTTGCTGGTGAGCTTGTTCCCACCTGCTCACTCCACAGCAAGTGAGTCCATTGGGTTCTCATTCTGTGCAAACAGGGTGGCTGGTACCCCAGGATGCACTGGAAAGGCGTGAGGTTGGTTGCTGAATGCCTGAGGGAATTTTGTGCATATTCTGCCCATGAGAAGAATTGTTCCCAGTCCTCCTCGTTGTTGGCACTGAAGGTACACAGGAGGCACCCAGTCTCCTGGTTTGCCCTCTCCACTTGGCCATTCACTTGGAGATCGTAGCCTGATGTCAGGCTAACCGAGAAGCCCAGTTTTTCCATGAATCCCCCCAATCATGCGAAAGCTTGGTTTGCTGAAGGGTTCCACTACAACTGTTTGGTTCCCTTTTTTAAGTAGGCTGGTGTTCAATGAGCCTAGACAATACCCTCTTGACGTGCTGGATGTATGTGTCTTTGTCGGGGGAATATATCAGGATGTCGTAATGTATGTTATGATGAACTTTCCCAACATCATTTATTAGGCACTGAAAGAGAGCTAGCACTGAAGATAGCCATATGGCATGACACAGTACTCGAAGTGGCCTTAGGTGGTGCTGAAGGCCATCTTCCACTCGTCCCCTTCACGGATACACACCAGGCGCTTCACAGACACACAGTGTAGGTCTTTGGGCCTGCACTTTGACGCAGACAGCTATTTACCTTTGAGCCAGTTCCTCAAAAGCAATCCTCTGTCTATTTACTTATAAATACCTATAAATACTTATACTAAATACTTATCAAATTTATGCATAAATACCACTATGCGTACTAACTGCCACAAAACCCAAAAATAAATTAGATAAATTATATTATTATATTATATTTATTATAAGCAAGTATAGCTTAAATGGCTCAACTGTTCATATCAACAAAGTACATGCACCCTAACAACCAACCTTTACATTTTAGAAACTTTTAGCCTATGGCGCTACCACTATGCCTGCCACAAAACCCTCAAAATAAATACGCCCCCCACCCCATTTACTAATTTAAATGATTCTTTTTAGTTTGGTTATCCCTCTTTGTTTGGCTAACAGACACTGTTTTGCGGGTACTACCTCAAGGCAGGCTGCCAACCACTTATTTGTAGCCATAGTGTCCCACACTTCTCAATTTTTCATTTTTCATCCCTACATTTTCTCATTTACTCCAAATTCCTTTTCAAAAACACAATGGCAATTCCAGCTAAATTTCGGACTTTATCTCCTCCCTGACTTTTAACATCCACCAAACTTTTACACATTATCCAACTTATATCCACAAGGTCTGTCTTCATATCCTGATTGTGTTTGTTTAAAATAAATATACACTTTAAAGCCCTCATTTGTCTTGTGGGGGAAATGGTATAATTTATACAGGAAGCCCTAGAAATGCAAGGTACACACCAGCAATATAGGTGCTTCACTGTAAATTTAATTAATCAGTCTCATAAAATGATCGGTCTCACTAAATCAGTCATATTAGTTAATCAGTCTCATAGAATATCCCTTGTTTAAGTTTACAATTTTATTATAATTTAAAATGACCAACAGTTAAATAAGTAAAAAATTATTAAAACTCCAATTTTAGATGAGAACAATAATAATCAGTGACTTCTGATGCTGGTCTCTGAAGGCTTAGTTCTGAATAGTTTGCCTTCTTGCAGTATCAAACGAATAACCACAACAAGGCTATAAGATCTTCAGTAATACAGAATTTATTGAAATAGAAAATAATAAACACCAATCAACTATGAACCTAATTCTAAATAGGGACGTACAAAGAATAGTTGTGTGTGTGTGTTAGACAGAGGTAAGAAAAGTAGGCATGTGTATGTGTTTGAGGGAAAGGGAGAGTGTGGGCATCTGCGCATGTGTATATGCACGCTCTGTTCTAAAGCTTGCATGTCTTTGTGCATGTTCACTCTGAGATTATAAAAATGAATAACCACAAACCATGTGAGATATGTGGCTGCACATCCTGTTATGTGAAACAAGGAGAATAGGGAATTTAAAAGACTTCCAAAGTGCAGTAATGTTAATGGGAATAATGCTACAGAGTTTGGATCTTACTTTTCCTCGACATAAACAGAGATCACTGACTAAGTAAACCGTGTTAGTAAGCGCAGAGTGAGATCACATGCAAATATAAGAGATAGATCAAAGTGGTGCACATGATTCCCTTTGTTTAAAAGACTACTTATTTTAATGAACAGTTTTCAGCTTCAAATTACTCAACACAGTAATACCTTTTCTTCTATGAAAGAAAAATTAGTGATCGCTATCTTTTCCTTCCCAGATGTACAGTACTGTGCAAAAGTCTTAAGCACGTGCTGTAGAGCAATGATACCTTCAGAAATAATGAAATTAAATGTTTCTACATTTAAAAGAAATACTATAAAGAGCAGTAAACATTAATAAATGAAACAAAGTCAATATTTGGTGTGACAGCAACAAAGTAGCAATACCCTAGCAACCAACTGGTTAGCATAACAAACACCTAGCAACACTTTAGCAACCACATGGAATATCATAGCAGCGTTTTTGCATTTATAATCTGTATGCAATTTTTAGCATATTTGCCATTTTACTCTTTACATATTATAAACTTCTAGCCTTTTAACCTTTACATGTTTAGCTGTTACATGTGTTTAACAGTTTGAAATCAGTGTAATATTGATTAACACTTTTAGCCTGTTTAGCAGGCTCTGTCAAGCTATCTAGTTATGTTGGCTTGAAATAAACAAATTTTGTTTTTCCTATCAACTTGTTATTATTATTATTATTATTATTATTATTATTATTATTATTATTATAGCAAAAATTCACTCTATTTCCACCTACAACATTAGCAACATTAAGTTGCTTGTGCTTAATCTTTTTGCCCTATTCCCTTGAATGGGATTTTTTTTTAATTGCTCTAATTTGTTTAATTCTCAAGGTATAACCACCAAAATTCACAGGGTCAAACCTGGGTACACCAAATTTTACTCATCCTTCTCTTTCTATTCATCCTTTTTTCTTCCCCATTCATTTTAATAGAGTACAACTAGACTGCGTGATGTCATCACCACTCTAAATTTGAGTGTGAATTGTCTGAATTCACTGTTTCAACACAACCTTTGCCTCTAAAATCCTTATACTTTCACCCTTAAATATTTAAGTGTTTGAGTTATTAGCATTTGTTTGGCACTAGGGAAAGTCAACAGTCCCATTCACTTTCATGTACAATTTGGTACCATCAGCTTTGGCTTTTATGAAATATTCTAACCTTTACATATTATAAACTTTTAGACTTCGCCTGCTATTTGTCGTTTATTCATCTCTCATTCCTCTCATAGACTACCATTTATATTCTTCCAACTGCCTAGCTACCACCCATATAATATCTATCTAGGAATCAATAAATCAGTTACACATCAGGTGCAACCACAGGATGTTTCACTTTTTTTATCTGTCCATTCATCCACAGTAATTTATTCATAAGCATACTCATAATCACTATGAAGAACTTTAATGTATATTATGTATTTTTTGTTTGCTTTACATTTTTTTTTTCACTTTTTTAATTAAATTAATCATTTATTCACCAAGAACAAACTATTTTACCTTTTAGCCTTTTAACTGGCTTTGTCAAGCCAACATGAAGTTTGCTCTCAAAATTCGGCAGGATTATAGATCCAATACAGGAATAGTGTGGTTGTGCTTTTGGGAAGGATCGGAATTGCGGTTGCTTCGTGGGAATGTTCTGAACAGGCGTTCTATCATTTTTGTAGCATTTGGTTGAATGTGAGCAGAGAGTATAGCCCTATACCCCTCAGAATTCATCTTGCTACTTCTGTCAGCAGTCTCATCAATAAATCATCAATCAACAAATGACATTTTGAATTTGAGTAGTTTATCATACACTATATTGCCAAAAGTATTGGGACACCCAATATTCCAAATCATTGAATTCAGGCATTCCAATCACTTCCATGGCCACAGGTGTATAAAATCAAGCACCTGGGCATGCAGACTGCTTCTACAAACATTTGTGAAGGAATGGGTCACTCTCAGGAGCTCAGTGAATTCAAGCGTGGTACTGTGATAGGTTGCCACCTGTGCAATAAGTCCATTCGTGAAATTT
>CM075008.1:15043081-15069198 GCA_037576675.1 Pangasius sanitwongsei
ATTTAAAATTCCTTAATTTGACCCATAAAATCCATTCATCCTTTAATTTGTTTTGCTACCCCCCCCCCCCCCCCCCCCCAATACTTCTAAACATCCAATTGTTTCAAAATATAGTTTGGCACTAGGGCAAGAAAACTGTCCTATTCACTTGCATTCAAAATATGGCACCATCAACTTTTGCTTTTACTTAATATTTCTGTGTTTTTAAACAGCCATAAATCAAAGAGTTGCCGCTCAATCTACAATTGTTGAATTGTTGAGCATCAAATCAGTCAACAGAGTCTCCTTACACAAATAATGTTATTAGGTAAACAATTTGGTGAATATTTTCTGAGTGACAAACCTCAGTCTGCTGCAAGAATTTGTAATATGCAGCCAATAATAGTACACAAACTGACTATTTCCAGTTAAGAGTTCTGAAATGTCAGAGAGGGCCAATCTCACGGTGCAGGTGTGGGGGTCTGCACTTTGACACAGCCATTTATCCTCAAAAGTAATCCCCTGTCTATTCACTCACATGCATAAATACCATTATGCCTGCTAATTGCCACAAAACCCAAAAATAAGTAATCCCAGTGTTTTAAAATTTCAACACTTTAACAAAGCTTTTAGCTTTTTACATGCTTTTTACACACTTAACTGTTCATAGCAACCAAGTAGATAAACCCTAGAAACCAACTGGGTTAGCATATGAGTATTTTAGCATTTTAATGCATTTAAACATGTATCCACGTTTTTAACATTTTACCCTTTACATATTATAAACTTTCAGCCAATGTCACTACCACCATGCCTGCTAACTGAAACAAGTTTCAGACTGATAACACTGATCAACCCTCTCTTTGTATTCATTTCTCCATATTGCATTTATTCCCATTCATTTTCTAGCATACCCATAATCAGTATATTTGGCTGACAATCACTGTTTTGCATTTGCCACCTCAAGACACATTGCCAACCACTTATTCATAGTCAGAGTGTCCCACACTCATCCATTTGTCATTTTTTTATCCATCCATTTTCCCATTTTCTCCAAATTCCTTTTCAACAGCACAACTGCAAGTCCAGCTAAACTTTGCTAGGACTTTTAACCTACATCTGCCAAACTTTTACACATTTTCCAACTTATATCCACAAAGTTTGTTTTCATATCATGATTGTACATGTTTAAGGAAATACACACTTAAAAGCTCTCATTCAACTTTCATTTGTCTGTTTAATCTGTCTGTCCTTTTAAATATTTAATCACTATGATGACCTTAAGTGTATATTATTTATTTTTGTTTGCTTTACATTTTTGCATTTTTTTAACCTTTTTGCCTTTTAACTAGCTTTGTCAAGCCAACATGAAGTTTGTTCCCAAACTCCACTTTCTTTTTAATAATTATAATGCGTTGAGCAGTTATAAACTTGTGTAATCTTTGGTGATGCCAAGTTGAGTTTAAATATCTGCAGTAGTCAGTATCCATATTTATCAAGCATCTAGAGAATAGAGTATTAATATGGAATCCATTACTATGTATATTTATATGTACTATATACACTGTAAAACACTCAACTTGAAAAAAAGTTGGTTAAATGACTGATTTTGTTGTGTTGGTTGAGCAAAAATCCATGAAAAAGTCAGTATAACTACGTTTAATAAACTATTACACCTAACCAAAGATTTTTTTCATGAACTTAAAAAGATGAGTTTTGTGAATACCGCAAGTTCATCCAAAAAACCTCTGCAAACATATTAATTTGAGTTAAGTCAATCTCATTTAGGAACTGCCCTCCCATATAGGAGAAACCAAATGCTAATTTTGGATTAAAATCTTACCAGTTGTTTCCTATGAGACAATGAAAAAAAAAAAAAAAAAGGTTGTTTAGTGATTTTTAAAAGAACAAACGTGCCTACTGTGCATACAGAATTGAGCTTTTGCAGCAATTGTATAATTACAGCCTACACTCTACTGTGCCCATCATTGCCATCTGTAGCACTTCTCCATGCGCTGATTTGAGCATTCACAGCACAACCCCCAGCACCCTATATATTTTCTGCTCCACCATTCATGCCAGGATTGGATTGGTGGGCTTTTTCTACCCAGGCATCAGCCGGGGTCAGCTTCAGTCAAAATAAGAAAAAAATAGAAAAGTGAAAAGGGGATTGGAGGCCCCACTTCCTTTTTCACTGGAATTATATGGTGGGAAATGAGTCAGGAGAGAGCTGTTATTCCATCTGTGGAGTAAAGACCCACTCTCAGGCCGTCCAGAGGCCTACAGAGATGCCAATACTTTTGGGTGCCAGCCTGTGCTGCCTGACCTTGTATAGGTGGGAAACTATCAGCAGTGTGTGTGGTGGTGAGGGGGGTTCGGCTGGATGGCTAATGCAATGTAGCATTTGCAGTTGGGGGGTTTGAGATTCAGGCCCTCCAGTCATCAATCATGCTGGGCCTATTCTGTTCTTTGACAGCTCACTACAAGGCCTGACATTTAACACTCAGGACCCTGGACTAGTCTAGGCTCTGAAGCCTTCAGCCCCACAAAAAAAAAAAAACAGAAAAGAATGACACGTTTACCCCCCCCCCCCCTCTCTTTTTTTTCTTTCTCTTCCTCTCAGCTGAAGCAAAACAGATACAAATTAATAATTCCCATCTGTAACAGGATAAATGGCTCCCCATATCTGGTGCTCCCCCTTTGCCATTTACAGACACACACACGCACACAGGAGGCCACAAACTCAAGAGGCCTAAAAGCCTATTAAAACACTTGAAAGTGTGTGTGTGTGTATGTGTATGTGTGTGTGCGTGTGTGTTTTGAACCCCTTACATAATTATTACAGATGTTTTACATTTTTCTGATAGCAGTTTCATAATTATATAGTATATAGTTTATAGTATAAAAGAATAGTAAAATAATAATACCAATATAATATTTTCTTAAAATATTAATATTTCATCAAAATGTAATGTTTTAAGAATGAATCTGGTAAAAACAAAAAAGTCTCAACAGCAGTGAAGTTATGAGAATGTTTCCTCCCCTGAGCCTGTATGATCTAATATGCTGGACAGCATCTGCAGGTGACTCAGTGTGTGATGGTGTGCTAAACAAATAAAAACATTTTTTACAGTGAAATTCCAGCAGCTCAGTGCCATCCATTCAAAGAGACCATCAGACTGTCACTGTATTCTAATATTGTAGAAAACTGAGTTTAAATCAGTCCCACAACCTAACTGTGTATTTTGCAAATTCTAAAATTCAGTGAGAATATTATGGAGCATTACAAATAACATGTTAAATTCTGCTTGATGTCTTTGCCACATCTCATGCCTTCTATCTCAGCAGTAAATAAGCTTATGGCCACAGGCCATACTGTGTTGTTGCCTCTGGCATAGACCACCAGGTCGTTCCAAATACATTAATATACTAAACAAAATAGTATGATGTAGATCGCATAACGTGCTGAAAGGACAGGTGTCAAGTTTAGCTCTCAGTTACAGTTTGTTCGGAGACAATTTGATGAAGGATCTTTAATCTATTTAATTAACTGCATTAAGTTGTTTTAAACATGACATTAACAAACATGTTTGGGTTAAAGATAGGTTAGAAAAGCAGATCAGGGACCTATGACCTCTGGTGAAAATGTCACCAGAGTGGACTGGCTGTGTTAATGGTACTATTGCATCCACTCTCTTCTACACACACAAGAATATGGACCAAGTCTGTGGCATATAAATTCTTCCTTGGCTGCCTATTTGGTTACCTGGTGAGAATGTTGTTGGACTTTCAGATAACATCATACTCATATTCAATGCTTAATGGCTTCATTTTGAGTTCTTTTGGCCTCTGAGATATACCTTTCTTCTCTTAAGTCTCCATGCTCCACCAGTCGAATACTAAACATCCCTGAAGGCAACCCAGATTTCTTAAGTGCAGTATCGGCCTCCATTGTCTGTCTTCACCATTGTACATGCTGTTCAAGATTCTGAGGGCAACCCTAAGGCATCTCAGCTGCTTACTGGCCGGGCAGTAGGTATTGAATCTAGTGTTTTTTAAGTATTTTTGGCAGCTATGTCAAAAATTACTTTTTGTTTTGACTTGTTCCTGAGCATAAAAATTTCATTAAAATCTTAATACTGAGCAAATACTTTTGGAAAAAAAAAATTCTTGGCTCTATTTTATTCTTTCGATTTTTCATATAGTTAGATAAAAATTACATACTGTGGATTTGGCATGTATTATAGTATTATCTAATACAATATACAGTATTTTGGTAATGCCACTCAAAAAGAGAGAGAAAAATTTTGGTCCCCTAGGTGGTGCCACAGAGAGACATCAATATTTTTTTTCTGTCCTCAGGACATATAATATCTCTCTCACACACACACATACACACACAGCACAAAAAGGTTTCATCAGATCACAGGTGTTTCTGAGTTCCATTGTCCACAGTGTACTCAGAAAACATGATTGTAGATGGTTCAGATAGAACCACTGAGTGAGAATACAAGGCTGGATAGTATTATCAGGTCTTTGTACAAGTAGAATGAGTAATCATAGTACACTGCTCTGCTGCTTATTGTAATAAATTTTCCTGAAGGTTTTTATGTTTTAATTCATTATGCTCAATTGGCTTAAGTTCATAATTGTATATTACTGTAGCTCTGCTGTATAATAGTATCAGTGCTGCAGCTCATTAATGTCCATCAAAAAATACAGAAGTGAAAAGTATACATATAAAGGACATATGTGTAGAGTGTGAGGCATCGGTTTTGTGTGATATTGAACAATGCATTTTTAAGTAGGGGGGAAGTGAAGACACAGACCACCGAAAGATGTTCATGCAGGACCCATTCCCCTCTGCAAATATACACAGCTGCTTTCGTAGAATCCTGGGATGTGTCTACACAGTCGGGACTATTGCCTAATTAATGTTTGCGCAGCCTGACTCCAACCTGAATGGTATTCTCCTGATTCTGCCGTAGACTATACAACTAGTTCCAAACTGTTGTGTCAGTACTTAACAACTACACTGAACATGATCCCTACATATTACTTGATCTGGCTATTGTGGTATAAATGCATGATGCATGATGAACTAAAGTGATATGTTGTAAATGTGGTCACTATTGAATTTCAGTATATGATGCAATAACAGGGTAATCACAAGGTTGCTATAAAATGTTTAACATGGTACACTTTATTTAAAAAATATTTTAATGTCTTATATTCATCTCAGTTATTAACAAGATAAACTGTATTGATTGAAATGTACACAAAAATCACCTTTACGTGCTTAAGACCCTCATAATGGCAAGTGTGACTACAAATAAAAGAAGTCATGTAACCAGGAATAAAATCACCTTTTTCATTTTTTTTTCTTCTTTTACCATTATTTCTGTTTTCGTAAATATTTTAAAGAATAAATCCACACTTAGTGATGAAGAGCCTATCTTTCTGTCTGCCACCATGATAATAGATATTTAATTGTATAAAAAAAATAAAAGTATGAGACTTGGCAGGAACAAGAAGGCGAAGGGTGGAGATTTGGGATGTCGATAGTCTCTATCTCATCTGCTACTGGACTTTACTGGTTTGGTGGAGATGAGAGGACAGGATTGATGAAGTGGTGCTTGGACCATAAACTCTCACAGAGACTGCAGGGAGATAATCAAAGAAAAGCCATCTTTCCCACCCGCTCAGCAAAGACACACACACTGCACTCAGCAATGAGACCCACAACAAGGAGTTGTGGGTAATCCTTATTTGCTCCTGAGGTGCAAGGTGTAATGATCTGAACTGGTGTTGGTAGTGGGGAAGGACCAATGGGATATCAGTATGTGTGTATGTGTGTGAAGACTCATAACTTGGTCCCACATCTTCATCTATTCAATTAGCTACATTAATAGGTTTCTTAATGTATATAATTACCTTTGAGTGAAACTGACTTTGTGCTGCTCTCATTAAAGATGAATTGGAGAATATTTTAAAACTAAAATAATGGTAGTTGTATCATATAATCTATTATTCTTATTTTTATTATCATTAAGGGGTCTAAAATTTAAATTAATTAAAATATGAACTCATCTTTTGAAAAATATTCCAAGGATTATTGCCAGATCTTCCAAAATGATGTGTCAGATTATTCAGTAGTGACTGTCCATCACCGTTGTTGTTGTTCTTTCGGCCGCTCTCGTTAGGGGTTGCCACAGCAGATCATTCGTCCGCATGTTTGATTTGGCACAGGTTTTGTGCCCTTCTTGACGCAGCCCTCTCATTTCATCCAGGCTAGTGCACTTCCATTGGCTGGGTTAGTGTCTGTCCATCAATAATTATCATATCATATCATATCATATCATATCATATCAATAATTATAATACAATTATAATTAAAATTCATTTGTAAAGAATATGGCCTCTGCCTACCAGTCAGTCATTCCAAGGCAGGGATTAATTTACTCAAACAGCTATTACACAATATATATTAGATGGATATATTCAGGGCTAGATTCTGGGCTAGATTCTGAGGCCATGCGGTAAGGTTGGGGTGTGGTCACCCTCAGGGGGTGTGGTCAAGTTCAAGTGCACTTTTCTCACATACCATAGGTCTAATCGAGCTGAAATGCTCTTACTATAACCTAAGAACAAGATAGGAACGACCTGCAGTTCCATAGGCACGTCACGGTCCAGCCAGGTCCCGTATATCTCCCTGTGTTTCGCCTTCCTTGTGTTTCCAGTGTTTTCTCTCCCTCTTCCTTCTGTTTGTGTGTGTGTGAATCTGGGCGTAGTACTCTAGTTCGAGCCTCGCCTGATTACAGATTGATCACACCTGGTTCTCATCTACTCACTCAATCTGCAGCGTTTATAAGCCCCGGCACAGCCACTCATCACCAGATTGTTCCTGCCTCTGTGCGGTACACTTCCGGCCTTCCTCATGTTTTATGTTGTGTTTTCCCTGTCAAGTTATCCTGTGCTTATCCTGTGTTTTTCTCCTTGTGTTCCGGGTTCCCTGCTCATCCTCCCTGTCTGCTCATTCCCAGTTCTCTTCCTGCCATGCACAGCCCCACCTTGTCTTCCTCGTGGTTCACTGGCTTTGCTCTTGGCTCTCACACCACCGACCCGAGTTCAAGCCCTAACCTCAGATCTTCGTCATGCAGCCCTAACCAACCACGGTTCCCTCTTTGGTCGGTATGAGAAGCAGCTCCATGAACTCACCGAGAGCCATCATGCCATGATTAACAAGATTGGGCTCCTCAGCCAGTAACTCAGTCGCATCCTCCTCCAACCAGCCCAGGTGTCCCCTGATCCCTAGCCCAGTCAAACTACCCCTGTGGCTCACTCTGCTTCTTCTCCCAGTCCACCCCGGCATAAAGCGCATGTCCCAGACTCTGAACCCTATGCAGGCAACTTAGGGAAGTGCAAGTCCTTCCTCCTCCAGTGTTCCCTCATGTTTGCAGAGCGTCCATTAAGCTATGCCACCGACGAGGCTAAGGTGGGGCTGCTGAGGGAAGATGCCCTAGCTTGGGCCATTGCCATCTGGGACGGGCAGCCTGTTCTATGGTCCTCTTTCACTGCCAGACTTCAGAAGGTTTTCGACCACAAAGTCCATTGGAAGGAGGCTGCCATATGCCTGCTGTCCCTCTGCCAGGGGTCCTTTAGTGTGGCAGAGTATACTGTGGAGTTTCAGATTCTGTCTGCCGAGTCCAGCTGGAACAAGCAGACACTCCAGGGAGCATCTGTCAGCGGACTCAGCGAGTGGAAGAAGGATGAACTAGCCTTAAAGGACAAGTCAAACTCCCTCTACCAACTAATCTCTCTTGCTATCAGATTGGATAACTGCATGCAGGAGTGACACAGAGAGAGCCAGCCAAAACCAGGTGCCTCTAGCCCCCAGTCCTCCCCTTTACTCATCTGCCAATCCTGCCCCCAAGCCTCAGCCTAGTCCCAGAGTTCTGTTGCATACCTCCACGTCACTTGGAGAAGCACCCATGCAACTGGGTTTGGTCTGGCTTTCCCCTGCTGAGTGGGAGTGAAGATTCCTGGCAGGTGCATGCTTCTAACCAGGCCACTCCTTGAGTAACTGTGCCCTATGGTTAAAAGGGGGTGCTCACCAGTAGAAAGGGGGCTACTGGTAAGCCAAACAACTGCCACTCCTGACCCCCTGTCCCGCTTCCAGAGTCCTGCCACCCAGTGCCACAACCAGCTCTCCGTTCCCAACCTCGCACTTACTGAGTTGGGTGCTGAAAATAGCTTCCTGGATAGAGAGCTAGCATTCAAGTCTGGCCTGCTCATCGAGTCCCTGGACCCCCAGTTACTGTTAACACCCTGGATCGGAAATTCCTGGCTTGGATCACCCATCGCACTGTCCCATTGCTCCTTATGCTCTCAGGGAACCACCACTAACAGTTCCAGCTGAACCTTATCTCCTCCCCATGTACCCCGCTGGTGCTAGGCTATTCTTGGCTGAAGAAACACAACCCCCAAGTAGACTGTTCAGCTGGGAGGGTTGCGAACTGGAGCCCCTTTTGTCACTCCTCGTGCCTGAAATCAGTCCTTCCACCAACTGCGGCCACTACAGCTTCCCCGGCTCCCACTCCTCCAGACCTCTCTGCAGTGCCCCTTGAGTACCATGAGGGTGGGTAAGTTTTTTTGCCTGGGACTGGTCCCTTTCACTACTACCTCACCACCAGCTTCCTTTTTTGTGGCCAAGAAGGAAAACACCCTCTGCCCTTGCATTGATTATCGGGGCCTCAACAACATCACTGTGGAAAAACAAGTACCCTCTGCCACTGTCCAATTCTGCCTTCGAGTCGCTGCATGGGGCTACTGTTCTCATGAAGTTGGACCAGTGGAACGCATACCTCTTAGTCAGGATCAGAGCAGGGGATGAGTGTAAAATGGCTCAACACCCCCCTGGGCCGCCTTTGAATATCTGGTCATGCCTTTTGGCCTTACCGATGCTTCAGCGGTGTTTCGGGCTCTCATCAATGACGTACTCTGGGACTTCCTGAACTTTTTATTTGTTAATCTGTATGACATCCTGATTTTCTCCCGCACTTTTGTTGAGCACACTCGCCATGTCCATCAAGTCCTGTGGCTTCTGGAGAACTGCTTGTTTGTCAAAGCAGTTTCATGCCCACACAGTCACCTTCCTGGGGTACGTCATCGAGAGCGGATGAATCAAAGCTGGCTCTGAGAAGATCCGGGCTGTAATCGAGTGGCCTAGACCCACTACCCTCAAGCAGCTCCAGTGGTTCTTGGGGTTGGCCAGTTTCTATTGCTGCTTCATCAAAAACTACAGCTGAGTCGCTGCACCCCTTACTAGACTCACCTCCACCTCTACACACTTCACGTGGACCCCTGAAGCCGAGTCTGCTTTCACCAAACTGAAGGAGCTGTTTACCTCTGCCTCATGTTGGTTCAGCCTGACCCCTAGCTTCAGTTCATCATAGAGGTGGATTCTTCAGACTTGGGTGTTGGTGCTGTGCTCTCACAATGATCTGTCCCTGACCAGAAGCTCCACCCATGTGCCTTCTTCTCACGACACCTATCCCTTGCAGAATGCAACTATGATGTGGGGAATCATGAGCTACTGGCCATTAAGTTGGCATTGGAGGAATGGAGGAATTGGCTTGAGGGGGCCGAGCACCCATTCATCATTTGGACAGATCATAAGAACCTGGCCTACATCCAGTCCGACAAGCGTCTCAACTCCTGTCAGGCACAATGGACCTTGTTCTTTGGTTCTTCAATTTTTCCATTACCTACTGTCCTGGCTCCAAGAAGACTAAGCCAGACGCCCTCTCCCACCAATTTGCCCAGGAAGAGGAGGCACTACGTTCCAACACCATCCTCCTTCCTTCTTGCATGGTGGGGGCTGTCATGTGGGAGATCAAGGCAGTGGTCAGGAGAGCACATCGCACCCAACCCCATACCAGTAATGGTCCCCTTGGTCATTTGTTTGTCCCTGACTCCCATTCCCAGGTCCTCCAGTGGGGTCATTGCTCCCGATCACAGATTACTTTTCTAAAGCAGTACACTTTGTTGCTGTCCCCAAGCTCCCCACAGCCCGTGAGACTGGAGACCTCATGACTAACCACGTCTTTTGACTACAGTGTATCCCACAGGACATACTATCTGACCCCAGACTCCAGTTTGTTTCCCAGGCATGGAAAGCTTTCTGTAAGGCTCTCAGGGCCACTCTGAGTTTCTCTTCTTGTTTTCATCCCCAGAATAAGGGCACGATCAGGAGGCTAATCAGGAGTTGGAAGCAGTGCTGCAGTGTGTCACTGCCAACAACCTATGTTTTAGACCATATCTCAAGAACCTTCTCTTTTCTTCTGCATTTTGGACCACTTAGCTCCTTCACTTGGATTTTTTTTTAAATTTGAAAAATTTGCAAAACCTACTTTTGGGAAGTAGTCCTAGAATATTTGTCCCATCTTCACAATCTTGGGGTCAAATGGCTCAGTCAAGTTTCTCCCTCCATACTGGTCAGAAACATGTTGAGATTTATGAACAATGTGGCTGCTACCTGTCAATCAATTTTAAATGGGCAGAGTATTATTCACTCAAACAGCTGTAACTTATGAAACTTTGCATGCACTTTAACAAAACTTGAAAGACCCCTTCAGGACAAAGTCCCAAGGAAGTCCACTGTATTTTGGGCATGATCATCAATCGGGGCGGAGCTAAGTTCTGAAAATGTTTCTTAGGAACCGTAAGTCTGATTGAGCTGAAACTCTGTTACTTTGCACCTTTATCCTGGTAGGTGTATTGCTAGTTATGACCTGGTTGCTTAAAAAAAAAACAGCTTTCAGCAGGCATTTGATGGGGTTAAAAATTATCAATCATCACGCAACTTGAATACTGTTTCTTTAAGGACCCCCTAATAATTGCTACAGTCTCACTCAACTTGGCCTCTGGAGGGTGCGATTCATGTTTTGCACATAAAAACAAGCACATCTTATGTCGATATAACAAGATATTATTATATTATTCATTGTACTTATTACTCCGTCCACTGTAGACTTCTTCAACTTGCAATAGAACTCAATTGCTCTGACACCTACAACAACAACAACAACAGCAATAATAATAATAATAATAATAATAATAATAATAATAATAATTTCATCAACTGGTAAACTTTTATAGTTTGAGTCAAGTCCCTCAAGGTTAGTTGACAGATAAAGACTTCAAATTGTAATAATGTAATGTGCAGTGTAGAGGTGAAGAGGCAGGACAAAATTGCATGAGAGAAGTGTTGGATTTGTTTAAATCAGTCCAAATATCATAGTCACAAATCCAGGCATGGGCCAAAACACAGGTCAGCAGAGATAAACTAGGATAATCCATAATCATGAAACCAGAAAACAGATGTGAGGTCAAAATCAGGAAGACAAATGAGAAACAGGAAACCAGGGAAACAAGGAACCAAGGGCAAAACCTGGAAAAAAGGCTCAGAATTAATCAACATAAAGCACAATAAGACTTCACAATGAAACAACTGAACAGACGGTTTAAAATAGATAAATTAATCAGAAGGTAAATTAAAATAAGTGAACACAATAATGACACACTAGGGCAATAAACCCATGCTTTATAGAAACAAAACATCGGTACCTGAGCGAAATTTTGGTCTTTTATAAGACGCCACGCCTACTTCGATCAAAAGATGCAGGCTATTTGTTGGTACCTCGAATAGTGAAGTCTACAGCAGGGGGTAGATTTTTCTCTTACAAAGACCCACAGTTATGGAACAGCCTTCCAGTTAGTGTTCAGGGCTCAGACACAGTCTCAATGTTTAAGTCTAGGCTGAAAATATATTTGTTTTCATATTTGTTCCTGGTTGGAGTTCTCATCGGTTGAGTTCATGCGCTGCTGATGGGGGTGGCCCACATGGACGGCCTGAAGATCGTTGGGATTGCTGGGGATGGTGCCGCTTGGGGATCTCATATGTGTAGTTGTACTGTGATGGTTTGGGACTGTGACTGCTGTGGTGGCTTTGGGGCTGTGGTTACCGCAAACAGCTTTGTACTCAGGACTCCATCAGTGGACAGTGGATAGGTTTAACAAACTGGACTTCATGTGAAAACTGTAATGAATTTACTGGTTGCACAATTGCACAATTTGTCCATATACTATGCAAATAGAAGGGATTTATTTATAATTGCACTATACGTTTGCACCCAGATAAGGATGGGTTCCCTTTTGAGTCTGGTTCCTCTCAAGGTTTCTTCCTCATATCATCTCAGGGAGTTTTTCCTTGCCACTGTCACCTCTGCCTTGCTTGTTAGGGATAAATTCACTTATTTACAATTTATTTTGGTTTAATTTCATTTGAAACTGTTTATTTCTGTCAAGCTACTTTGTGATAATATCCATTGTCAAAAGCGCTATACAAATAAAATTGAATTGAACTGAATCTGATAAATTACTCATATGACTAATGAACTACTGTTTTTTCATTTGACAAGATAATGAAGGATACAACTTGAGCACAGGGAAGGGTGTTCTAGGTGTATTTAACAGTTTTTTTCACTGACAGAAAAGGTGACGAGCGGAGGTCCACTTCACACCTTTTATTGTTGAGCACAACCTACCTTTCCAGGTGTGCAAACACACTGGAAAGCTGTTTAGGAACATGTTTACTGACTAGGAAATAACCAAACACTGTGCATTCTCATCAACCAAGACAGCAGCCATAGACAACATGGCACTGGAGCCTGACTGCTCAGAATGTTAATACATCTGTACCAAAAAAAGGCCATACCATATTATGGTAGATGAGAGCAATGATAAAATGTGTGAGAAGGAATGTACCATACTAGTGAGGTACTACGATGAAGCTCGAGACAAAGTCACAGTTGGATTTGTAGATATGCCAGTGTGTAATGATGCAAAATCTGAAAACATATTCAACTGCATTGCATCATCAGTGCATGAGAAAAGACATGTGAATGGTTTAATTGTATAGGAATTATCAGTGACAACTGCAATGTGATGAAAGCAAATCAAGAGTGAAAGAGCAAGACCCTCATATTTACAGTGTTGGCTGTCCAAGCCACCTAGTCTGCTGCTAAGGAGCTCTTAATGTCACCTGGAGAAGTATTCATTGACATCTATTACTTTGAGAAAAGGTTCTAAATGAAGGGAAGACCTTGAAGAGTTTCAAGAGGTCTGCAGTGTTGCTCAGCAGAGAGTAAAAAATATTGTCCTACATGCTGACTTTCTTTAGACAAAAGATTGAATGACTTACTCCAAAATTTGGCCAGCCTTTCTGTCTTAGTTTGAGAATCAACATTGATGCCACATTCAGAAGACTCTCAAAGACCCCCAGTTGAATTCTAATTATGACGTAGAAAGTGCATTCAGAAAGGTGTGTCAAATAAAGACAGAATTCAGAAGTCAATTGTCTCACAAAAGTCTTGTTAATCTGAAGTCTTACCAAAAAAATAAAAAATTATATGGACTGCTGTGACATTGAGGGATGTCTGAGAACTTGTCCTAGGATGTTTGTCCTAGATTCACAATTTTGCTGTCACACTATGCAGCAGAGTGTGACTCATATTGACATTTGCCACCACATGTCAATCAGTTCTAATGGGGCAGAGCCTAATTTCCTCCAACAGCTGTAAGACAGTGTTATCATTGAAATATTGCCACCAAAATTGGCAGTTATGTCCCACCCCCTACTCAGGCAAATGAAATGACACATATCCACCTGAAAGGGGCACTATAATAAATTAATTTATTTTTTGGTTTATATCTTCACAAACATAGGGAATAGAGTAAAACTTGTTATATCTTTTTGTCATATAGTTTGATTAATTTTGGCCGATATACTTTCGGTCATCTTTAATTTTCTGAAAAACTTTCAAACTAGTCCTAGGCTGTTCATCTGATCCACATAAAGTAAAAAAAAAATGTAACAAGTAGAGAGTTTACTGACAAAAACGTGCTAAAACAAATTTGCCACACCGAATGGATGCTAGGTCATGGAAATTTTAGGCCATTGCATGCATGTACTAAAAGAACCATAACTTCTGAATGCAAAGTCAAATTTCTATGAACTTTGCAATACATTGTCAGTAGCACACTTTCTAGTAGGCCACCTCTCAATTTACTCAAATTTCAGAACAATTCATAACCATTGGGGGTGCTATAACTAAAATATGCATATACATATCTCCTCAACCTTTTGATATAGGAAAATGAAATTTGCTATGCTTTTTCTTGGTCGAAATTGGAAACTTTAACTTTATCAAGTTATTTTTCTAATTAATTTGGGGAAGAAACATAGCCTACCAAAAACTGCATACTCAGAAAATGGCAAACTTTTGGACCCTGGTGTGTGTTTCTTCTTAGCAGTGATAATCATGTATTTTAAAGAGGCTGTGGTCCTTTTAAATGGGTTTCCCTGTATCGACCAATCAGAGTGCGCCATTCACAAGCACCACACTCAGCACTACTGTGAAAGTAGTAGGACTCAGGCAACATTTAAAAACCACTGAGTGCTAAGTTTATTTAGTTTAGCAGATTTATTTAGCAGGTGGCTAATTTACTTCCATTCAGTAAGGTCTATTTTGAATGATGTTAAGTAAGTACAAATATGCTATTCTCGCTGTTATTTGACTTTAATTATGCGGAAGACATAAAAGGTAATGTTAGCGTGATATATGCGGTTATGCTTCTGCCAGTAGTTTTTTTTGTTAAAGTAAATTCAGGCACTATTTTGTATTTAAATTATAGTGTTGACTTAAAGAATATGAATGGATGTAATGTGTTTTTATGGCTTGTGATATTGTAATTTATATTTGATTAATACAGAGCTGCATTGTTATTCATAGCTGGAGCATGTGCACTGGTTCAATCACAATAGAGTAAACCAACTGAGGCCAGTTTCAGCAGGGGTGTGGTTAGATTAAAAAACTCAGGCTGTTAGTCCAATGCAGATAAAATATGTTGTACTGCATCATTTTGCTAATCTGTGAGTGGATTTCTACTGTTGAATCGTTTATTTCAAAAACATTGGGGCCATCAGCCAATCACACTGCAGCGCACACTTCAGAGTTTTAGCATTAAGCTGCCATCACCAGATTTTTAATAGTATGTTCATCTATGGTTGCTTTAGTGTTATATGCACCGTGGCAAGAACTAGCTGTCTGTGGTGCAATCTGCACATTGTGTGTGGCCCCCACAAATTTGGCAATACTCAGGAAAGTGAGATAGATCCAATTGGCCTAATGGCGGTTTTACATTTTGGTCCATATCTCATGAACCATGAGACCTACAAGCACAATTCTTTTTTTCTATTGATACCTTGGGTTCTTGCAAACATTTAAAACCCTCTAGAAACGTTTAGCCCTGCTCAATGCAATTCAAGATAATTAGCATACTTTATATGGAGTTTTATACTATTATATAGAATAGAATATCTTTGTCATTGCACAAGCACAACAAAACTAGGTTTGCAACTTTGTTACTAGATTCTATATAAGAAATAAAAAATACAATAAAAGTTGAATATAGTATATCATATGTGTGCAGCTGTAGCAATGAAGAGATTACAGACAGTATAAACAGTGCTGGCAGTAATAGTGCAACAGCCCAGATGTACAAAGCAGCAACAAAACCAATACATTATGGTTATGTATATATGGAAACTTCATAAACAACACATTGTGGTTAAATATATTATTACCTAAGAACTGAGGTTACCTATAGCAGCAGTCATTGTGTTGTAGTGCAACCCTTAGATGTGACAGGTGCAAATATAAGAAAATGAAAGAAAAGAAATGAAAGTTCTGTAAACAGTGTATGATATAGATATTGAACACCAGCAGCAGGAGTTCATACAGTACACACAATGAAAGGATAGTGGACCTCTGTGTTACAGTGTAGCTTATTGGTGTCATACTGCAGTGTGTGTGTATGCAAGTCAATTGTGGTTCTTGGTGGACTGATTCAAAGCAGTTATGGCTCTGGGGAAGAAGCTATTTCTCAGCCTGGAGGTATGTGCGTAGATGGCTTTGTATCGTCTGCCAATAGCATGGGTGGGTGGAGTCCTTGCAGAATATTTAATAATGAACTGCAGTTGGTTAAAAAACATGGCTGTCTTCGGCCAATCAGGTTTCAGCAGGGATATGACAGGGCTAACATAGGTCTATCTTCACAAAACTAAAAAAGGTAGGTTCCTGGTGGGACCGACTTGTAAAGACACTGGGGGGTCCTATTCTTCTTTTGCACATTAAAATAAGCATATCTCTTGGAAAATAAGGTGTACTGTAAATCTACTTCATTATCCTGATTCTGTGGCTGAAAACTCACCAATTTGCCTTTTAGATCATTTAGTCCTGTGCACTACAATTTAAGATAATTTGCATAACATGCAAAACCTAATTTTGCATACATGTCCGAGGTTTTTAGCCCAATCTGCAAAAGTTGGTGTCAAATTATTCAGGAGAGTTTGAAGCTTAAAAGTTATCCAAACATTCTGAAATTTTCAAACAACATGGCTGCCACAGGTCAATCAATTATGATAAAGTGGAGCTTCATCAACATAAACTTACATCAACTTCATCACATGAAACTTAAAAGGCATATATGGGCCAAAGTTCTGAGGACATATACAAAGTTTGCATGTGGTCATCCATAGGGAGTGGAGCTAAGGTGACATAACTCTTTCTCAAGAACTGTAAGCATCTATGTGGTAACGTGTAAGAGGATATTTGATGCTGAGCCAATTAGTTAAAAAAAAAAATTGCTGCCATTAGCTTTCAGCAGTATTTTGATACGGGTTAACATTGATATATTGTCACAAAATTGAATGGTAGGTTCCTGTTGGGACCCACTTAAAGTGGATGCTATTCATGTTTTTGCACATTAAAATATGCATATCTCTCTTAAAATAAGGTGTATTGTAAATCATTATGCTGATTTTGTGGCTGCCAGCACACGAATTAGCTTTTTGGACCATTTAGCAATGCTCACTCAAATTTAAGATAATTTGCATAACATGCAAAACCTACATCTGCATACTTGTCCTAGGATTTTAGCTGAATCTGCAAAAACTTCTTGTCAAATTATTTGGAAGAATATGAAGTTTAAAGTTATCCAAAACATTTTGAAATTTTCTAACCATATGGTCACCACAGGTCAATCAATTATGATGAGGAGGACTCTCATTTACGTAAACATGAGTGCTTGCATGGATATGCATGAAACTTGAAAGGCATATAGAAGACAAGTATCTGAGGTAATGTGCAAAGTTTGGGTTGTGATCAACATGGGGGCTGAGCTAAGGTGGGATAACTGCTTCTCAAGGATTGTAAGTTGCAATGAGCTGAAAGTATGTATACTGTATCTATTTGCTAATGTGTAAATGGATTTTTATGATGGCCTAATTAATTAAAATGGGGCTATTTGATAAGCTAGCATCACAAAACTTGAATGGTGGGTTCAGGTTGTGACCCACTACTATCTGATGCAATCTGGATATACATTTACAATAATAACTCCTCAATGTTAAATCAAATTCATATTCCTCTTGATTCCCCTGAAGGTGCTGATGTTGTGTATGTAAAGAATTTGTGATTTCTCAAACAGTAATTTGTCCATTTAAATTTTTTCTTTAATTTTTAATTGTTTTTTTTTTTTTTGCTTCTTCTCCTGTAAATGTTGTCCAGTCATCACCATGAAATACTCAGAATTATTTATTTTATTTTTTTTATTAATTAGATCATACTGTCTGTACAGCCAGCACTTTTGATCAGAAGTTTAATATACTATGCTTAACAGATATGTGGATTAAACCAAATAAATATGTAACATTAAATGAAACTAGTCCTCCCAGATACAGTTACGTACATCAGTCTTGTCTAAGAGGAGGCAAAAAAAAAAAAAAAAAAGTCTACCCAGTTGGTTATTTACAGACCCCCACAGCCGTATTCTGAATTTCTTCATGAATTTGCGGATTCCATCTCAAACCTGGTTGTTTCTTTAGACAAAAAATAAATTGTTGGAAACTTTAATATTCATTTTGATAATCCAAAAGATCCTCTGAGAACAGCGGTTGTGTCCATTCAAGATTCAGTAGGGGTTAATCAGAATGTAATAGGATTCACACAATGGTGGTCAGTCTTGATCTAATACTAACATTCAGATTAAACAGAAAATAGAAAATATAGTCCCACTCTGACAGTCTGAAGCTATCTTAGATCATTAGCTTATCTCATTTAAAATGTTTCTTAGTCATAATATATGCACTTTGCCAAGCCACCAAGTCAAACATACATTCACATCACATCCACATAATTTTATCAATAATCTCCCAGAGTTATCAACTTTGATTGGATCAACGTCTGACACTATAGAACTTGATCAGGTGACTGAATGCTTAGAGTCAGCGTTCTGCTATATTCTAGATAATGTAGCGCCACTTACAAGAAAAAATAATTAGAGAGAAAAAACTAGCACCCTGTTATAATGATTGCACACGAACCTTAAAACAGACTACTTGAAAATTAGAATGTATTAACTAAATTGGTAGTATTCAAAACAGCATGGAAGGAGAGCCTCCTGAGCTATAGAAAAGCTCTTAGTACTGCTAGATCAATATATCTCTCCATCCTAATAGAATTTAACAAAAATAATCCTAGATTCTTATTTAATACTGTAGCAAAGTTAGCTAGGAATAAGACCACACAGAACCATGCACACTATCAATATGTAGTAGTGATGACTTCTTGAATTTTTTTAGTAACAAAATTGAAAATATAAGGCAAAAAAAATCAGACTATTAAAGCCAGATAGTTTAATAACTTACTATGCAGATGACCATATCAGATCAAAAATTAGAATGTTTTACTCCCCTTTGAGAGACCAAACTAATTTCACTAATTTCCTCATCAAAACCAACAATCAACAATCAGCTTGTGTATGAGGTCCCTTACCTACACATTTCTATGAACAGATACTACCAGAAGCAATCAAATCTCTTCTAAAAATAATAAATTCTTCCCTTAGCACTGGCTGTGTACCTAAATCCTTTAAACTAGCAGTAAAAAACCTGACCTTTGACCCCTGTCAGCTGTCGAACTATAGGCCAATATCAAACCTCCCCTTTATCTCCAAGATCCTAGAAAAGGTTGTAGCACAGCAGCTATGCTCATACCTACATAGGAATAACATTCATGAAATATATCAGTCAGGATTTAGGCCTCATCATATCACAGAGCCAGCACTGGTTAAAGTGGTAAATGACCAACTACTGGCCTCTTATCAGGGTTGTTTGTCCTTGCTTGTGTTGCTTTACCTTACTGCAGCTTTTGACACCAGTGATCATACTATTCTCCTTGATAACTAGAAAATGTTGTTGGAGTTAAGGGAATGGCCTTCTGCTGGCTCAGGTCTTATTTGACTGATTGTTATCAGTTTGTAGATGTAAATGGTGACTTCTCTATGCATTCTAAGATAAAGTTTGGTGTTCCACGAGGTTCTGTTTTAGGCCTAATACTTTTTTCTCTATATATGCTACCTCTGGGAATAATTATTCGTAAACATAGCACAGGGTGTCCCAAAAGTCTCCATACATAGAGGAAATTAATTTTTTTTAGCAAAATGTCTTCCAAAATTTTTCATGCTTACTTTATTTTTTTTTTTTCAGATAGCCTTTAAGAATGCCTTTGATAAAAAGAAGAACGTATTGAAATCATTCTCATGGCTGGATTGGGAAGCTGTCACGAGGTTGCGATGGACTTTAACAGGAAACATCACACATGACACTGTTGCCAAACTTATTAACAAATTTAAAAAGACCGTAAGTGTTGCACACCAATTGAGAAATGGACGTCCACGAGCATCCACTGATGAAGGCACAACCTGGCATACATAGTCCCCTATGTATGGAGAATTTTGGGACACCCTATATTAACTTCCACTGTTATGACACACACATGTATGTTTCAGAAAAGCTGAATGAGAGACACCAGCTTAGTAAAGTTAAGGAATATGTAAAGGACATTAGACACTGGATGCTTATTAACTTCCTTCTACTTAATTCCAACAAGACAGAAGTACATGTACTAGGACCACATGCAGCTAGAAGTAAGAACCAGAAGATATTACCATATCACCCCTTTCTTATCCACACTACATTGGTTTTCAGTCAAATTTTGCATTGGTTATAATATACTACTATTAATAAAGCACTGAATTGTCTCGTGCCGCAGTACCTGAGCAAAATTCTGGCCGTTTATGATCAGCCACACCTACTTCAATCAAAAAGTGCAGGCTCTTTCTTGGTAACCCGAATAGTGAAGGCTACAGCAGGGGGCAGAGCTTTCTCTGACAAATCCCAACAGTTATGGAACAGCCTTCCAATTAATGTTCAGGACCCACAGTCTCAGTGTCTATGGCTAGGCTGAAAACATATTTGTTTAGTCAAACCTTTTATTAATAGAATTTCTTAGGTAAAGAAGCAGATCTGAAGGGTTCATGAGACATGTTTCTGTAAAGCTGCTTTGTGACAATATCCATTGTTAAAAGCATGATAAGACTAAAATTAAATTGAACTGAATCACCAAATTTAGCATGCAGCATTATGAGACCAATAAAAAAAAAATAGTTTTTTTTAGATTTTTGATGTACGGGCCAGTTCATCCATAAGGCCCAAGTGAGTTTCATGGCTCACAGCTGCTAAACAGAAAGTGAATGCATATCTCAGAAAGTGTGTGACATAACGTGACATGACCAAACTTTGTAAATTACTTAAGGACCTCATCCTAAGGGTCTCCAAGAAGTTTTATCTAAATTCACCTCTAGGTGGCGCTATAATTTGCAAATTTGTAAAACTGCTCAGAATTTTTGAACCACTTAACATCAAATCAAGACTCTTGTTTCTTTTGATTGTCTTGAAGGTGCAGAGTGTTGGTGATCTAAGGAATTTGTAATTTCTCAAACAGGATGTCAGTCACTTTGAATTTTGCAAAAGCATTTTTTTTTTCACTTTTTCTTGTTCTACAATAAATTTTCTCCCATAAGCTTGAAATTTCGAAGAGAGAGTCAGGAGACCAGCTCAAAAAAAAACTTGTTTCTCAGATTTTTGATATGATGGGCAGTTCATCTGTAATGCACAAATGAAATGGTGAAGCCACCAAACAGGAACTGAGGGCATATCTCAGCAAAGGTGTGACAGATTTTTTCCCAATTTTGTAGATAAGTAAAAAACCTTGCTGTGGGTGACTCCAAGAAACTCTGCACTGCACTATAATTCACTAATTAGTAAAATTCTTTATAACTTTGGAACCACCCAACCTCCAATAATGATTCTTCTTTCTCTTGCTTCCTTGGAAGGTGCTGAAAGTTCGCCATGTAATGAATTTGTAATGAATTTGTAATCTGCCAAACAGGAAGCTGGCTGTGTTTTGAAATTTACTAAAAACTGTTTATCTGCATTTTTGAACAGGAAATGTGGGCATATCTCAAAATGTTTTTATATATTGACAATAAACTTGTCATTTGCTACCAAACACAAGTAGTGTGGTGATATCTCAGCAAGAGCTTGACTGTTTGCCTTCAGATTTAGCATATCTCCTTTGGAGCAAGCGCTGATGGTCCAGTGGCTCCGGGTCTTCCTCTGTCTCTAAGGGGTGGGGACAGAAAGTGCTTGGCTCCCTTATTTGCTGCTTGTAGCTACAGTATATTTGTTGTTGTTTTTGTTGTTATTGTCAAGACACATACTGCAATCCCAGAATCCATCAGAAATGACCAATCATCACAGTCTGTATGAAACTGGATATTTTTAAAACATAAAAACATTGTGTAGTATACTAATATGGAGATTTTCAGGAGGGTCTCTGTAGCCTATAAGTTATTGCAATATCCACCCTTGTTACATAAAGTGGTCTTTACAAAAAAATATTTACAGCAGTTTTGACTATGTATAAAATATGAAAAGAAGAGACGGTTATGTGGGGGGGGTTTAGGTTCACGTGTCTCCTGCTAGCTGAAGGTCAGAGTAGCAGACAGGCCAAGTCTGAGTGTCTGTTTTGCATTCTGGTAAGTTATAGCAAGCCCTAGAAGAAAAAACCCTTAGAAAACCCTCTGGCAAAGATGGATAAGTTAGGCTAAGTATTGTGTATTATAATATCATATTTAATGAATCTTAGCTGTTTCATTTTTTTTTATGTGAATCAATGCATCATGAAACTAATTCTGATGAGGGATAAATTCACAGTGATAAATTCAAATATTTACAATATATTTTTTGTGAATCCATTTATTTCTGTAAAGCTGCTTTGTGACAATGTCCATTGTTAAAAGCGCTATACAAATAAAATTGAATTGAATTGAATGAGGACAACCTGACATTGTTATTTTTGGATTACTCAAGAATCCTTACACACAGAAGCATTTTAAAAATCACAATTGGCTGTATTAAGCTATTGATTCTGAGCTCATATTACTTTGTGGGTCCATATGGGTTTTCTACCATATGGGTTTTCATATGGGAGTCCACTGGTTTCCTTGCACCTCCCAAAAACATGCCAGTAAGTGAACTGGCCATGCTAAATTGCCCCTAGATGCCCAGTGTTCCCAGGATAGGATCCAGATACACTGATACAAAGATACACTTAATTTCATAGCCATTATGACTTAAGTTTGTACTGAATACCTCAAACCTTTATGGAGATATAGCCTCACATCTATTTTGGCGTGCTTGCCGTCAAATTTGTTTGCGCATTATTTGAGAATGGTTTGGTCTATCAAAAAGCTTTTAAAAAACTTTTTGTCACCAAGGTCTAACAATGATCTGAGTCAAATTTGGTGAAAATCCGATAAACCATCTAGGACAAGTTAGAAAAAGTACATTTTTTCAGAAAATTCAAAATGGTGGAAAATCTAGTAGGGCGGAAATTGCAACCTTGGTAGACATTCGAATTGGCATGAGCCAAGGATCAGAAGAAAAAAGAATTTTGTTTCTGGCCCTTACAGTTTAAAAGTTATTAGCATAAACATGAGTGCAACTTTGATGTGTTAATGGCGCTAGAAGATTTGAGGTATCGACTCTAAATTTGCTATGGTAACATTTCAGACTGCACCTATCTTTGTGACAAATTTCATAACTTTCCTATGTATGGTTCTATGGTCTGCAATAGACCTCATGAGCGGAAGAAGAAGAATAACACTAATGATTACAATAAGTGCCTACATACCTTCGGTGCTTGGCCCCTAATAATAATAATAATGCTAACAATTACAATAGGTGCTTACACACCTTCAGTGCTTAGCTCGTAATAATAATAAGAAGAACACAAATTATTACAATAGGTGCCTATGCACCTTTGCTGCTTGGCCCCTAATTAAAGCTGCAAACAGCATTTTCAGGGGCCAAGCATGCAGACTCGGTGAGCCGCACATTCACAGATGCACTACAATTGTTGCATAAGCAATCACAGGAAAGTAGAACCATACCTATAGGCAAAGGGATTCAAGAGTGCTTTGTAGTTTCATGCATTTGCCAGTTCTTTATGGGAGAACAGTTTTGAATATCAAATTTGAGTTCCTTTAATAAATTTTTGTTTAAACACATCTCAAGATGATGTGAGGCAAATTTAGTGAAGATTGGACAAAATTTGTAGGAGGAGTAGCAAAAATGGCAATTAGATGGAAGCATTTTTGACCAGTAGGTGGCGCTGTAATGAAATTTGTTGCATAGCCTCATAGTTCTGAAGATGTCTACCAAGTTTGTCACCAGTGCGCCAAGTCGTTGCTGAGATACAACCTCACTTCCTGTTTGGCGGCTTCACTGTCAGATTTGTTGGCCCATTATGGGAAATCCTTTTGGAGTATTCAAAATTATACTGTGGTGCTTACTCTGAAGATGATGTATGCCAAATTTGGTGATGACTGGACAAAATTTGTAGGAGGAGTAGAGAAAAAAACTTTTGAAAAAATCTAAGATAGCAAAAAATCTAGTGAGGTGGAAATGAATGTCATAGGGTGCATTGAACTCGTCTCGACCCAGGGAATTTGGACACATGGTTCAAAAGTTATGACCATAAATGTACTTCCAAATTAGGCCCAAATTTGACCCAATGGTGGTGCTAGAGCGTTGGCAATAGTTGGCCCAAATTTGGTCAGAATGTTCCTTAGACTGTCCCTAGTCAGTGTGCCAAATTTCACAACTTTTTACGAGACAGTTCTATGGGCTGCCATAGACACTCTAGCTAGAAGAAGAAGAAAACATAGAATAACAAAAGGGTGCCAATGCACCTTCGGTGCTTGGCCCCCTGATAAGAAAAGTTAGAATCACAACAGGGTGCCTACGCACCTTTGGTGGTTCCCCCCTAATAAGAAAAGGAAGAATAACTGTAACTGCTATCACAATCAGTTATACTGTTTCAGTTTATTTAATCATTTAAGTTAAATATATATTTTATCTTAATAAAATAAATTTTTGTTGACCAAGAACATGATAAAAACATGAGGATATGTGGCTTCCTGTATAGTATTTTCAGAGTGGAATCAATATTCATTAATCAAGGGGACGTCAGGTTTTTGTTGTGTGTGACACCATATGTTTCTTGATTGAATGTTTGCCGTGTTCGGCCAAAGATAACGTTTAAGCTACGTTGCTGTGTAGTAATGTTTTCTGAAGACTTAGATGAAGTGAAGACTCGTAAAGTTTGAAGTTTCTTTTCTCCCTGTAAGTTAATGCGGCCAATGAGGTACGTAATGTTGTATGTCTGTTTTACATTGTACTTAAAGCTAATGTTAGCAACTTTCGTTCAATAGCAACGTGATGGTTCACCTACATGTTAGCGAATGTAATTATTTGTAAGTTTGCTGTTTATAGCTTTGAAGTAATGTATCATTCATGCTATATTTGTGTTGTGAATATTTGTTTATTTTTTGTAATTTATTATTTCCTATGAGAAAGCTTGTATTGTATCACTCAGTTATGAAAAGTGTATTTTATTTTATTTTTATTTATTCAGTTCTCACGGCATGTTGAAGACATGGATGTGCAATAAATGCCCGTGAACAAGAGAACACTTTGTGTCCGTGATTAGATGAAGGGGAGAAACAGTGAGAACTCAAGCTGCTAGATATGAGGTGAATAGATGACGATCTGTGCCTGCTGAGATGGAGCTGCAAGCAAGTTTCTCAGAGTTTCACCGAACTCTAGCATCGAGCAGATAAGACTGTGCATACACCAGTAACCTGAACAAGTGGTAAAGTGGGAAGAAAGGATAGGGTCAAGCCAACAAGAAGAAAAACATTTAAAACAAGTTAAATGTTAAGAAGTGGTAATGCGACTCTACAAATCCCAGAAGGGTAAAGGTGTTTGGGGGGTTATGTGCATGTTTAAGTTTAAGTCACTGTTGATTATGCCATAGTTATTAAGTACTTAAGTGTTAAAGGAAGTGTCTTCATATCCATTGCAAGTGAAAACAGGTTCATCTGTATTGCTGTGTATTGTTTTGTGACCAGTTAGATCATTTTAACACATTGTTGGTTAAACTGAGACTAATAAGCTAAGTTAGCTAAGCTAAGTTAGTTGCATACATTACTACCTCAATGTGAGCTATAAGCCAAGTAATAAGTTAAGTAACCTAATTGGAGTTGAGTAACTAAATAGGCAAGCATTTAAGGTAAATTCAAATAGTACTAAAATGGCTGAGTATGAGCGTGAAGCTAATAAATTAGACTCAAACAGAGACAGTGATGCTGTAAGGTCACGATAGGAGGCTAAAGGCTCTAGGAATAAGGAATGTATAAGCACAAATTCATTAAAGGAGACTGAGATAAATGTAGAGACTGAAGCTGTTGATGTGCAGGAATTACGAAGAAGTCAGAGAACCAGAAAGTTTACAGAAAGGGGTCAAGAACTGCATGATGGCAAATCTAAACGGCTTCAAAGGTGCTTTGCAACTACTTATGACAGTTGGAAGACTCTTGCCAAGCAGACTAAAAGGGCAATCAATGAACCTTCCTCCATTGATGTCCTACTAGACCTCAGAACTAAAATCCGCTCTGCTTCAACAGATCTGAAACAAGCTTATGACGACTTACGACAACACAGTGCCCCTGATGGGGACACACGACGCAGAGCAGACACCTGTGAT
>CM075008.1:15077011-15096022 GCA_037576675.1 Pangasius sanitwongsei
GTCTGTGTGCATTAAATTTATATAATACACAAGTTTCACTATTTGAGTTGAATTACTGAAATAAATGAACTTTTCCATGCCATTCTAATTTATTGAGATGTACCTGTATGTCAGCAATGGGGGAAAACTGTCTAAATATGATTTTTCATCCTGTTTTTAATGGCTGCTGTAAGTATTTCTAATGTTGAGTGTTGAATGTTAAGAGGTAAAGCTATACAGTATAATTTATGTATGGTGTGATATGACCTGTGTAAAATGTTATATTGTATTAATTGAGTCTTAGTATTGCAGGACATAGAGAATATATTGTTGGATATGGTTTGCCAATTTATTACCGTGTGCTCCTAAATGAGATCAGATAAACATTTCTCTATTGAGAAAAATGTTGATTCATCATGATTAAATACGAGTTTATATATAAATAGAGCCATATAAATAGTGCTGGTTTTAAAGCAGGGATGGGTTAATGGAATTATCTTTATTTTTCCGGTTCTGGCGTGCCGCTGTGGCGTCACTGACAAGTGCTCTGTGTAATCTTTGTAGTCTTTTGAGATTTTTTTTTTTGTCTTATTCTTGTCTATTTTTATACATGTTTTTGCTCAGATGACACTATCATTTACAAAATATGATCGACAAACTTTGCCGGACATTCGCTCATCCTTAAACTCCAGTTGTGAAACAACACAGCCTTGGAACTCCAGTTGCGGCACTTATGCTCTCCTACTGCTGGCGGCTTGCATTCTAAGATGCTGCCGGAAAAAGAGAGAAAAGGCAAACACGCTGGTATTCTATGCAGATCCCTGAAAAGATGCTTCAACTCTCTTCTCCCCAGCATCTTGTTAGCCAACATTCAGTCTCTAGACAAAATTAATGCAAAAATCACATTTCAACAGGACATATGGAACTGCTGCATGCTGGCTTTCTGTGAGACATCACAGTAGTGCCTGATGCAGCCATCACACTGGCGGGATTCTCCGTCTTTCATCAAGACAGAGCACTTATGATAAACACTTGATGGGGCACGTGTGTTACAGTTTTAGCAACGCACTGCTCCCTGGAGCTTGAACTGCTTTCAATTAATGTGTGTCCTACATAAGTCTACATTCTGCCTCATGCGGACAAAACGAAAGCATTGGACGAACTGTACAACACCATTAATGGACTAGAAATTGCACATCCCGAGGCTTCTTTCATTGTTATTGGGGTCTTTAATAGGGCAAACATGTCCTGCTATTCAAAACTACAGGACAATTACAAAACCCTCCCCCACCCAGTCTTCAGCAAAGGTGACCGTATTAGCATATTGCTGTTACCTACCTACAGACACTGCCTCAAACAGGAAAAATGGTTTTTAGAGCAGTTCACATATGAAGTGAGGATGCTATCTCCATACTCTGGGGCTGCTTTGAATCCACAGACTGTCAAATGTTTCAAGATGCAGTATGCAAATGAATACACAGACTCTGTGATAAGCTATATCAACAAATGTACAGAGGATGTTGTCCCAACAGTCAATGTAAAGTCATTTCCCAACCAGAAACCATGGTCAATGGTGAGGTATGTGCCATGCTGAGATTATGAACTGCAGCCTTCGACTCTGGAAGATCTAAAAGATCCAGTGACGATGCCATTGCAATGGCCTTTCACTCTGCCTTGAAACACCTGGAGGAAAGAGACACCTATGTGCAGATGCTGTTTATTGTTGTCACTTTAATACTGTTTTGTGTTTGTCACTTTAATACTGTTGTGTGTTTGTGTTTTTGTGCATTCTTGGTGTGTCTCTTTTACATTTATTATACTTAATTTTTTTTTAATTTTTTATATCTGCTGCTGTAACAATGCAAATTTCCCCACTGGGGGACGAATAAAGGATTATCTTATCTTATTGATTATAGCACTGCATTCAATACCCTCAACACCCTAATCATCCCTCATAGTGGAGCTGAACGATCTGACATTTAATAGTCACATGTGTAACTGGATTCTGGACTACCTGACAGGCAGACCCCAGGTGGTCCTGATTGGCAGCCACACATCCTCCACGCTCTCACTCAACACTGGTGCCCCACAGGGAGGTGTGGTCAGCCCCCTCTTTTATTCCCTGTTCACCTATGACTATGCTAAGCACATCTCCAACATCATCTTCAAATTTTCTGAAAATAGAACCATCCTGGGACTCATCTCTGAATGTCAGCAAGACCAAGGAGATGATTGTGGATTACAGGAAATCACAGAGAGGGGGTCATGCTCCTATCCACATCAATGGGGTGGAGGTGGAGAGCGTTAAGAGCTACAAGTTCATTGGTGTCCACATCTCCGAGGATCTCTTCTGGAGCCTCTACACAGACACAGACACTGGATGCTGAGTAACTTCCTTCTACTTAATTCTGATAAGACAAAATATGTCTACTGGGACTACAGACAGCTAGAACGTATTCTGATTCATAACAACCCTGGATGGCTTTTCACTTACACCATGTGCAGTAGTAAAAGTCCTCGGTGTGATTATTGACTCCAGTCTCTCATTTAAAGCTCAAGCAGATATTATTACTAGGATAGCCCTTTTTTAATTTCAGATAAATATTTTAGAAATATTAAGAAATGTTATGTCACTACATGATGCAGAAAAAAAAACTAGTTCATGCTTTTGTTACCTGCAGGTTGGACTATTGTCATGCCTTGCTGTCTGGATGTTCCAGTAGGTGCATAAACAAGCTCCAGTTAGTCAAGCAAGCAGCAGAGTCCTTAGTAGATCCAGAAAATTAAACCATATCACCCCTATGTTAGCCACACTGCATTGGCTCCCAGTAAAATATCACATTGAATATAAAATACTATTTATGACCAATAAAGCACTAAATGGCCTAACACCACAGTATCTGAGCAATCGTTTTTTTTTAATGATCTGCCACACCTGCTTTCATCACAAAGTGCAAGCTCATTGTTGGTACCTAGAATAATGATGACTACAGCAGGAGGCAAAGCTTTTTTTTTTTTTTTTTTAACAAAGTCCTCCAGCTATGGAACAGAATTCCAATTAGTGTTTGGGACTCAGAAACAGTAGTAATCTTAAGTCCTGCCTGAAAACCTATTTCTTTAGTTAAGCCATTGGTTAATAGTTTTTATTCAGGTAAAGATAATATTGATGGTGTATATGCTTCTGTGGTGGTCTTATTCATAGTTAAATTTGCTACTGTATTAAATAAGTATCTAGGATTATTTTTGTTATGTTCTATTAGAAATATGTTGATCTAGCAGCAATAAGAGCTCTTATCATGCTGTTTGGAATACTACCAATTTAGTTTGACACCATTTACATTCTAATATAAATCTCTTAGGACATAAATTGTATTTGGGAAATGCAACGCTTTAGAGTATCCACCTGAGGCCATCCAGAATGGAAGGAAGTGAGTCACAAATTAAGAAGCTCCAAGCAGAAGCAGAGCACTGGGATGAATCAGGCAGGTTTAGAGGGCAAGTAGAGCCACAGCAGTAAAAGCATGTCAGGATCAGGCACTGACATCCCATCAGGTAGCAGGACTAACATTTATAGCTTGACACATAGAAAGAGAAAACAAATTATTAGGTATGATTAGGTGGTTTAACCTACAGTGGTTTAAAAGTATGTACATTGTGATCAACATAACTAAAAGGGAGAGCCAAAAGGTAACACTGGCATGAGGGCACTCTGGGACATAAAGCATCCCACTACCTCACTGTCAACAAATCCGTGTGATCATGTGAGAGAGAACACATATAAACACAGTATTGTATATAAAATCACAAAGTAAGTGGACTTCTGATACATCAAACACTATGTAAAAAGCCACCAGCAAATCAAGCAGGCATAGACTGTTTTTAAGGACACATTCTGTATTACACTGTATTCTTAGTACTTCTGCATTTTGGTCCCCACAACGCGAGAGATTAAAAATGTGGATTGTTTGAGGGGTCTCTGAGGACTGATTTGGGAAACACTGGCTTAGTTTTTGCTGCACTCTTTGCTGTTTTATTAAACTTATATGACAAACTCTATTAAGATCCAAGTCAAACACCGTGCTATGTGATTAAAGATATCAAAGATTTACAAGTTGTCTCTTCCTGGAAAAAAATCAAGATGGACTGCTAAAAGGGGAGAGCAGATAAGCTAATCCTCTGTAGTCCTTAGGAGTTTTGTTGTGATTGCTTTAATTTAGTTGTCTGCAAAGTCCTCAGGTTGCTGGAGCCTGCTGAACCATATCGCCTCTGTCCTCTGTGGGTTAGCATCATGTTACGCCTCCGTTCAGAGCTGCTTCAGTGTCTCACAAATATCCCTCAGCCTTTTCAAAATAGAAATGCCTTTTGGCTGAGAGCTTTTCTTCAGACATTCACTTGTCTCAACCCCCACAACCCCCCTCTGCCCCCCCGCCAGCGTTCTGCCCCTCCTCAGTCTCTCTCCCCCCCTTTTCCTGCTGCAATCTGTCCTGCCAGCTCCCACGGTTTGTCTTTGGAAGTGATCCGTCCCCGAGCATTCGGCAGCGCCACTCCATGTTCACATCCCCTGAGGGGCCTTCCCAGCCTGCCCACTAGCCTGCACCTTCCTTTGTCAGCCAAATGGATACCAATTAAATCAACTGTTCTCCAATTAGGATTTGGAGAGAATCTATCTTGTTCAGTGTTTCAAAGAGAAAAAAAATCCCAGGGCCTGGCTCCTCCCATCTTTTTTGTTGCCATCCCCCTCCATTCCTTCCTCCATTCTCTGACTAGCCTTTTTCCTGGAATCAGTTACAGAGAAAGAGAGTGCTTATTTTCTGAAACAGAACACTCCTTTTTGAATCATTTTGTCTCTTTTTGTTCAATATGTTAATAGATTGTTCTGCAAAGCATTACCAAAATTGTATGCTTTTCTCTGATCACCATTATCACAGTACATTAATGAGACTATATGTCTTTTTTTCTGACCCATGCTAGCCAATTTGTGCTTATATTATAACACTATGGTGCAAAAAGTGCAACCACTATGGTGCGAAAAGTGAGATGAATATTATGGACCTCAATATTTGTTAAAAAAAAATCCAATGATTGATAATGACCAAGGTCAAACAGTGTGGGTTGGATAATAAAAATAAAGTATTCAGGAAATGCTAGTGAAAATTACCTTGTGTTTTGCACCCATAAATTCTCTTACAGCTGGAAAGGGAGACCTGTTGTAATTAATAAAGGAGGGAACGTGTGTGTGCGCACATTCAGAAATATCTTAATATGGAAGCATTGCTCTGGAGGTGCTTGGAAGCATGCCATGTCTCATTGTCTATTAGTTGTGTCAAGAAAGTATGGCCTATTGTGTTCCTTACAAGTTGGCAACCCGCTCCTCCCACTCGAAATCACATCCAGCTAAACAAACCACCCAGTGAAGTTTCCTGCCATGATCTGATTCAGACCAAAGGCCCTGATCTCTCACCCATTCTCTTTTTGCCTTACTTATTCCCAAATGTAGCTGATTTACTCTACTGCCTAATCCATCTCTAAGCTGCTGAAGATTCTATTATATGTAATGATGCAATAAATAAATAAATCAAAGGATGAGGTTGCCTTTGGTTATATTAGCTAGCTGGCCCTCAGTCACATCTGAAGTTAAATTCAGAATGGCGTTGAAATAACAGGACTTGGTTGACTTAGATATTGTAAGACCTGATTAGGATCAGTAGTTTCCAAATATGGCTATTACATATGAATTCATCTTCAACAACTTTAACTAGGAAAATAAGTGAACTTGATTTGTGCCACAGCTAATCAAGAACAAATTATGAATACAGTTGTTTCAATGCAGGTTCCCTGATGACCATTTAACATTATTTTAATTATTGAGAAAATAGTAATAAATGCTTCTTTTAAGTCCATTACAGAGCAAAGGTGGTAAGTGACATTATGCAACAAGAGCCTGTCTTCTGCATATCCTTTCTAGAAGAGAAAGAGAGCAAGAGAGAAAGACAGAGACAGAGTGTATGTGAAGCCATGCTGAATGTCTTTCTTCTGTGAAAACAGAAAAAAGTCTTTAATCTCCTATTTGTAACAGCTGCTACCGCTCCTTCTTTTTTGTTCTTTTCACTGTATTATGACAGCAAATACACATACACATACTTAACAAAGCAGATCATGTGGAACATCTTGTCAAAACCCTTCTTAAAAAAAACTATCATAAAACATACACGTAATAACAAGTAATGCATAAAGTATGACTGAGTAAACAAATGAAATGTTTATGTTGAAAAGGCGGGTATTTTATGGTGATGATGTTTTGTAATGTCCCTATTAACCTTACTAATAAAGGTACAGCAGACAAATATTAAAATAAAAGGGCAAAAAAAAAATACAAATAATTCTAGTTATGTTACAAACTAATTATAAAAGCAGCAATTCTGTCCAACCACACAGTATATAAATAAATAAGTGGATTTTAGCTCATGGGCTCTTTCAGGGCTGTAAACTGGGAAGGATGTCTGGGATTTAATCATTACAGATTGGGAGACTTGAGGGCCAACAAAAATAACATCTGTCTGCAGACATCCGTGAACTTGCAAAGGCCTCTACTTTACAATTGAACTCTGAAACACTCCGGTCAAGAAACAATCTGATTGTGCATTTAACAAACTCAAATGTACAGTCCATGTTGTTCCAGCTGTATTTGCAAGCAGGTTCTAAAGTGTATAAACACAAAAAGTGAATATTCTTCATGGCTGTAAATGCCAAATGTTTTACTATTGTACTGTATTGAGTGGTGACCATATATATATCTCCATTGGTCACGTCATATCACATATATATATGTATATATATATATATATATATATATATATGTGATATGACGTGACCAATGGATAGCAATGCAAACTCTATTTAGTGTAGTGTTTCTTTGCCACCCACAGCTTTAGCCCATGATTTCTTGGAAGATAAATAAATGAACAATCAGTGCATTTTTCCATAGACTAATTCCAGAAGGGGGAGGGCAAAAGGGAAAAAAAAACAATTAAAAAGCCCCTCTTCTTCCCATCCAAATGATTCCCACGCATTTCTTGGCAGAAGATCCCCTGATGATCTCCAGAGGCCTTGCTTCGTTTCCAGTCTGTGAGGAACATGTCAGGAAAAGGTTTACATTTCCCAGAGAGGAGTGTGGGCGAAAGTGAGAGGAACACAACAAGAAAGAAAGAAAGGAAGAAAGACAGAAAGAGAGAAAGAAAGAAAGATAGAAAGAAAGAGTGCATTTTTGGAGAAAACAATGTGGACAAATGGACCTCCCCAGCAATCCAGTAGGGAGCAATAGCAAAAGGATGTGGGATAGGAGAGGAGGAAAGAGGGAGAAAAGGAGAGAAAGAGGCGTGGAAGGGTAGGGCTGAAAATAAGGGGAACATTCACAGGGATTGCTTCAACGAGACCACCATCATCTGACTTCTGCACCCTTGAGAGCAAGAGAAAAGCAGAGGAGCCAAGAGGAGCCATTATAGCAAAGTGAAAGAAATTGGGATCCTATAATCAAACTATTGTTCTTGTGAGCCTTGACCCAGGGTGCATGAGTGCATGGATAATCAGTTTAACCTTGCAATACCAGACTTGACTTTTTGGCAGTTTCACATGATCCAGAGATGACAGCAGTGCCAGCAGAGTGTCAAAGACAGCACCATAGCCTGTGGTACTGCAAGGCCAAAAAGCCCCGACCCCATAGGCACCTTGACCTGGCAGGGCACACCTCTGCCTGAAGGCCTGCCATGAAGCCCATGAGACAAAGACGATCTCTTAGACAGCTGCTCCTAACCTCTCCAACTGGCACTTCTTTTTTGGAGATGGCATTATCCTTATTCTAATGAGGGGGTTCACTGCTTTTGTTTTTGGATCAGACCCAAGTGGTTGTTGTTTGACCCTACTAGGATGGCCCAGGTCAGGGACCATGACAGATGTGTCAAAACTGACTTGGAGTGATGGGTGGACCAGCAGGTTGGACAGATTATTCTATATTTTGGCCCCATATTTTCTTTAACAAGGAGATGATAAACAGGCTTTTGGGCTATTGGATTGCATATGACAGATAAGCCTCTTGATTGATTTTTTTTTAGTAAGCGACCTTGTCATATCTATGGGAATGCAGCACAATGAAAATAGTTCTATAGATTTTTTTATATGCTATCAACAAAACTATCCAAGAAATATACAATGCAATAAGTATATAAAAACGTATTTAAACATCACACACAATGAAAGTATTTCTGCAAGTTTCCATATTTTCTGACTGTTAGGCAAAATTAGGCAGAAATTTGACCATTTTCTAGATACTTTAATTTCTATTCTAAATAAATTTTGTTGCTAATCCACAATGAATGCTGACAAAAAAACCTGACAAAAATTAAACACAATATTCCACTTTACCTTTTTAAGGCATGTAGAAGTCTGCAAAAAGTCAGTGTTATACTGAAAACCAACCCCTGCTTTAATGTGGCAGTGACAGACATCCACTTCTCAGCTATTTAAAACTCTTTTTCTCAGAACTGCCTTAAGAACCACATCCCAATTACCCCCCATGAATGTTTCCAGCCGACTTGCAGAGACCTGCCAGGCCTTCTTGGTCTCCAGCCACTGGCAAAAAAGCACACTTCAGTTTGTCTTTATTAAGCAACGAGCAGGTTTAATCAATGTTGGAGGAGAGCCCTTTGCTTTCCTCCCTCTAATGTGCCATTAGGCTCCATTCAGAGAGACTGCAGCAGTTGTCACCCAAAGTGGAGAAGCCCAAAGTAATCAATGGTAGTTAAGAGCTGTAATTTATCACAATGCCACAGGCAGGGTGTAGGGAAAGTAGGGACTGGTGCAAGCTGGGAAAGATGGGACGAAGGGATGATGAGACGACAGTGCTATTGGACAGGTCAGAGCACAATTAGTCTTCATCTCTCTTGCCTTGATCACTGTCAAAGACCCGCTTCAGTGACACCATTATCAGGTTTTATAAATAGCATGGAATTAAAAGTCATTGATTTCTGCGTAGGTGTCTCTGAAGATTTCTGTTAGTAAAGATGGTTCTCTTTAAGCTGGGGACTTTTTGAAAGAATTACTCTTGCCCAAGGGTTGATTTAGGGATGTTACAATGCATTGTGACATGATGCATTGCAATACATAAATGTGACGATGTGCATCATGGAAATTTTATTAGCATTTTATTAATTATACTTCTAATTCAATTGACCTGTTTGAACAGCAGAGGTTCTAATCTGCACAACCCATAGAGTTAAAATTTATAGAGAGCATTCTATTCACATGATCTCGTTCTTTTGTGGAGAGCCTGCGTCATGACTGGGAATCATTTGGGACCAATAGCTCCGGATCACAAAGACTGACATGCATTATAGGTTATATGGTTACACAGCCATATTATAAACATTAAAAAGAGCTCTTCAGTAGCTTTCAGTCCACATCAGCTGCTGCAATCCACAGTGCTCCAAAAAGAAGCTGTGGAAGCCAGGCATTTTAGCTAACTTTCCAGCTCTATTTCTGATTAAAATGAATTCTCAGGAGCTGCTATGGAGCTCATTATTATTTTCAAATCATTATTTTCTCCAGCTCAGAGACTTTGTTTATTCAACAACGAATTTATTAGTTTATTTATTTTTAAGATATGGTGAACCTCCATCCATCCATTCATTTTCTGTACCGCTTATCCTACATAGGGTCGCAGGGAGCCTGGAGCCTATTCCAGGGGAATCAGGGCACAAACGGGGTATAATCTGGATGGGGTGCCAACCCATCGCAGGACACAATCGCACACACATTCACTACAGCCAATTTAGAGATGCCAATCAGCCTACAGCGCATGTCTTTGGACAGGGGGAGGAAACCAGAGTACCTGGAGGAAACCTCTAAAGCAAGGAGACAACATGCAAGCTCCATGCACACAGGGAGGAGGCAGGAATCTAACCCCCAACCATGGAGGTGCAAGGCAACAGTGCCCCCCGTTATGGTGAACCTGTAGTACATTTTGTTTGCAATATTAAACCTCTGTTTGTAGCAATTTTAAGTTTTACACAGACATATGATACAGAAATAAAAAGGAGTCTTTTCAGTCATCATTTTTCTTCATTAAATTGTGTTAAATTGTATTACGAGGATCAAATTAAATCAAATCATGAAGCCAGTATCATGAATCAAATCAAATTACAACTGAATCTTTACACCCCTATTTGTGATAAATGCAAATAAGAGGACGGTTTTTGTCATAGCTCCTGTGCTGAAAAGTGTGCTTACATGGTAACTTTGTGTCTCAGTTTTTTAAAACAGACACTACCTCCCATCTTCTAGATCTGATGTCAAGCAGTAGCAAGATGCTGAACAGGACACCTCCTTTAATATGGCAACTGTGGGAAAGAAAAATGCTTCTGCATCATTTGACTGATTGCAAAGCAGTGGACATTGTGGCAGAACAACACAGATAAATGACATTTGAAGTCTATAGCAGTAGGCTTAATTAGTCATGTTGTTAGTGATGTTATATAAGAAAGATTTTATATGTTATATGTTTTATATGTTATATTTTATATTCTTATATAAGTGATGTTACATAAGAACGATAAGAAGAGTTATAAGAAAAAAGTAAACAGTGCTCAGAGGAGAGCTTGCCATCAGTCTGACAGAAAGCACTGACTCATCAAAACTCCCACAAAGAAAGCAAAGAGGCCCACAAGCTAAATGACAGACATTCAGAAGACTGTGACAAGAACTGTAGAATGAGACACAACCACAATCCAAACTCTTTGTGAACAGAACAGGCCTGAACAGAACTGAACAGAAGTGAACAGAACAACTGAACCTCCTAAATCATTAGAGGCGATTTTAGATCTGTGGAGATACTTGAGATTGCTACAATGTGCAACAGAATTATCAGCTATAATAAGAACAGAATGATTTGTTGCCCCAACCCTTGATGCATAATTATGAGGACACAGGTGACTTTTTATCCTTGCACTGTACACTTGCTGTTGGTGTTTAAATTGCTCACATTTTCCCATTGGTTAATATACTTAATTTTAGACTTGTTGCGTCCTTCCCTGCCACAGCTGCTGTTTGCCTCACTTAATTTGGATTGTAAAGCAAGTTGAGTGTGAGTAATGTGCAGAGGTATTGTCAAAGAATGCTCTGTGTACAGTCCACTGAAGAGAAAGAAGAGTGAACACCAGGAAAACAAATGATGTGCAGCAATTATCCACAAATCATAGTGCACATAAATGGTCAGAGCTAGAAGTGAAAGAACAATGAAGGGGAAAAAAAGTTGAAGGGAGCCCAGGAAAAGAATAAAAATTTCAATTTCAAGAGTATTATTATTTTCATTAATCATGAGGCCTGCCATTGGGGCTTATCCTTATGCCTTAGCTGGAGATCTATTATATGCTCCATTTATTCCGGCCATATTACCTCATATGTTTTCCTGGCTGACCAAATAAGACTTAAGAGACAATTTACTGTTCATTATGCACCATGTCATAGGAATCAATCTATTAGCCTGTATTAACTAGACCAGGGGTGCAGAGAGGGTGCTGCATGCTTGATGGAACAGATAAATGGATATTTATACATTGGACATCCATGATCATAAAGGGAGTGGGGGGCATTTAAGTGCCCTCTCCCCAACTTCACCACTACTAGCACACCATACACACATCTATCCCTGCGCCAAACTATGTTCCATCACAAACTCCCCACCTTGGTGGATGGCTTTATTTTCCCAGTGGCCAAGGCACCCTCCTTGCCTCTACACAGCCCTTGACCTGTGAAAGATTCTAACAAATTAACTGCTATTGTGGAGCCAAAGGTGCCATCAATGAGGGGACGCTCGGCTGAGCCTAAAGTATGATGGGAGAGCGCGGGCGGCAGAGCAAAGACCCCTGACGTGATTGAATTAACCCTTTGTATGGAATTGGCCTGGTATAAAAAGCAGAAACATTCTTTTTTAGAACAAGTGGCAGGACTTTGAAGGAAGGTGTTTTGCTTGGCCAAAAGAATGGTGATGCCACATAGAGTTTGTCATTCAAACCTTGACATAGATTATGAAGCAATCAGAGTAACTGTGCTCTTTGGTTCAATAACTTTCCTTCACCGCTTAGTGTAGCTTTCAAACTTGTAGTCCACAGTGATGCTGAGTATATATTGTCTATGAATATTGATTTGTAGTGTTTTGTTTGTCTGTTTCTGAGTGCGTCTTGGATGCTGCAGGGTATTTAAATTCTACAATAAGTGCTTTTCTCTTGGCATTCTGTATAAAAATCATGAAACTCCCCAAAAGACAAATATTCATTCATTCATTCGAATGTTTTTTTGGCCAAGATAAGATTTGGCTCTGTATCTCAATGCTTTTAATATAGACAGACATATAATATCTGACATATATGTGTATTGTTGGGCTTAAAATAATTCTGATATATTTATCATAATAATTCTTAGAATAGGAAGGGTCAGACATCACCTGATACCATGGTCCCAAGTGTTTTTGCAAGCATTTTGCTTTGACAAAAGACGAAGGATTGTGTTTGGGTGTTAGCCTTATGTACATGTGTTTGCATTATTCATGGCAGCTGGTGCTATCATGCTATCATGGCTCTCACCACCGGTTTGTTCTCTCTGTTATTCTTAGTTATTTGCATACACATTTAGATACACGTGTGTTCAAATTTAAGGTCTTTTGAAACATTATGGGATTATAGGCTAAACCAAATCTAGCAAATGTTAAAAAGCTATGGTTTCATGAGCAGGATAAAAGAAGAAGGAAAATGTAGACAGAAAGGGCATAATGACAAGGAACTCATGATTTTCTGCAGCCTTTTGATTAGTATTAGATATAACATCAAGCCGGGATTCATTAAAATAATTTTGAAATTGTGCTAAATGAGCTGTGTCATTGTTCTGGCCTCAGGGCATGTTAGTCCAACTCCAATCTCTGTGCCAGCCTCACCTCCCACACATACACATTCACACACATAAACATGCTCACATGTACACACATCTGCATGGATCTTAGGAACACATGCGCATGAACCATCAGACAGTGGTGCCTCAGGTGCCAGGATGATTGTCAGGAGAGTACAACCATCTTTATAAAGATCAATAAGAGCTCACATTATTCTGCAGATGCTGCTCTGGTCCAGTAGTCACTTTAGGCAAAAAAAAGAAAAAAAAACATTCCAATCTTCATTAGTATTTCATTTGAGTACCTTTTGTTCATTTTCAGTATGACAAAGAGATTGATAAAAAATTGGTTTGTGGAGTGTATTTGCTAACATATTCAACTTTTGCGAACCAAACTGAACAAAGGTCTACCTCAATGTTTCTAAATGAATTTAATTAAAATAATGCAAAATTATATTCTGGGCTAAAGTGATAAGGCTTAATAGTTAGTGAAATCTAATAATAATAATAATAATAATAATAATAATAATAATAATAATAATAATAATAAAGGCTATTAATTACCAATATACCTACACTACAGCCAAAACAGTGGTTAAATGCAGAATTTTTGCATTTCAACAAGGTCTCACAAAAATTCATATGTATAGATACATGACACAGGAATGACATGAATCCTTTTTATCCATTGTGCTTCCTCAAAAATCACTGTTTTTTTCTCCAGGGTAAGCAATTTGTATAGTTTTGATTTTGTTCATGTTCCAATATTTTAACCTTAGGTACCGTTGGGTTACCAGATGTGTATCACACATGCATATTTGATGCATGTGGATGCTGTGAATTTCTGTATTAACATCCAGCCCCATAGAAAACTGTCCACATTTATCTTATGTGTAACACCTTCTATATGATGAATATCAGTGTCCTTCCTCAAGCACAAACTGTACATCTGCATAGACTATATCCAAATTTCACTCCATGGCTGCCCAATCCAAGCTCGCTGCTCGATTGGTGCTGCGCTTGCTTTGTACCAAAATAATTTACTAAATTATGCTATAATAGTGCCACATCACTATGCTTTTTGAATAATATAAATATGTAAAAAAAAATAATAATAATTACGTTGTACACATTGCTTTGCAATGTAAATATTTTTTTGTACCTATCTAAGATTTTTATTAAATTTTAGTATTTTATTTTTGTATTTTTTTGTGTTATATTTATTTATTTATTTATTTTAAACATTTGTTAATTGAGTACACAAAAGATGATTAAAAGTGGACTGCACCACCCACCTACACCCTAGCAACCAACTAGCATCATCCTGGCAACCACCTGGAATACCAGTGCAACCACCTGTGATTCCCTAGCAACTGCCTAGAAACCACTTGGGATACCATCGCAACACCCTAGCAACCACATGGAATACCATACTGTAGCAAGCACTTAGCTACAACCTAGCAACACATTACTAGCAACAGCAGTACCTTGCTTAAGCTGCACAATCACTGATCTAGTTTTAACTGTCAGCTTCTATATTATTATACTATTATATACTATATACTATATATATATATACTATACTATTATACTGTGCTATTCTATACAGCACAAATGCTACTCCTAAGGTTTTGGGGAGGCTATCTGAAGCAATTGGAACACTGCACTCCTACATTATTACAATAACAGAATATATTAAAAGTGGCATAATGACTATATAAAACTACAATAGATACCAAGCTATCTATACCCAAAAATAGAAGACACCAACTTGCACACCAATGATAGTTTCTCAGGACCCTCTCTGCCCAAATGGCTTTGCCCAGAAGCCCATCCCTGGTGCTCAAGTTTATGTCTTGTGTGAAAGGCCCTTTTCCCTTTGAATGGACATGTATAACATGAATGTTTTTAAGAGCACATCCTTATAGTCAACTATGTAACACCCATGGTTAACTTATATAGTCTTAGTAGTGCTAAATAGGTTCAATTGTCAACACACTTTGCAGTGTTTATTTTGCATTGATACAAAGTCTTTTTATTCCTTGAATGAAAGGAATCTTCTACTTGAATAAAATGAATGGAAGGAATGAATTATATATGGCAACATATACATGATGCAATGTATCCTCTCTATAAAACAAAATACAATATGGTGTGTGCCAACATCTAAAAAAAATGTGCCACTTTCTCCAATGCTAAAGTGCTTATAAATGTATGCTCTTATATGTGCACTTACCAGCATATGTCTGCTCCCTTCCCAGATGTTATGTTGCCTGAACACCCCATACTGTACCATCTCCTCCTTACCTCCTTACACACCTCACATCCAAGTACAGTTGAAAGAAAAAAGTTTGTGATCCTTTAAAACATACCTGGATTACAGTATTACTCATAACATGTTGTCTGATCTTCATCTTCATCAGCCATAACAATAAACAAACCCATTCCACCTAAACTGATAATACACAAACATTTGTACATTTAAAAATTCATAGTCTAGGTTTCAAAATGTATGTAAACCTCTGGGCTAACAGCTTTTTCAGAGGCGAAATGGAGTCAGGTATTGTCCTACAAAGCACGCACAAAGTCTGGTTACTGATGGAGTCTGCTCTTTTTAAGAAAGATATGTTCATATGAACCTTGACCTGTGAACCATGCCCTAATCAAACAGGTTTCAGAGGACATGGTGAAGGGAGCATCATGGTTTAGCACTGCTTTGCTACCTCAGGACTTGGACAGCTTACACTCATTAAGGGAATGATGAATTCAAAATTGCATCAGAAACTTTTACAGGAGAATGTGAGAGTAGTGCTCCATCATCTTAATGAATGTTGGGTGATGCAACAAGATAATGACCCAAAACCAAAAAAAAAGTAGATGAACAACAGAATAGTTTAAAAAGAAGAAAATGTAAAAAGAATTTTTTATAATCAAGCCAGAGTCCATTCTTTTTTTAGATGCTATTTTAGATGCTGACTTAAAAAGGGACCCCTCATGCAACTGACTCTCACCATAGTGCTGTAGGAACTAATAGTCTAAAATTCCTCACCACTGTGCAAGTCTTATCAGTGGCTACAGGAAACATTTTGTGAATGTTGTTACTGCTGAAAGTGATTCTACTGGTTGTACTAATAAAGAGGGTTCAGATAATTTTCCCATCCAGGGTTGTGAATTATTAATCAAAGAATTCAATTAAAAACCCTTTGTGTTATTAGTTTAGAGAGAATAAGTGTATTGTTATTATTATTACACAGGTGTAGGCTTACCTGGTAGAGTGCCCAGTGAGCTAGACTACATAAGAAACAGTATGTGGGCCCTTCCTGTCCTTGTTTCCTGTCCATTTGCAGAGTTTGGTATAGAACAACCTGGTTGGACAACACAAAGCCATCTATGGGACAAAGTCTGTTAGTCTGGCCTTTTTACTCAACATCAGAGGCTATGTTTACATGCAGCTTAATATTCCATTAATAATCCAACTGATAGCTCAATCAGAATAGAAAGCATCCATGTGTACACATTCTGCACATGTGTGTTTGGGTCACACTGCACTCCACAAAACATAGTTCATGTTTTGTATTTAATAGTTGCCAAACATTCAGTAAGGATGGAGACCATACATACAGTAAAAAGGCACTCTGACGAACTCTAATATTGCTAAGATTAGAATATAAGTAAAGGCCTTATACAGTATATCTGTTTTATCAAGCATCCTTGTTGGTCAGTGTTGGACAAATGTAAAATGGTGAGCAACCTTTGTGTGGTCACAAACTTTTTCTTCTTGCTGACCATCTTCACTAATATTCCTTAGATCAAAAATACAGTAGGCCTATAATATTGTGAATGAATTAAAGAGAATCCCCAAAACCATGCTCCAAAATCTAGTTGGACAGCATCTTAAATGTCTTTTTAAAAGGAAGCAAAATGGAGGACCACCACACTTGATATTATTAGTAATAATAGACCTTTTAACATTATGACTTTTATGGTATGAAAAAGATTTGTATTGCATGGTTTGGTTTTAAACATTATAACTGTGCCACTCATGTTTTGTAACTTGACATTTTGTAACCCATTAACGCATACACTGCACAAATCAAGCAGGGGGTGCAGATTGGGTAAGCACAGAGTAAAAGTTTGATACTGTACATGGATATATATTGTGTGCTTGTGACAGGATGTATTCATTATAGAGAAGTTGCTGCAAGTAAGGTAAATATAGATTTTTTTTTTTTTCAGTGAGACTGGATGTTATAGTTATGAATATAACTTAAATTGACATAAGAACTATACTACCCAGAAACACTAGGCAATTTAAAAAAAAATCTACTTATTAAATGTGCATATATACTGGATACATAACCCCTTGTTATTTATATTATTATTATTTTGGACACGTTTTTCAAAATTAAGCTAAATAAATGGCACCACACTTACCTGTTTGTAAAATATCCCACACAGTGCTCCTAACAAAAGCACATAACAGCCACCTGATGTATGAATATGCCTGTAATAAACCACCTGCAGAATCGTGCAGATTTATACACACACAATAGGAGGTTGTGTGTGGTTCTTTTTGAGCTACTGCATTTTTATTTTTGTAGTGCTTTCAAATTCACTGTGTTGATCCTGGCATTGAGCCCCAGGCGAACGTGTATATTTGGTGAAAAAAAAAAATTGTACAAGTGATATAAATTCTGGGAAGGGTCTTTTACTACAACATGTACAAATTAGGGTTGTGACCAGATTGGTCATTCATTTGAGGAAATTTATAATTATATTGCCTTTTTACTTTATAGTAATTATGTTCTAGATTTTGGTTTCTGTACAAGATGTACAGTGGCTTGTAGAGTATTTTGAGTCACTATGTCATGTCTATGTGTCTTGATTTAATTATGAGAAGTCAAGGGGTGATGTATCTAGCTCATTCCACCATTACTGGTTAAAATACTTCTATTGACATATTCTTGCACCTGTTTGTGTGCTTGAGCTGTGGAGTGCAGATCCTCAAGAACTGCAAACCAAATGCAAAGGAAAGCCATGAAACAGATTCAAAGGAGTGAGTGAAGTTGCAGCGACATGAAACAGCTTTTGACGTACAGTAACACTTTCAAGGTGCCGATAAGGCTCTTCTTCAGCCGATCAAATGTATTCAGTCCCAGCCATCCTTGCTTTCTTCCACCACAGAGCGACCATAGTTGGATGAAAATGACTATGAAATAACCTTTTTGTGTGCTAGAGAATGTGTGCACAGGTTTTAAGATTCACACACTGGTCTAATCCCAAGATGCATTTTTTTTACTATTGCTGTTGCAAATCAAATGTATCTGGCTGAGCTAATCTTCCCCTTTCTTTCGTGCCTTGTGACATTTCCAGAGATAGCTAGATCTCCGTGTTTGTTTATTCACGCTGTTCCTTGGTAGCTGGAGACTCAGTCTTGCTTATATTATGCAAATGCCCCGTATGGATTCAAGCCTACAGAATCAGTTTTATTAGGGCATTAATTAAACAGTTCTGCATAGAAAACAAAAAATTTATGCTGGTGTTTTGTTCAGCTGTCTTGCTACTTGTGATCTAAACTGTGCTTAGATGCAGACACCAGTAATGAACATCACTCACTAATGCACTAATCTCAATAGACCAGGCCATTTTACATTTGCTAAAAAGTCCAGTTGGTGCTTCCTAATATTTGATTTGGCTTTAAAAGTAAGCTCTTAAATAACAGTTATAAATGACAGTTCATATAGTTGCTTATGTGTGTACTCATGATTATAATGTTCATATTTTTCCTGTACCCTTATACTATAATCTTTCATTACTAAATGAGCTGTAAAACATTAGTACACATTTAAAAATTATTTCAGTTACAAAGAATCAGTGAGAGGTATAACTTTCAATCATCTCGATTTCCTGTGTGCTAACACAATATTATGCAATTAATATTGTGTTAACACAATATTAACTACATAAACATGTTTGAATGTATCCTACAGTAAAATGGTCTATATGTAATGAATTCATGTGTAATAAATACACTATATTACCAAAAGTATTCGGTCACCCATCCAAATGATCAGAATCAGGTGTCCTAATCACTTGGCC
>CM075008.1:15104434-15117339 GCA_037576675.1 Pangasius sanitwongsei
TTGGGGAAGGATGGAGATATGGAAATACGCGTCTTTTAGGTCGATCGTGACAAACCAGTCCTCGGAGCTGATCTGAGCATCTTGAACTTCAGTCGTGCTACTGAGCCAATCAATATTCTTAATATGTCTTTAAAGCACACTCTGCATACAACAGTCAAGTAGAATTCTCATATTCTCTAATACAGCTTATGTTATAATGGCTCATTATATTTGATAAAAGCATGTATTATTTTACGTAATATAATTATTCGAACAAATTAAAATCCATGCACCTGTCTGTGAGTCCAGAATTACATTACTCATTCTCATAACTATACACCTTTCCTATTAGTTTTACCACAGTTACTGAATAATTCATAGTAGTTACTAAAAATTTGCCACAATTAATCGGGTGTTTGTGATAAATATTCAGTCACTCATGACTGGCTCAGATAATGTGTCTCCAAAGGTTATCTGTTAGGATGTCAGATTGGATACTTGTATCACAGTTTATCTTTTATCATTTTGGTTGGTGGCTACTCACATAAAATACCTGCAAGAACAAAAGACTGTTTACCATTGATCATAAAAACAAAGGAGTTAAGCTCTAGTTTAGAGAACAAATGTTGACATAACCTTCTTGTTTCTTGGCTATTTTTGCCAAATATTAGCAGTTAATTATGAGTGCAATACAAATCTAGCAATAAGAACGCTCCATCGAGGCCTGTCTATTATAATATTGTAGCAATAAAAACAGGAAAGTGATACCCACCTATCAATATTCACCTGTCAATATTCAGCTATATATAGTCACAGTTTTTTACAGACATGATGGTCATATTGTTTTTATTTTCAGTAGATAAATGTAGATTGTTATCTGCACATCTGAGAATATATGTCTTAACCTTCATGTTCCCTATACTGTATATGCCTTTAATGAAAATTATGTGTGTTTGTTTTTAATTATGCATATTAAAAACAAATGGATGAAATTGCATACAAAAATAAAGATGTCTGTTTTCCCCAACACCAGCACTGTATAGCCCTCATTAATGAAAATCCTCTGTGTGAATTTAGTGCATTTCATCCAGTGACTTTGCAGGCAACACTGCAGATTTATTCCCTCTCCCCCACCCCTCTTTCGCAATTAGATCTGTGAAGGTGGCACCCCCTTTGAAGGAAGCTTTTAGATTAATCATATTATCTGCAGCTTCTGAAACAAGAAGCCTTCTTGACCTCCCCCTTCCATAAGAATCCATTATCTTAAACTATCGCGGTAATCCTGGCTTTGGCAGGGAGAACGAGGGACAGAGGAATCAAGCCTAATAGATGGCAAATAAGATTAATCTATGATCTAAGTGCCGATTACACTTGGACCTGCCCTTGAACACTCAGGTGTAACCTTGAGATCTGCATCCACTCTGGGTCAGGGATTGAATTGAAAGCTCCCGGAGGGCCAGCAGGTGGCGAAGAGACCCTTTGCCAAGACCTTACCCCTGAGAGATCAAAGGCCGAGCAGCTTAACCCCCACTAAACCCCAAAAGGTGTTAAATATCTCCAAGCTAATGGCGAAACATACAACTAAGGCAAATTCAGTTCTGACTTAATCCATTTTGTGACACTTATATAATATGATTATCACTACTTGTACATTGCTCTAATTGGGTGCTGCATAATATCTTCAATGGCTGCCTGTAGTGATGACTGCAGATGCAACTCATCCAAGGTAATAGGAATTGTAACATACTATAGAGTGCTTGATAGATGAGCTATATGTACCACCCTGTTTGTGAGATTACAGTTTAGCAAGTTTCTCACTCACTACACCCCATACATTGTGTTCAACTAAGTAACAGAAGTACAGTTCAGAGACCCCATTTCAAAATTTGGAGTTCCTGTCTGATGCTAAATAATAGCCTTGAAATGGTCTGTGTATTTAACATATTACAATCAATAGTTAGTGAGTGTCTCTCACTCAAAGTTCACATCCACCCATCCTCCCCAACACATGGAATCACCAGAGGCACCCAGACTAGTGGATCGATGCTCTCTTCAGTTTGACTCTGAAGCTGAGTGTTTGATTAATCTGCTTGGGCAGTGGGCATGGAGGCCCTGCACACAGCAGCAGACACCCCTATGCCATTAGGATAACTAGAGTAATGAAATTTTATTTAATTTGTCAGGAAGAAAGTGCTAATGTAAAAAAAGCTTTTGGATAATAAAAAAAACAAAAAACACAGGAGATCTGAGAGAAAGCGTTAGGCAATTACTCCGAGTGTCTCAGGTCCAGGCTTTAGAATATTTGCATTACTGCCATAGACAAATTAAATTAAGTTCTTTACTTTGCAAGATTTCTTCCTCTCTTGCACGTATGTTAAGTTTGAGTGAAAAGACTAACTAACAGAGACAAAAGCTTTGGCCCTGAGTAATAAATGTAGAGCAATGACATGACAAGAGCATGTTGGTTTAACTGATGTTCTGTCCCTGAAAAAAAAAAAAAGAAAAGAAAAATATCAAACTAAGTTAAAATGGTTGAATTAGTCCCATTTGTGCAATGAAATGTCTGGCATTCTTTTTCAAAATCTAACATGATTTAAATTCATTCATAATTGCATGACAAAGAATTTAAAACCATGAACAGATTTCCAATACAATAATATAATTATAGAATTTATTCTAGCATTTATTATTTTTAAATTAATCTGTTGGCACACAATCACACTAAAATGTATTAACTTTACAATAGCCCATAGGATTTTATCAGCCTATTTAAATAACAATAAATTACCAGCATTTCCCCTTGATCGTGATCAAACATTTTAAAAGACAATGTAGCCAAAGCTTCAATCCCATCTTAAGTTTATGTATGTTTTAAGTTTATGTGAGGAGCACTGTGGCTGTTAAAAAAGGTCTTAAGAACAAAATAACAATAAATCCGAAGGTGGCTGCATAAAAGCTGACATCTCTATTAGGGTATATCAACATCCCTCCCTACTCTGCACAAGCCTCTCTAAGATAGATGAGTGAAATAGAGAGGAAATGTATCTGACCGCTGGCTTACTCTAATGAATAACCTCCACTTTGGGTCCTGCAATGTAAGCAGAAAGTCCAGCTCACAGGCGCTCCAAGGCCCTGTCATGAATCTAACCTGACAGCCGACATAATATCAGGGTGACAACACTTGTATGACTTCCATTTTCTTTGCTTTCTATTGATTTTCACTTAATAACTGGGAGGAGGGGGGGGATACTAAATGTCTGTGCTGAGTACCTAATAAATCCTGTCTGAGCTTTTTATTGAGGAGAATTTAATAAAAGCATGGGTTAGGCATGGGGATTTGTCTCTGCCTTGAGAGGACAAAAAAGGGGAGAAGAGAAAACGTGGAGAGAGATGTGCAGAAACCAAGAGCCCACATCCTCATTAATTTGGCTGATATTGCTATAGGAACAGAAAAAAAGTATATGGTGCAATTTGACCAAAGGTTAAGCCACGTGTGTTGTAAGTGTTGTTATCAAAATGCAAGATGTAATCTAAATGATGTACACATTGTTTAAGCAGTTAATGGTAAATATTGGACTAAATTTTTGGGAACAGTAAGAAAGTTTTATGTGAGTCTATTAGTTTATTTTTTTCACTACAATGAAACACAAAGTACACAAAGAAGTCAAACCACCTTTTGGCCTTTAAAACAGCTTTTAAACAATTTAATGAAAAAAATCATTTCTGGCTTTTGTTTTATACCATTACTTCCTGCAACATGCAAGTGTATTTAAACTCACGGATCGTATAGTGGGAGAGATGGTAAAAGTTCAGGATAGTACACAAAGTTTCCAGTGAAACAGAATGTTTTGGACAAAGGTCCTTCATTAGTTGTGCAAGCAGAGTGCTTCTGAGGCTGTAGTAAAACCAGTGATTATTCAAAATGCTTGATGATGGAATAGCAGTAGTCAAAAAATAACATTCATTACTTAGGGTTCCAAAGTTCCAAGAGTGTATAAGCTCCTTCTCCTTACTACATTGCTTCCATAACAACAACGGGTGATACAGACAGAGATGTCATTACTGTTATGTCCCTCGCTGTTGGAGTGTCTTGCCTTCACTGGAAAGGAAAAATCCTTCATTCTGATGGTACGAAGGTACTTGACAAAACGATCAGCCAGTCTCCTCTTGGTTTCTTCAATGTATAATTGATTATATCTCTTACAGGAAAGATAATAAACAACTCCTGTGGTGTTGCACAAGGAGTGATGGGTAATAAAAAATTATCATTTAGGCCCTGTGATTTTTAGTGACTGTGTTAATGAATTTGCACATAGAACATCTAGAATGGTTGCATGCAAGAGTGCCTATCAGCATGATCATTTAATTCACTCCTGACAAGCAGGTATTTGACATTTCTGTCCCATCTGTACAAGATGAATGGAGGTCCTTTAAAAAGGGAAGTTGTCTCAGGATGGTCTTGGATTTTGAGATTTTTGAGTATAATATCCATCACTGTTTTATTAGTGGGATGCTAAGTAAGCCCAAAGTAATTCTTTCTGTCCTAGCAGTGGAAAGTGTAGAGGTCAGTGTATCCATTCTCTCAGTAGTGCTAACACCATGGCACAATCTATGACGTTCTTCGGGAAGCCACAATTGTAAAAAAAATAAAATTGTTAATAAATTGTTATCTTACTGCAGATGCATTTAAGTCTCATTAGCTGTGAATAAGGGATGGGATTTTTTCAGTGTGATTTTTTCAGAATGAGAGTCAAGAGCTCCTCAACTGTGTAGTTAACAATACCAAAAATGTCATCACTGTACCTAAGAAATATTGTGAGTATATGTCCAGTAAATTGTTCAAATAACCTTTGCTCAACATAATACAGTCCTCTCCAAAAGTATTGGAACAGCAAGGCTTTTTTGCTATACATTGAAGACATTTGAGTTTGAGATCAAAAGATTAATATGAGACAATAGATCAGAATTTCCGCTTTCATTTCTTGATATATACATCTAGTGTGTTAAACATGGCACCTTTGGTGGCAGACCACCCAGTTTTTATGTGAGCAAAAGTATAGTAACGGATAGCCTTAGAGTAAATTAAAATAAATAACACTTAATTTTTGTTTGTTAATTTTTGGGAAGTGGTAGCTCCGTGGTTAAGACATTGGACAGCTGGAAGGTTTAGAGTTCAAATCCCAGCACCGGCAAGCTGCCACTGGTGGGCCCTTGAGCAACCTTCTGGCCATGCACCTGATTCTCAGTACCAACCACTACATCCATGTGATTCTGCCTGGTGTTCTCATTGCTGAATATTTCCATGATCAGGAGGGACAGGATGTGCTGAACTTCACTGACAATATTTTCCACTTCAACCAGGCTTCCTTGCTGGGTCAGATCCCTTTTTTCCCTGTTTTAGGTTATTGATTAAACCTGGCTACTGACCACCACAAAGAAACATCTGCACAGGCCATCGATATGCCTTCTGTTGACTTGACTGACTGCCGTGCCACCACCTTGCCCATAGAGATGCCATCACTGTGTTGTCCTATGCTAGTATCAGTAACTGAACCGAGTATCTATCCTGCTGTGGACCCTCTGGATTCCACCTTCCACATCATGGATGCCACCATTGTATAAACTGAACACCACGAAGAGACCCATGTTGTATAGAACATCCTTCTGGACATCCTTCAGGAAATTATTGCTTTCATGGGTATGGATGAATTATCTGAGGAGGATAAGCTGACTGTAGCTTGTACCCATATGGTTCAGAGATTCCTGTCCCAGGCCTTCCAGGTGGCTGAGGTCTTCACTGGACACTTGGGCAAGCTGGTGCCCCTTAAGACTAGAATTAAAGAATTCATGTGCATGCTTGCACGAGAGTATGATGCATTTCCTAAGCAGACATTCTACATGGTAGGTCCCACTGAAGAGTTGTTCAGAAGACAGGGACCCTGTCTGAGGAACATTCATAAAAGTGCCACTGGGCAAGTGATCAGAAGGTCGTGAGTTGAAAGCCAAGCTAAAAGTTAATTAGTCCAATCAAAATTATGCAATTCTGTTCATTACTGTTCACTGTTACCCAAGTCAATCTTACCCTCATTCCATGTTTCTTTACTCAGACCAGTGGTTCCTGGACCCTTGGCTTACAGGGTACCCCATGACCATCACTGATTTTGTGTACTACTTTGAGTTCTCAATAATAGGCTTGAGCTTACATTCAGCTATGGCAGCTTTAAACCACATTGTGTCCTAAGTTTAAGTAAGAGACCTTTGAGGTGTCAGTGAAAAAAATCATCAGTGGCAAAATAAGTCAAATTGTATCCAATACCAATCCCATGTTTCAGGGTAGTATCAGCCCCAGTAACAAGGCTTAGTACTGAACTGATGCATTCCCAAAATATGTTATTCCATGAGATATAAAAATTACATAAGCAGTTAAAAAGTTTGTTAAGGACAATCAGGGACCTAAATCTGGAGCCTAGCTGATAATTTGTCAGGATGTGAAGGCATGAGCATACTGCTCCTCCACACAGTGAGGAGGATGGTGAGGGAGACATAGAAAAGAAAAATCAACTATTAGACACCATTACCGTGAAGAGTTGCACAAAAGAAGCTCTTCCTGAGAACAACACAAATGCAGTGCCTATATTCTTTTGTTGGAGAAATTAAACCAAAATCCAATGTTTTAGTCATGTACACCAGGTTGGGACACCATGTTTGGCTAAAAAAGAAAACTGCATAAATGAAAAGCACACTCTGTAATATATGGTGTTGGATAATTGAGACTTTGTGGCTGTTTCCCAGCTAGTGCTCATGAATTCAGTGAAGTTGTGGCATATTTTAGCCCAGAAAACAATTGCATCTGCTTTAAGATTAAGATTTGGCCATTGATGGATCTTTCAATGAGACAATCTCTCCAGGGGAGGCTTTACTAAATATTACTTATGACTAATGTCTAACATCTTTAAAACCAGTGATTTACAGGAAAAAAATGACTCTATTTAAGAAAGCTATTCATGTTAAATAAACCTATACAGTGTCCCAATATGTTTTACAATTCTTTTATTTTTATTAATTTTAATATATTCAATATAATATACTGAAAATATATTCATTTATATTTAATATAATTTATTAATACAATATATTCATTTTCATGAATGGTGCATTAACTCCAGAGATTCTAATAGGTGCTTCAAGTCAATATGTTAAGCAGTTAGTATGATATGTCTCCTGCCTATCTAAAATACACATTTAATAGTAATTTGTTTTGGTAATGCTTTATATTACACCAATCAGCCTTACCCACCTGCCTAATATTGTGTAGGTCCCCCTTGTGCTGCCAAAACAGCTCTGATCCATCAAGGCATGGACTCCACAAGACTTCTGAAGGTGTGCTGTGGTATCTGGCATCAACCTGTTAGCAGCAGATCCTTTAAGTCCTGTAAGTTGTGAGGTGGGGCCTCCGTGGATTGGACTTGATCAATCGGATTGAGATCTGTGGAACTTGGAGGCCAAGTCAACACCTTCAACTCTTTGTCATGTTCCTCAAACCATTCCTGAACAATTTTTGCAGCAGGCAGGGTGGATTATCCTGCTGAAAGAGACCACTACCACTCTGACTGGTCTGCGGCTATGCAGCCCTTTACGAAGGAAGCTGCAATGCACTGTGTTCTGACACCTTTCTATCATAGCTAGCATTAACTCTTTCAGCAATCTGTTCTTTTATGGGATCAGACCAAACAGGCCAGCCTTCGCTCCCCACGCACATCATTGAGCCTTGACCACCCATGACCATGTCACTGGTTCACTGGTTGTCCTTCCTTGGACCACCTTTGCTAGGTCCTAACCACTGGGTACTGGGAGCACCACAAAAGACCTGCCATTTTGGAGGTGTTCTGACTCTGGTCACAGTTTGATTAAATTCACAATACTGGTTTCTGATTCAATTCAATTCTCAGAATACTGTATTTTGAACAAAATTTACTGAAGAAAAATTATGAGACTCCATTTTTATTTCTGAATGCAAACAATGTGGATTTTTGTCTGTATAAAACTAAATAAATCAAAAATTGCTACAAACAGAAGTTTAATATTATAAACAAAACATTACAGGTTCACAGTATCCTAAAAATAAATGAATGAATTCTCTCAAAAATTTGATTGAATACACAAAGTCTCTGGGCTGGGGAAAATGATTGATTGAACATAATGAACTCTGTAGCAGAGCATGAGATGTCATAATGTAGAGCTCCAAAGTCTGTTAAAATGCCCAACTTCCACGACCTCTTTTTGGGCACTGTAGATTGCAGTGGCATGGAGCTGGTGTTGTTTGAAAACTACTGAAGGGCTCTTTTTAGCAGTTATAACATGGTTGTGTAAGCATATAACTTAGAGTGCATGTTGGTCATTGTAATTCTGAGCTATCTGTCACAAGTAGAGATGATTCCCGATAACAGCAAAGGATCTCCACAAAAGAACTGTTACGGTTCCCTTTTGTAATTAATCTAGGGGAATTAAGGAATACGTAACAAAATGGAAGGAAAGTCCACATGGAGCCTCTCATCCCAGTCCCAGCCCTAAAGAACACTGCTAACCACTAAAAGATCCACTTCAAATTTGATTTATTCCATAAAGGAATAGCAGAAACAAAACAAAAAGACTTCAGGAGGGGGCATAGCCAAAATAACAAACAAAACAGTATCTTACTCAATTTTAAATCTCACTTTCCTAACGCAGGGAAAAATAAAAATAACAAAAAGACAATAGCACTTCCTTAACTACCTAACTTACACAAAAACAAGATAAAAAGAATTAACAAAAGAAAGATGGCACCCTCCTCCCTACAAATTATAAAGTAGTCAATTTAACAAATGTTAAATAAAGAACTATCAAAAAAAGTCAGCATTATTGAGAGTTAGATTAACAATCTAGGCAGGAGCACAGCAACAGTATACTAACTGGAACTCTAGCACAGATTGACATTAAGTATCAGTTAGCAAACAACAACTAGCAACACTTGTCTGGGGCTGCAGAGACGGTCCATGTGGAGAGAGAGATGGCTCAAACTCTCCTTTCCTCTCCTCAACTGTGCTTTCTTGGTGGCTTTTATAGCTGGTTTCCTCTCTGGAGGAGCCAATGAATGAGGAGTCATCAGCAAACGAGTATCAGATGCCAGTAATCAGCTCCTATTAGAGCAGCAGCACAGAAGAGAAAAGAAAACAGAGAAAATACAAAAACTCTTGACTGACCCCAGAACAGTACAACTTACGTCACAGTACGTAACAGAACGTTATCATGTGACCAGTGTGCTCTTTATAAATTTTAATTCTATGGGTTGCACAAATTGGGACCTCTGGTGTTCAAACAGTGCATTAGATGCATTATTAATAGAATGCTGATTTCCTCAATGTGAATTGCACATTTGCACAATACACATCATCACATTTTTACATTGTGATGCATCGAGTCACAATGCATCATTACACTCCTAGTGTTAAATAATGAATGTAAGGTAACCTTAATATAAAGCATTATCATTTATCATGCTACTCATACAGTTAAGAAGGAGCCAAGATGATGTGATAAAGAAATTAAAATGGAACAACATTTCGCCTGTTCATGTATAGGAAACACAATATGATGACACAGACATTAATGTAGTAGTGAATGCTGCAATTTGTTACTGACCAATATTGTGGGAAATGTCTTAATTTCTATTTAAATTTAAATAGAACAGTCACCACTCATATTTTCTGGCCCAAACTCCTCCCCTTAGCATTTAAGCTGTTGTTAGTTTAGCTTAAATTTTAATAGTACAATGTACTCGAAAGGTGTGTGAAATAAGTTTTGGTAGTAAGCACAACAGAACATACTGTTGATATTATGTTGATATTATTTTATTTGACAATACAAAGCTTGATAGAAGTGAGAAATGTCTGGATTTAGACAATGTTCATTGTTCAATGTTCATTGACTCAATTTATTGACTAAAACTCAACCATGTTTTTCTGGCAAGTCTCATGTGCAGGATTATGCATATGCAAGAGAAATGGATTATTTATTGACACATTTACTTTTCTAATGTAGTTTTGAAAGCTGCTAACAAATAATAATCCCAGAATACAGACCATTAGTCAGATGCTCCAAACCGATTCTGAAGCAGGTGAAAACCTGGCCAGCAGGAGCCATGTCTGCTCTTCAGGACTGTTTTGAACACACTGACTGGCACATGTTCAGGGAAGCGGCAACTGACGGCGACTTCACCAACTTGGAGGAATACGTGACATCAGTGACCAGCTATATCAGCAAGTGCATTGATGATGTCACTGTCTCCAAGATCATCACCACATGCTCCAACCAGAAGCCGTGGATGACTGCAGAGGTACGTGTGCTACTGAGGACCTGAGACTCCTCCTTCAGAGCAGGCGACAAGGTGGCCCTAAGAACAGCGAGGGCCAAACTGTCCCGGGCCATCGGAGAGGCAAAGTGCACACACGCACAGAGTATCCACAACCACTTCAAGGCCAGCAGAGACACGTGGCGCATGTGGCAGGGCATCCAAGCAATCACCAACTACAGGACAACAACACCTGCCTGTGACAGTGATGCCTCCCTCCCGGATGCGCTGAACAACTTCTATGATTGGTTTGAGGCACAGAATGATGTGACGGCGAGGAAGACCACCCCTCCTCCCAATGACCAGGTGCTGTGTCTAATCACGGCCGATGTGAGGAAGACCCTACACAGAGTCAACCCGCGGAAGGCTGCTGGATCAGACAACATTCGTTGCAGGGTGCTCAGAGGATTTGCAGACCAGCTGGCAGATGTTTTCACAGACATCTCCCTGAGCAACTCCCTGAGCAGCGCCATTGTTCCGACATGCTTCAAGGTCACCACCATCACCCCCATGCCAAAGAAGTCTCCAGTGTTCTGCCTCAACGACTACCGTCCCGTTGCACTTACAACCATCAACATGAAGTGCTTCGAGAGGCTCGTCATGAGGCACATTAAGAACCTGCTGCCCCCCTCACTGTACCCCCTGCAATTTGATTACCATCCCAAACGCTCACCACCATCACCATCTGGCCCTCACCCACCTGGACAATAAAGACATATGTTTGAATATTGTTCATAGACTTCAGTTCAGCATTCAACACAATCATTCCTCAGCAACTGATTGGAAAGCTGAACCTGCTGGACACCTCCCTCTGCAACTGGATCCTGGACTTCCTGACTGGGAGACCTCAGTCAGTCTGGATTGGGAACAGCATCTCCAAAACCACCACACTGAGCACTGGGGCCCCACAAGGCTGTGTGCTCAGTCCATTGCTGTTCACTCTGCTGACTCACGACTGTGTAGCAATGCACAGCTTGAATCACATCATCAAGTTCGCTGATGACATGAGTGTGGGGGGTCTCATCAGCAAGAACAACGAGTCAGCATACAGAGAGGAGGTGCAGCGGAAAACGGACTGATGCAGAGCCAACAACCTGTCTCTAAATGTGGACAAAACTAAAGAGATGGTTGTTGACTTTAGAAGAGCACAGAATGACCACTCTCCGCTGAACAACAGCGGCTCCTCCGTGGAGATCGTCACGAGCACCAAATTTCTCGGTGTTCACCTGGCGGACAACCTCACCTGGTCGCTCAACACCAGTTCCATAACAAAGAAAGCCCAACAGAGAGTGTGTACTTTCTGAGAAGACTGAGGAAAGCACTCCCACCCCCCATCCTCACCATGTTCTACAGAGGGACTATCGAGAGCATCCTGTGCAGCTGCATCACTGCCTGGTTTGGGAATTGCACCGTGTCGGATTGCAAGACTCTTCAGCGGATAGTGAAGACACCTGTCTATCAGTTTCTTCCCCCAAGCCATCAGACTCCTCAACACCCCAAGACTGGAGTACCTGGCTGCTACCCCCACAACAGCTATGTCCATATATACTGTAAGCTTATCTGCTGAATACTATGCCATAGTATGTTATGTTTAAATTAATTTTTATTATTATGTTGTTATAACTTTTTGCACTACCTGTTACATCTGACGCTTATCCACACTGGAAATGTGTACTGATCGGCACTGCACTGTCTCTTACTGTGTCTATTGTCCTGTTTTAGTAATTATTGAACTGCCTTGTGCTGTATGCACACATTTGCAAACGTGCAATTTATGTAGTCCTGTGTAGGTCTTAATTAGTTCTGTGTAGTCTCATTTAGTTCTGCATCGTTTTATGTAGCGCCATGGTCCTGGAGGAACATTGATTCATTTCACTGTGTACTGTACCCGCTGTATATGTTTGAAATGACAATAAAGCCACTTGAATTTAAGTATCGCTCAATGTTTATTGCCTGATGTACCAAGGCTTTGTCTACTGTTCACGATTCTCTTGCTTATGATCTTGTTCTGGTTTCCTGGTTTATGATTCTCGTTTTCGCCTGGTTCTGTCTGTCAATTGCCTGATTGTCTGCCTGTTTTTTGACTATTCTTTGCCTCAAAATTTGGAATTGTTTGCCTGTCTTTTCAATAAAATGATTTACTTGCTACTGCAGCTGTCTCAGCTGCCTGACATAATGTAGCCTATATACATGCACTACCACATTTCTTGCTTGGAAAAATTTAACACAGTAACTTTCATTAAATTAATACATGAATTAACAAGTGCAAAGTTATTCTACATTATTAATTATGTATTTAATTGTGGTGCAATGAAGGACACAGCAAATATGAATAGGATATGTTCAATAGCACTTAGCAAAAAAGTGAAACACTTTATTTTAGATTGATTAACACCATGTCTAAAAAGTCTGTGGGTGTTATTTCAGAAATTAGCACCACACAATGTACAGTCATTGCTTTGCTAGTGGGGGGGGGGGGGGGGGGGGGGGGGGGGGGGGGGGGGGGGGGGGGGGGGGGGGGGGGGGGGGGGGGGGGGGG
>CM075008.1:15117439-15131102 GCA_037576675.1 Pangasius sanitwongsei
TTTTTCTTTTTTAACACCATTGTTAAAAATTTTGGGGGTTTTTTTTACTAAATTCATGCTCAAAAATTTAACCTTTTTTTTTTTTTAAACCCCCCCCCCCCCCCCCCCCAACCAGATAGTGATACGTACTACTGTGCATCAAGTCACATTCTGTTGTACAACCAATTTTACCAATATCTTTACACAAGGAGTATTTTTACTTCTTTATTTTCTTTGACTGGTCAGTATTAAAATATGATGCATTAATTCCACTGTAATTTACTAAGAAAGCTGGCATTCTAAAAATATGCTTTCATTTACAATCAAGTGGATGTTTTTTGGTTTAGAATTGTAACCATGATGATGCAGTTTCCCATCACTGAAAGTATGAAGGTATACAATTAACCTGTGGCAAGCAACCTGCAGAATAAATGCATCAACCTTCCTTCCTATAAGAATGGCCCCTCTTTCTCCTAACCTCTCTTTCCTTAGGAGAATAAGCACCTCTGGGTCAAGCCGTTAATAGGAGCTGCATTGTATTGGACTTTTCTCACAATTGAAGACTGGGGTATGAGATTACTGCAGAGGAAACTGGGTATATGAAAAATGATAACCCATGCAGGTCAAGAATCAATCTTTGCATTCATAAACACTAGTTACATTTAAATTTCCCATGTTAAGCCCTGCAAATAGAATAAACAGTTAGGCGAACAGGCTGATAGAGAGGCTAAAATTATCCACTTATGCCTCCAACATTGTGAAACATTTGAGATGCTGGAAAGAATACCAAGAGCCTATCAGCTCAATACTTGAGATTCTAAATGACTTTTGGCAGCCTAACTACATACTGTACATTCTCGTCCCTTTTCCCATGACTGTAAGTGTTATCTTAAAACAATATGACTTGTATTACTATTACTGAGTTATACTGTATATTTTCATCTGTTCAATAATTTGCAAAGATGCTCTCTTTCAAAATTTCTACCAATGGAAGAACTATAAAATGATAAAGTGCAATTACAGCCATTGGAAAAAGAAAGTACACTCTCCTTCAGATTTGTGGTCCTCACCAAATTCTATAAACAAACAAATAGCCTCAAGTGACAAAAAAACAGAAAAGATTTCAATATGTAGTCATCTTTTCCAAAAAGTAAACCAACATTCAGAAACCAGGTGAGAAAAGGTAAGTGCACCCTATAATAATCCTATAATTTGACTTTGACCATTCCAAAACCTTGATTTTTTTCTTCTTTATCCATCCATCGATTGGCTGATATGCTTGGGATCATTGTCCTGTTGCATAACTCAATTTTGGCCCAGCTTAAGCTACTGGACAAATGGCCTCACATTTGTCTCAAGAATATTCTGGTATAAATTGGAGTTCACCATTGTCTCAATGACTGCAAGTTTCCCAGGTCCTGTACCTGCAAAACAAGACCAAATCATCACCCCTCCCCCACCATGCTTGACAGTTGATATGAGGTGTTTATGGTGTATAAGCTGTGTTTGTTTTTCACCAAATATGGTGCTGTGCATGATGACCAAACATCTTCACCATGGTCTCATCAGTCCAAACGATATATTTCCAACTTTTGTGGTTTATTTGTAATTTTGCATATGTAAGTCATGCTGCCAAAATCTTTTTGGAGAGAAGTGGCTTTTTCCTAGCCACCCTTTCATGAAAGCCATATTTGTTCAATCTTTTTCTGATTGTGCTGTCATGAACATAAACACTTAATGTGCTTACAGAGGCCTGTAGGTCACATGATATAGCTCTTGGGTTTTTCTTTATATCTCTGAGCATTAAATGCTCTCACCTTTTACTGAATTAGCTGGGATGCCTACTCCTGGGAAGCTTGGCAACTGTCTTGAAGGCTCTGCATTTATAAACAATCCTTCTCACTGTAGAATGGTGAATTTCAAATTGTTTGCAGATGGCCTTATACCACTTCACAGATTGATGAGGAACAACAATTGCTTTTCTGAGGTCATGGATGATGTCCTTTCTTCTTGGCATGATGTAGATACACAAATAAGTGCTCCAGAACACCAAACTGCCAAAAGTTCTGCCCATGCTGACCCCTGTCCACTGCCAAAAGCACCTACAGTGGGCACATGAGCATCAGAACTGGACCAATGGAGCAATGGATGAAGGTGGCCTGGTCTGATGAATCACGTTTTCATGTGGTTCATGTGGTTCATGTGGTTGGCCAGGTGTGTGTGCGTCACTTACCTGGGAAAGAGATGGCACCAGGATGTACTATGGGAAGAAGGAAAGCCGGAGGAGGCAGTGTGATGCTCTGGGCAATGTTCTCCTGGGAAACCTTGGGTCCTGGCATTCATGTGGATGTTACTTTGACAGGTACCACCTACCTAAACATTGTTGCAGACCAAGTCTACCCCTTCATGGCAATAGTATTCTCCAATGGCAGTGGACTCTTTCTGAAGGATAATGCGCCCTGCCACACTACAAAAATTGTTCAGGAATGGTTTAAGGAACATGACAAAGTGTTCAAGGTGTTGACTTGACCCCCAGATTCCCCAGATCTCAATCCGATCATGCATCTGTGGGATGTGCTGGACAAACAAGCCCGATCCATGGAGGCCCCACCTCACAGCTTACAGGAACTAAAAGATCTGCTACTAATGTCGTGGTGCCAGATACTACAGCACACCTTCAGAGGTCTTGGGGAGTCTCGATCGGTCTGAGTTGTTTGGCAACATAAGTAGGACCTACACAATATTAGGCAGGTGGTTTTAATGTTATGGATTACCGATGTACATATATGTCCTGTTATACAATAAACAATAATCTCTTTTTGTATCTCACTTCATAAATATGTTTAAAAAAATACACAAATTCACATTAAAAACACAAATCAATTATAAAATAAAATGAATCCATCAATACATATTCATTTACATTGATGCTGTTCTTAAGAGAAAGAAAATAAAATATGTCTGAATTATGTGATCATATAGTGGTTTTTATATTACATACTTGCAGTTTATTACACGCAGGAGAGGGGAAACACACATATGCCCTCAGATCAGTGGTCTCTCGGCTGAAGGGTATATTAAAGGAAACATATTAACACTGCCCCATTAACACAGTATCTGCAAGTTCATCAATTGTCTAGGGCACAAATATCAGACACTTTTTGAGGTCTAAATGAAAACTGCACACATTCAATACACTGAATGATGTTTTCACAGACTCAATCTAACAAAATTATATGTATAAACTTCTTTTAACTATTTATTTATATATATATATATATATATATATATATATATATAATTTTTTTTATATATTCTTTTTTTTCTTAATTTTTCTTAATATATATATATTTATATATATATATATATATATATATATATATATATATTAAATCTAGTCTTCTGTAATCGAGTCAAGACATAAGATATTTTATTAAACCGAGCTGAAAACATTAAATTCATCATCTTACAGGACTGACAAATATATGGTAATTAACTTTTACAGCACTGATAAATCAGGCCTGCATTAACATTATGCACAAAAGGAATCATTTGCTTGACTGAAAGCATTTTTAATTATGCCCAAAGAGAACATTCTACTTTCTAAAACTTGTACATGGTATAAACTAAGCCGTGTAAAAAGATCCGTTGATTGCACTGACCACTGAGGTAATTATGCCCTTCAATATAACTTTACATAGTAATTAATGTACATTTTTAGGAACCTCTAAAGTAACTTTACAGTTTTTGGTAACATTGAACCATAATCTATATTTTTCTTTATTGAGCAATAAGTTTTACTTGTTACATCTGCAGGATACTACAAACGCATTATTCTATTAGATACATTTTTGTTTTCCTAGAAAATTTACAATTAGCAAATTTAAATGTGAAACACAGTGCAATAGCCACTGTGGCTATAACAAGTATAATATTTTAATTCTTTCTGGGGGAAACAAAAGTGGTATTTTCACAGATACATAAATGAATTACATCACAATGATCATTGCAATGAGGGAAATGCCAAGCAAAATGAGACAGGAGATACCCACTCACACCTTAATTATTGTTATTGTTGTTTTGGATGCTCCTGTTAGGGGTCGCCACAGCGGATCATTGGTCCACATGTTTGATTTTACACCGGGTGCCCTTCCTGACACAACTCTCCAATTTTATCCAGGCTTGGGACCGGCACTGAGAGTACACTCCCAGTGGCTGAGTTGGTTCCCTGCCCGGGAATTGAAGCCAGGCTGCGGCGGTGAGAGCACGGGATCCTTAGCTGCTAATCCACCATGGACCCAACTCATACCTTAATTAACCTTTCTTAATTAATAGCACTCAACTCAGGAGTCCTCATTAAAGATGTGCCAAAGATTTATCACGCCTTATTTGCTTAAATAAGACCTGACATGGCTCAAGCCATGAAAAGAAAAGGTCTGGGAAATATAGCCCACTGAAATGAATATGGCAAATTATAATGTTATGTTTATATATGTTTATATATTATAATGTTAATGTTAGTTATTTTATGCAAAATGTGTAACAGAAAGGTGTACTTGCATGCATACACTCTCATAAAAGGGCCTGGAAAGTTTTAAGGCTTGAAAGTTGGGAAATGCTCAACAAACTGGCATGTCCCCATTAGGGCCATTATGATTGCCAATCATTCAGGTAAATTGCATACATATGCAGAGAGAGACAGACACACACTCTTGATTATTAAGTTGGTCAGTTAAAATGTTTTTAAATTATCTAATTTTAGGTGTATTAATAATTACCTACACATGATATGTTTTATTTGTGCTTTTTTAATTGTTTTTTCTGATGTAACTTTTATTTCATGAATCATATCCAAGAATGGATGAGTATTGCTTCATAAATTAATGACATTATTAGGTAATGTCAAAGATATGTCAATAAACTTTTTGAAGTTATAAACAAACCAAAACTTATCTCCGAAGTTGTAGTTGTAGAAGGACTATCCCAAGGAATTCAGAATTTTGGGTAGGATGGGATAAAAATATTTACGAAGGTAAGAGATTTCTAAGGACTTTTTTATATATACACGTGTGTGTGTGTGAGTATATATGTGTGTGTGCATGGTGTTTGAAGGGCATGTGGCGGAGCGTATGATGCTTTTGTTTTTCTAGAATGAGTGTTTGTGCGTGTTTGTGAGTGTGCCTGTGTGCTTTTAAAAGCTTGAGCAGGCGGCTGTGCAGTTTCCTGTGTTTGTGGGCTAACGTTGTAGGCCTCTCTAGCACTCCACCGGTGCTATTATTCTGTCAGGAGCCACAGTGATTTCCTGAGGAAAGGAAATTATTTCATTTCCAGCTTTTGTCTGGGCCTGAATGCAAGCGACGCTCTTTCAGCAATATTCGCTCGTTTCAACTCCCTTCTCCATCCAAACAAAAATATACACCCCCAGTCTTGGCCCTACAACTCATGTCAGGTGCAGAAAAATAGCAACTTCCTCAATTGCTTTAATTTCCCTCACCAGATTTTCTGGAATAGCCATTTTCTCCTGGCCTCAGCAGATCTTTATCTCACTCTTTCCATCAGCTCCCTAGGTTTGTGCCAGTGGATTCACCCAGGAGAGGAGGGGCCTGAATGGGTGAGCCCCACTCTGGTTAGTGTAGGCCAAAATCAAGCCTGGACTGAGATTCCTTTGTAGATATAAAATTTTTTTGTTTGTTTCATGTGAAGCAGACCTAATACTGTACCTACAATAAAGCAGGTGTGGATCAAGCAAGGTCAGAAGATCTGGGTAAATATCTTGACTGGATGTGAAAAAACAGTTTTCGACTGTAAAGAGCAATTTTGGACATCCAATATTCTGGGTCCAATCCATGTCTTAAAATTTCACTGTATTGGCCTAATAATTGTTCTCATCATATGTGTAGGTTTCATGCCAGGACTACTCCACTAACACACTCAGACTCATTTGGCATGCCTCATTACATAAAGAGTACTTGACCCATTTCATGCAGCTCTGCACTCTAAGCCATCATGACCACAAATCATTCTGTATGAACTGAACAGTTTCACTGCCCTAAGCCTCTCTCACTGCTCAACCATTCAAAAAGGAAGAATTTTGAATTTTTTGAAGTAAAAAAAAAAGAAATAACAGGGGAAACATTTTACATAGCATTAATTCCTAATGACAAACCATAATCAAAATAAATCAAACCAAGCTACAGTATAATGACCAAACGTTTGTGGACACCTGATTATCACACCTACTGTATGTGTTTTTTGAATCCCATTCCAATTTTAGTTCCCCTTTTGCTGTCCATTCTTCTGGGTAGGCTTTCCACTAGATTTTGGTGCATGTCTGTGGGGATTTGCTCCTTCAACCACAAGAGCATTAGTGAGGTCTGGCATGTAGTCGGTATTCCAATTCATCCCAAAGGTAATCAGTTGTGTTGAGGCCAGGGCTCTATGCAGGCCACTTGAGTTCTTTCACACCAACCTTGGCAAAGCATGTCTTCATGGGCCTCATTTTTGCACAGGCAGGGCACTGTCATGCTGGAAGAGTTTTGGGCCCTTAGTTCTAGTGAAGGGAAAATGTAAAGCTACAGCATACAAAGACAGTCAATACAAGTGTTTGCTTTCAACCATTTAGGGAAGGCTTACATATGGGTGTAATGATCAGGTGTCCACAAACTTTTGACCAGATATAGTTTGAGAATCATGGTGTGTATGATATTGCTTTAATTATTGCTCACAGTATTATCTAGCATTTATATTTGCCTCATCTATGTTGGCCATTTAATAAAAGCTAACATTATACCTTTAAGAAAATAGAATATGGATGGAGATGCAACTGATGGAGAAAATCAGTGGTAATTCTAGTGGTCATAGCAAAAAGCCTCTAAATATGAACCTTTTTAATAAATATTCCCTGGCAAGAGAATTTTACAGATTCTTCTGTGTTTGGCTAGCAATGGCATGGCCTTTGGTCATAGGGATATGTAACTGTTACTTTGCCTTGTTCTCCCTGACTGTTAGAGTGGGCCAATATTTGCCGGCACAAGCTGTGCAATATGCCATTAGCTCTTAGCTTTGTGACAGAATCTGTGTTGAAAAACTGATACTAATGATAAAATACAAAGTAATGGAAATTTATGGACAGGTTTTTGAGCTAGCTTCATACTGACATTTTGTCCATTGGACAAACATGTTGAGGCTGTTAACCTGTTGTTGTCCAAAAGAAATCACACTACACATGAAATGTTAACGTTTTTGAGTTTTGTGGCAAAGAAATAGGACTGAACAGACATGAATTTACAATGGAAGTCAGAACAATCCCTGCTATCTCAAAAATAAACCAACCATTTCCCCCAAGTAATCCCAGGCACTCAGATCCTGTCCACCTATTTGCACAATATATGACCTGTCTGGCTGCAGAGGAGAGCACACACATTAGAAGCAATGAAGCTAATGATATCCAAGCACTTGGAGGAGCCTGTCCGTGCACAGCGATGACAAACCTGTCAAGTGGCATAATCTAGGAGGCAATTGTAACATCCTCAGAAAACCATAGTGCTTCGCCACCCCTAAACCACCCACTCTCTCCTCCCTGCAATCCTCTAATAATGGAGCATCTATAAATTCCCAGCATGTAGTGGGACAGTGAGTTCACTCGTAATAGCCGATGGCACAGTGGAATGATAAATACAAAAGAAAATGGTTGTCAGGCCCTGGAGCTCAGGACCTTGTTACACAGTCTTAATTTTGGCCTGTGCTCAGGAACTCTTCATCATGGGCTTGTTGTGAGGCGATGTCTTTGTTATTCTTTCAGTGATGGAGTTCTGTTGTCATCTGATGTCCTTTCAGTAGAGCCCACTGCAATGCTCCCATTGGGTTCCGAGCAACATCCTTAGATTTATAGCTTAAGTAGGGATGCTGCTTTCACCTTGTCTAGAGTCAACATGAAATGTATGTGTGATATGTGAGACAAGACCTTCTGCATTAGGATCAGGACTAAAAGGTAAATGAAGAACATTGCATAATGAATTATAACCAGATTGGATTTAATGTGCTAAATATCTCTACACTGAAAAAAACACATAGAAATGTATTGAATATTGCCAAATTTATTCAGTAGTTCTTATTATGAGATTATTATAAAATATAGTAAACATTAGTAAGCATATTTTTAGATATTTATACTTAATTCAAAGCTTGAAATTGTCATTCTTTGGCTAATATTTTGCTGTGTTTCTTGTTAAAAAGAAGAAAAATAATATAATCAAGCTTGAAATTAGTGAAATATTTATAAATCGGCTTAATCATATTGTATTATTTACAATATATAATAAAGTCATAATGCAATAGAAATAAATAGCATTTATTCAACATATTTTCTCTTGCTATCATTTGTTGTCATATGCGTGATCCAAAAACCAAAACAAACAATTTTTTTGGACATTCACCTTCTATATTTAGCAAATAAATTAGCAAAATAAACTGATTCAGTTTGCTGTTCTGCAACAAATTATGATTTTCAGAAGAATAGACATATGAAGGCTTGATAAAATACTGCACAGTGCTGGGCTAGCCTTAAAAATAGATAGATCTGCACCTGGAGAGATAGAGGAGACACATAAAGGTTATGATATCACTAAGGTTATGATACACTAAGTGTCATGACTCCAGTCTATGAAGTGCATTAAACCAGACCTCACAGTTTGAGAGGGAAAGAGAGTGAGAAAGCGAGAGAAACTTCTATTGACCTTTGTGGAAGAAAGCTGACATCATAAAGTGCAGTCTGCTGGCTACCAAATGGGAATGCCATTGCAGATTAAGGCCTTTTTAAATTATGCATTTGGTTCAGGCTCCCTGGGTGAAAGCTAGTGGATGAGAGATGGAACTGGGAGGAAATAATGCATTTAGTGGCACAATGGTAAAGTGGGGGGACACTCTAGAGAGCCTCTAACTAACTGGGATTTGCAAAGGCAGGGCAAGTTAAGTGAGGTCGGTAATCAATAATAGCATGTTAAACTATATGGGATGTATCGCTAATTAATACAAAATTGTCAAATTATGCAGAAACTGTGATGTAGCAGCTCTGAAAGGTTAGCCACACTGCATGTAAATATATGTGTGTGTATGTGTGTGTAACTCTATTTATATAGATAGGAAAAGAAAAGTGTATTGTGGGAACCAAAATATGCATGATGTTGGCTACATGTGCCTACTGTTCATGTTTTTTTTTTTTTTAAGAATAACAGTGTTTTTTTTATGCAGTAATACATAATAAATTATATATAATTATATATTGTGATATATAATATATAAATGTATTTATATAGGGTTGACATGAATACCCACAGTACAGTCACACCAGTAAAGGACAGGTCTGCCGGGTTCAAACAAAGGCTGCATATATGGATTAATAACCTTGATGGAGAGCAGTGAGGATGGGGTTGGATGGAAAATGAAATTTCTTCACTGGCACCACAGGGCTGGAGTTCTGAAATTAGAAGATAAACTGAGAGCAAAAGTTAGTAGCACTCCTGAGTACCAGGATTAAATTAACAAATACAATTACTATATTATTGCACTTAATTGTTTTTTTTTTTTTTGAAGTAGTTGCATTTTTTCTTTCCCTTAATAGTTATTTTTATTTTCATAAATTAATTTAATTTTTATTAATTAATTAATTCTTTGTTTGTGGGTGGTTTCAGGCACTTGATTAAAATTCCGAAGAAATGTGAATTCTAACAGATGTGAATGTTCTCCTGATGTATTGATTTGTAAATTGTAATATTTGTCAGTTGTTTGTATGCAAAAAGACAAAACTGTGAAATATTATTGTGGTAGTTGTTTACCACAAAAAGAAGGCAGAAAAGGCAGAAAAAACAACAAGAAAACGTCTGTTGTTGTTTAAGAACTTAAACTTAAATTTAAAAAATAAATAAATAAATAAACATGTGACCTATTTTCTATTACTACAAACATGTACCATGAGCTACATTTTATATTTACCTAGCCAATTTGTATTATTAGCCATATACCAAATTAAGCCATGACAGAATTCTTGCATAAAGTCAAACAAAGGAGCATGCACTTTGCTATTGATCACTGCATGTTATATAGAATGACATAACTTTAACAATGTTGGAAAAAAGAGATGGTCTTCCAGGCCTGTGACTGCATTCCTCGCTATACTTATGCTACTTCCTGCCATCCTGTGTAGAGAGAAACCACTGGGCCATATTTCCTTCCATCAACAAAGTGTGAAGTTTTACAGACATTAGCAGCTAGGATGTTCAACACATGTCTGACCTTTCCAAATGCCACAAAGAACTATTGGTTCCAGTAAGAAAGAAAAAGAGGAAAGAATCAACACACACAGACACACACACACACAAAGTGATAATATGATCTCCTACTTCTGGGCCGACTCAGTTTTCAATGGATTTTGAAAGGTCACACAGACAGGAGAAGTATATTCCTCTGATGAAAGTGTTTTAGACTTTTTTAAACATCCTTGGTTTCCAGAGGAAGAATAAAGTCTGCAGATCCAAATTATCTCTTTTGTGTACAATCAATAACACAGAAGGTAAAAAAAAAAATGCAGATTAAGAAGTCTCTCTTTTCTCTGTCATTCAAGTGGTCTTGAAGATGAATCTCCTTGTAGTGATACATACACTTAACTGTAGTTTTTGTGACATTTGGCCAAAATGAACAATTGTTGGAGTGATGTGGAACCTGGGAACATATCCAGGAGAAATGAATGGGCTATTAGGGGAATACAGAAATCCCTTCACCCTTAGTTAAGCATGAGGTGGATCAGTACAAAAAGAGCAAATGAAGAGGGGACAAGAAGCAGTTAGCATTAATTTATTGACAACAGTGTGGCTGTATTCTCTTTTTCTATTCACAAATTACAAGCCTAATTAGAGCTCTGAATAAAACAATCCCTCATTCTCTCAATTTATTTTTTTATATTGTAGCCCAAAGGTGTCGTTACTGTAGACAGTTTTTAAGGTACTAACATCTTCATTGTTTCATATTATACCCCACCAGAGTTTTCCTGCACTCTAAAAATGTTGGGCTGAAAACAATACAATTTGGGTAGTTTTCAACCATAGAGCTGGGCAAATATTGGACAGAACATATGCTGGGTTAAATTAATCCATTAAGATAGGTTATTTATTTAACACAGCTAGTCAGCATACATTGAATTCTACATTAAATTATATTAATGCTATTTACATACAACACAAAAATCTATGTTAAGTTTATATTTGGGCCCAATAAATTCAAAATACATTTATGATATTCAATCTAGATTATAGATACATGCAACAACAGACATTTTTAAATAATTCATAGGAAATTCTTTTCAAAATGCTTTATTTTATAAAAAGCATCAACATTTCCTGCTATTTTTATAAAAAATCATGAGTCACTCAAGCCATTTGTCAAATATCAAGTTTCATGAAGTGTATTTATAATGTCATAAACAGGCTGCCTTTAAAAAAAATAACATTCTTTGTGAACACATTTCAGAAGAGATCCAAGACATATAATAAAAAAAAATCATATATATATATAGCTTGTCAGGACAAATACAATTTAACAAATTAAACAAACAGACCTCGGGATATCATGCACACCAACATGAAATATGGCAAGGAATCTATCATTAATTGATAACCTGAAAGATTTATCATTACATTTTCATTACCAAGCTTCTAACATAAAGCTAACGTGTTTAACTTTCCTACCCTGCTTTTTACAATATCTTAGCCTTGCAAATGATACACTTCATTATTAAAAACTGCTTCACTTACACATGAAGTCTGGTTATCAGCCACCATCTCTTTGCATTAATTAAGGCTCCTGGGATGTCGTTCCCACGTCTTAACAATCATGGTCAGGCATTATTTTAACTAAGTAGGGATGTCAACAGTCGGACTCTTGTGCATGCACACTGTACACTGTATCACTTTTCTATTGATGTTTGCCCTTTCTTTCTTTTTAACTTTTTGTGTATTTTCTATTTTTATGTCTCTGTTGGACTAACCATTGCTGGTACACTTGGTATCTATGGATTGCTGAATGTTGTTGAATGTTGTTGAAATCATGTAATTTTGCTTGTGAAGTTTCACTAACCAGAAATAGTCCTTAATGTAGACGTTTTTGTTCTGCTGAGTGAGTTTATTTTAGTGTCTTTTGTTAACTTTAGAAAGATTTGTTATGCAAACAGAAATGTAGTGGTTACATAAAGAAGATTATTCTTTTCCCTATTTTAATCTGAGTTAATACAACGCAGATTAAAATAGATTTGCTCAAAACTAGTTGCACATTCTAGTACAACAATCCTTCTTATGTTACCTCAACTAAATAGTTCTTTTAGTACTAACAACAGAATGTCAGTCAATATAACAACATAAATTATTCACCGAAGTTGCATAAACAAGAAAAAGCTAGTGGAAATTGATGCTAAAATTTTGTTGTTGCTGTTGTGGCAGGTATATTGCAAATGAAAGTTACGTATCTCAATACCCATTTAGTATATTAAGCTTAATACCTATTTAGAATGCAGAAGAACCAGACTTATAATATGTATGTCTTGCACACCAGCCTTAAAGCATTTAACAAACATAGAGATCCTGCCATTGTTAACAAAGAGTGAAATATAGTTAAAATGGTGCTAATTTCTAGACCTAGATTTCTCAGGCTTAGCTGACATGCACGTCAGGGAGCTGTCTATTATTTTAATGTGTGTTTTATTTGGGAAGATGAAAGGGCTGTGGGATTTCATCCATGCCTGTGGGTTGTCAATGCTAATAGAAAAGATTGGTGAATTGGTCAGAATCAGGAAGCAGAGTCGTTTTGTTAAACCTGTTCCTCAGTGCTGAGTGGAGACTGCTTGTATTTACATATGCAGAGAATCCTGCTGTTTCGAGACCTCCATTCAGCAGACAGTGCAATTAATCATCCCCAAATCCTCCTGCCGTGCAACAGACGACCCCGGCCTGACAGAGAGCATGCAGGTGTGAATCAAGCTGCTGGAAAAATGCCTCCTGAAACAAGAGCTCTGTTCAATCTTTGTCTTGAGCTTTTTAAAATGTTTTTCATTCATTTATATAGTTGCACCTTTATAGGCTACTCAGTAATGATACATAATTCCAGCTTGAATTATAGCCATCTTCTCACTAAAAGTCTTTTTATAATAGTTATATTAGTAGTTGCAAGTTGTGTAGCTATCAGGGTTTACCTTTTCAAAAATATAATACACAATGGACAGATTTTTACATATCATGAAGCCATTTTAACTTGTTCATTAAAGGCTGCATGGTTTTCAGAAATGTTGAAAGAAACAGTTGAAAAACCTAAGTACCAAGTATAGATGGCATTTTTGCTTACTAATCTATAAATTTAAATCATCTTTCATAACAAAGGAAGGAAATTGAGAGAAAGAGACCAGACCCTGATATTATTTTATTGTCTCTCATTCTGTCAAGAATATTTTCCTGATTGTCCTTAACTTTTTAATAAAGGAATTCTTTCCAAGATCTCTGATACTGTTCTATGACATTCATTGACATATGTGGAATGACAGACTGCATACACTATATTACCAAAAGTATTCTTGACTCACATATGAACTTAAGTGCCATCCCATTCCTAACCCATAGGGTTCAATATGATGTCGGTCCACCTTTTG
>CM075008.1:15131202-15141924 GCA_037576675.1 Pangasius sanitwongsei
GTGCTTGATTTTATACACCTGTGGCCAGGCCAAGTGATTAGGACACCTGATTCTGATCATTTGGATGGGTGACCGAAAACTTTTGGTAATATAGTGTATATAAAACACACAGCTGGTAAGTAGACAGATTTAGAGAGTTTCAGTGCATTCAGCACTGATGAAGTGAATTTCTCACTATGTGCAAAGACTGATTATGATTTAAAATATCTGTGATTACCTTTATCTGTAAAACCCTGGATAATTAAATTTAAACCCTGCTTTAAACCATGTGGAAATCTGAGAACATATGAATATAATGTTTAACAAGCAGATGTCATAAACTTAAAAGATTAATATGTAGGGCATAGTTGGCAGAATGCTTTCATAGTGAAGACAATGGATTTAAATGCATTATTAATTTTGGTTTACTTAATTTTGTTCTGTTTGCAAGTTAGCAATTTGCGATTGTGAGACAGTTATATACAGCATACTTGTGAGAATTGAGATCTTGATCCCAAAGACTGGTGAACAACAGCTGCTAATTCAGTCAGAACCTACTCTTTATGAGGTGATGGTTCTGATGACATTAATTTAAACCTTGCACTTGAAAACAATGTGTATTCTCAATTCCCCTAAAGAAAAATGAGAAACAATTTTATCTTCCCTATCAGAAATAAACAGAGCCCCAGGACTGAGCAGCATGTGGACAGTCTAAGCGAAAAATCAACCAACGGAATGAGAAGACAGACAGACTCTCTAGTGTCTGGTGTTTTCGCCACTAACCCTCCTTTTGGCCATTTTCCCTCTGAGCCTCTGTATCTACTCCAAACACACTTTGGGGCCAGCTCTGGTAATTAAAACATCTAATCATATCCCTGAGCTCCCTTTATTGTGATGGCTTGACCACAGCATGGGCATCATATTTCATCCCTCCTTCCTTATTTCAACACTTAGCTTCTCTCTCCCACACTCAGCTGTTATAGATCTAACTGCATCCCCCTTTTCACCAATCAATACTTACTTTGATATTTGTGTAGCAGCCATTGTGTAATCAATACAAGGTCAGGAAAAGTAAATTGCAGTCTCTGGCTTAATGATTTTGTCTTTCTTGGCTTGATGAGAAAGATGTTTATTATGAGATTATTAAGGCAGCATTATGTATGTCAACATTTAAACTCACCATCTACTGGGGGAGACATTTATGGCCTACATTGTATCAATATATTACACCAAGGTGCATGTGGTGCAGGTTTTCTACCCAGCACTAATGCAACTGTTTTAGGTGTCCTACACCTATATTATACATCTGTTTTGTAAGTTTGTGTATGTCTGTTAAAATTTTCCTTTAACCAGGCTATTGTGAATGTCTAGTGGTAGTATGTTATTGGAGCTGAATGTTTCACCACTCATCCAAGGAGCTTTATTAGTTCTACTGATAGATCAAAGAACTCATAAATTAATGAGATGTGGAAAACATCTTCCTGATTATAGCACAAGCCCAACACACTTGATTCATTACTACAATGACAGCATGTGCTGTACAGTAAATTCACTTAGTGAATGACACCTTGTGCTATAAATTCACATTTTGACCCAAAATGTTCTGTGCATTTGATCTCCAATAAACCTCACATCTAGTTAAAGTCATTGATGCTAGCCTTCAAAGTATATGCTTAAACTTCGCTTACCTATCACTCATCAGTCACTCATCATTACCAAATTCTTTTCCTTGGTTTTTCAGTGATGGAGGAATGAATTGCCCTGATTCATTTGCATTCATTCATATGATTTCCCCATAACCTTCAAACACTTGAAGAATCTGGTTTTCCAAAAGCAATTGAACATTGATGCAGGTGTACGCACAGATTGTGTGTGCATAGTCCATGGGTATATATATATATATATATATATATATATATATATATATATATATATAATGATCAGCCATAACATTAAAACCACTGAGAGGTGAAGTGAATACATTGAATATCTTGTTACAGTGGCACCTGTCATCTACAGTGTATGAGATTGAGATTCATATTTTGAACCTTTCTTACTACATTACTTTAATTGCTTGCATCTTTTGTTTTGTGGATGTAGCGGTGTGCACATTATACAATCACTCACAGACATAGCACACATACTTCATGATTTTTCACCTAGAGAGATGGCCCACCAAAGCTCCCTGATCCGCATATCCTGCTTTCTCATAATATTGGTTGGGGACACATGAGCAGCAAGGACTGTTCTGCAAAGAGAACTGGACAAAAGAAATAAACACGGCTCCCTATCTGCACCATGCCATGAGCTCATAGCCCCACTACTTCCGGGAAGCCTCTGGCCTCCAGGATGCTGCCAAGCACCGCAGACAGGCCCCTGTGCCTGTGACAGTGACTCATCTGCCCTTCACCACTTCACGACCCACAGCCCAGAGAAGACCCCTAGTCTCACTATCCCTCTACCTACACCTCTACACTCCCTCACACCACTCTCAAGTTGATAAAGAGCATTTATTCATTGCATTAATCCTGCCTATCCTGTGTCTGTGTTCTGCATGCCTCAGCTGCAAGCTGCTACAGTATCCATTGTGATTAACACACTTTGTTGTAATTTACAATATTTGTTAATCAAAGAAATAGTTTTGCCAGTTTTGAATCGAGCTACACAAAATGGCAAAAAACAGTGGGTTTAACAAGAGTGACAGAGAAAGTGGAGAAGAAGCTGCAAAAAAACACATGATTCAGAAACACATAACCCTCTGCCCTATGTACATTGCTCAAAAAAATTAAAGGAACACTTTTTAATCAGAGTATAGCGTCAAGTCAATTAAACTCCTGGGATATTGATCTGGTCAGTTAAGTAGCAGAGGGGGTTGTTAATCAGTTTCAGGTGCTTTCTTTTCTGGCTGTTTCTTTTCTGGCTGTTTTTCACTAGTTTTGCATTTGGCTAGGGTCAGTGTCACTACTGGTAGCATGAGGCGATACCTGGGCCCTACAGAGGTTGCACAGGCAGTCCAACTCCTCCAGGATGGCACATCAATACGTGCCATTGCCAGAAGGTTTGCTGTGTCTCCCAGCACAGTCTCAAGAGCATGGAGGAGATTCCAGGAGACAGTCAGTTACTCTAGGAGAGCTGGACAGGGCCGTAGAAGGAGAGACTGTGAGCCTGTGAAGGAGAAGTGCAAACCTAAATCAAGAAGTTCCTCATTCTATCCTATGTCTACACAGTAAAATGTGAAAAGGCAGATCAGGAAGATAGTACTTCAGGCCTTGCCAGGATGCTAGCAGAGAGTATTTCATGGAGACCCACTCAGATTCAGTGACTGGAAAATCTCCTTTCAAACTTTGATTAACAGGAAAAACATTTCAGTCAGTGAGAAGATTTGCTACTTACTCAAGTACGCTGGTGGACTAGCCAAGAAGGCCATTGAAAGTTATTTTCTGCTAGGCACAGAGTCTGCTTACCAAGCTCTAAAGACAGTGTTGAACTGAGGGAATTTACTGATTTTCTTCAAGGCTGTGAAGCTGCTATTCCTCAGATTAAGCCTCGAAGTCCTCAATGACTGTACCAAAAACCAGAAAATTCTTGCCAAGATTCCTGACTGGATAACTTCCTGATGGAATTGTAACTAACGCATTTCCTAGTTTTACTCAGTTTGTGAAGTTTCTTACAAGAGAAGCCAGGATCACAGTGACATCTCTTCATGCTCTGAAACCAAGTGAAGGTGAGAAAGGGAAAACACCAAGAACCTGAAGCTCTGGAGCAAAAGTGTTGGCAATTAAATCTAGTGAGAGGGCAGACATTACAAAATGTGCCTTTTGTGAGAGGTTAGGACACAGTATCCACAAATGTCAAAAGTTCATGGAGAAGACTGTTGCACAACGAATCAAGTTTGTTCAAATGAATAAGTTATGCTTTGGCATCATTCAAAGGTCTGTGGGAATAGAAGTGTCTGTGAGATATGTCATAAGAAACACCCAACATGTCTACACAAAGACCGCACCAAAGAGGCTAGGAAGTTTACGCAGTCAGAACAGTCAAAGGAACAGGCGAAGTTGAAAGAAAGAAGGACAGAGTTTGCAGAGATTAAAGAGACAGCAAGTGAGGCAACATCCAATAAAGTTATACAGGATGTTCATAACACCCATACCTCCACAAACAAGTGATGCCAAGTCTGCAATCCTCCCTCAATCTCACAAGTGAATTTTGGTATATCTGTAGAATGCAGATCAAGGAAATGTTTACTCCACTAGAGATCATCAAGGTGCTTGAATTGGACTTCAATGAGAAGGCTGTAGAGGATAGTCACATTTTTAAGATTTCTTTGTTTCTTGTCAATAATGAAAGAAGGCATCAGACTCAAGGAAGATGGTCACTATGAAATGCCTTTGCCATATAAGGAAGATGGGCCCAATCTGCCAAACAACAAAGGATGTGCTATCACTTGATGCTGAGAAGGTTCCAGTGGAAGACATTGATAAGCACCCCACCTAGTACATTCCTCACCATAATGTTTATCATCCTCAAAAGCCTGGGAAAATTGGTGTTGTCTTTAACTGTTCAGCGAAGTTTCAAGATCTATCTTTGAATGGATTTGAATGGCCATTTACTAACTGGTCCAGAGTTGACAAACACCCTTGTAGGTGTTCTTTTTCATTCATTTCCACAAGGGTCCAGTGGCAGTCATGCATGATATAGAGTGAATATTTCATCAGTTTCACATGAAGGCAGAGGACTAAGATTACTTGAGATTCCTTTGGTGGGAGAATGGGAGAATCTAAAGTCACAACCATTGGTGTATAAAATGAAGGTACATTTATTTAGAGCAGCTTCATCACCCGGGTGTGCCAACTATGGCTTCAAGTATGTTGCAGCTCAAGGGCAATTTGGCTTCAGCAAGCTGCCATCTGGTTCATAGAAAGAAATTTCTATATTGGTTTGGGCTGACAAGTCTCTCATCAGTAGGAGAAGTTATCCAGCTGATTAGAGAAGCTAGGAAACTTTGTAGTAAAGGTACATTGCAGTTACACAAATTCATTACAAACAACCCAGAAGTAAAGGCATCAATTCCCAAAGAAGAATGTGCTTAAGAGACCAAGGATCAGGACTTGGCATTAAGTGAGATGCATCTACAGAGAGCACTTGGTGTTCAGTGGTGTGACCATCACATCAGACAAATTCCAATTCAGAGTAGTTGTCAAGCTCACTAGGAGAAGAGTCCTGTCTACTATGGCCTCCATATTTGTCCCACTTGGCTTTGTAGCACCCTTCATCCTTGTTGGGAAGCAGATCCAGCAGCAGATGTGTCAAGACAAGATCGATTGGGATTAACCATTTCAGGATGATCTACAGCCAGGGTGGGAGTCTTGGCTTTCAGATTTGCAAAGTTTGGCTGATGTGAAAATTCAGAGATGCTATCTTCCAACAACCTTTAAGGCGGTACAGCGTTATGAGCTTCATCGTTTCTCTGATGCCAGTGTTTCAGGCTATGGAGAGTGCACATATCTCAGAGCCATCAGCATACCAGAAGAGATTCATTGCTCTTTAGTCATGGGGAAAGCCAGAGTAGCCCCTACTAAGGTTACAACCATACCTGGGCTTGAACTGTCAGCAGCAGTAGTAGCTGTTCAAACAAGTGACATGATCAAGAAGGAACTAGAGATAGACAATCTACAAGAATACTTCTGGACAGACTTAAGAGTTGTTACTAGTTACATCAATAATGATGCCAGAAGATTCCATGTTTTTGTGGCAAATTGTTTTCAGCACATCAAACAAAGTACTTCCTAAGCAATGGAGGTATGTGACCTCTGAAGAGAACCCCACTGATCATGCCTCCAGGGGCCTCACAGCAGACGAGCCTATGGCTTTCAATTGGTTTAGAGGACCAGACTTTCTTTGGCATAATGAACCTGGCATTTAGCCATAATACCCAGGCAAAGGAACAAAGATCATTACTCGATCGTCTTCTCAAGTTTTCTGATTGGACAAGAGTGGTTAAAGCTATCACCTGACTGAAGCGACATGCCAGGGAAGCCAAGGGTCTCAGGACAGGGACCAGCGAAGACATAAGTCTAGAAAAGAGAAAGGAGACAGAGCTCACCATTATCAGAATAGTTCAAGAATGAGCCTTCTCTAAAGGAAAAAAAAAAGTTTCAGTAGGTGAAAACCAAAGATAAGGTAAGCAAATTATGTAAACTGAATCCCTTCTTGGATGAGCATAGTGAGCACACTCAGGGTGGGAGGTCGCTTCTGCATTAAACCCAGAAGGTCGCTTCTGCATTAAACCCATATGTGAAACATCCAGCAATCCTTCCAAGACATAGTCATGTCTCAGCATCACTTACCAAGCACCATCATGAGCGAATGCAACATCAAGGATGAGGGATGACAATAAATGAACTGCGATCTTATGGTATTTGTATCCTGGGATGCAGCAATGCAGTTTTTTTCACACATCTACAAGTGCACTAAGTGTAGGAAGTTTAGAAGATGCACTGAGGAACAAATGATGGCAGATCTCCCATGGGAACATATGGAGACAACCCCTCCATTTACATACTGTGGGATGGACTGCTTTGGTCCTTTCTATGTCAAAGATGGAAGAAATGTGCAAAAACGCTACAGGCTTCTTTTTACTTGACCACTGATACCTTCATTCATGCTCTATGTGCTTTCATTGCCATACGTGGAACTGTTCAGCAACTTCGATCTGACCAAGGCACCGATTTTGTTGGCACAAGATGAGAGTTTATTGATATATTCAAGGAAATGGAACAAGAATTGTCGAAAGAACTAGGCTGCTAGTTCATCATGAACACTCCAGTCATATGGGTAGTATCTGGGTGAGGCAAATTGAACTTTAGAACTCTAGTGTGTGTCTTGACATCCCTTCTGGACCAGTCAGGCTGTAGGCTCGATAATTCCTCTCTGACAACTTTTCTTGGCTATCGTGAATAGCAGACCTTTAACTACTGAGCATCTAAATGATTCATCTGGTCCACAGCCTCTCAAGCTTAACCACATCTTTACTATGAAGTCTTCCATAACCTCACCACCTCCTGGACAATTTGTCAAGAAGGCTCTTTATCTTTGTAAGAGATGGTGTAGAGTGAAGTTTTTAGCCAATGAATTCTAGGCATGAATACCTTGGATAAAGGAATACCTTCTAAACCTTCAACAAAGACAAAAATGGCACAAAGGATGCAGAGACGCAAGAGTCAGTGACATAGTTACCTGCAAGATGATACTGCACCATGCAATGTGTGGAAGTTAGCTAAGGTGACAGGAGTGTTCCCTGGTGTGGACGGTCACATCAGAAGATTGAAGTTTTTGATCAGTTATTCCACACTGGATGTTAAGTCCAAATGTGTTGCTAAGCCTGTCTACGTCAAGAGGCCTATCCAGAAAACAGTTTCCCTACTACCCTACTACCCTGCAGACTAGAAGTTTAAGTGTTATATCTTGTCTCTACCATACCTTGGGTCAGTTCTTAAATCAACATTTAGTTAACACACTTTTAGGGTTAAGATTTTTAGGTGTCACTAAGTACAGTCAAAGGAAATCACAAGGTGGTAGTGATTTGGTGGGAATGTATCTGACATCAAGGTCAGTTTATATTTATTTCATTTTTGTTTTATTTATTCACAAATTTGTTTTAAATGTTTAACTTAAATTATATAGTGAGGACTTTTATTGTGCCAAGAAACAGAGAAAAGAAAAGATGGCGGATTCACAGAGAGTTTCTGTTCTGGAGTGTTCTCTAGTTTAAATGATTTCATTTATAATATCCTACGTTCCACAAGTTTATTTTTAAGGCTGTAAGACTTATAGTCCTTTTTCAGTAATAAACAGCCAGTGAAGTAAGTTTGGATTTGTTTCTTGCTCTCTTTTTCATGCTGTATTGTTAATGTAATTGTTAATGCTAAGGTAAATATTTGTTATTTTTATTTGTACATTATTTGTTTTATGTCTTTTATATGCTTTATTGTCTCTTGTATATTTATATCTTTTCTTATATATTTTAGTTCTTATGGCACAAAAATTATGCAGATTAGATCACTTCCACTAGATGAATGAATGAATGAATGTGAGAATGTGTGTGAATGGTACTCTGCAATGGACTGGCATCCATCTAGGTGAATTCTCCTGCCTCGCGTCTGCATCCAGTGTTGCTGGGATAGGCACCGGCTCCACCACAATTCTGACCATGAAGTTGAATGAATGAAAGAAATACTAAACTACAGTCTTTGCAAAAAGTTAGGTCAGAGAAACCTCATGTTGTGCAAAACACCAAATTTCAAGCAAATCAGAGTGGCGGGCATAATAAAAATCCTTGAGTTATCTATTTCTCAGTTCTATGATTTACAGTGTGTTTGATCATAAACTGATTATTCTGGCTGCATCACATTTATAGGGCAAACCCTGAAGGACATGTACTATGTAACAGAAAAATCCCACTTTCTCTCTGCCCAGCCCAAGGACAACACAAAGTACAATAAAAAACAGCTCAGGCAGCAGTAGCATCTGTTCTCCAGGCATGTGACTCCATACACAGATGTCGGAGCCCAGCTGTTAACACACGATCATTTGTATATTTGAGGAGCGCTATCCCATTTGGGCTTCCTTCTCAGATAATTATTTTCCCCTTTTACAATTATCTTCCTATGACTTTATACTTAGTTGCATGTGTGTGCACTTGCATTTAGGGATACCCAACTGAAATACACACAAGCACCAACACCAACCACTGTAAACTACAATGGATTCATTATACTGAAGATCCAACTTGCATTATTTAGCACAGGATGTCCCACCAGAATCTGGGTGTTGCCTGATATTTCCTCTGTCCTATAAGGGATCATTAATGACACTGGATGGGTCAAGATTCACTTCCATCACAACTGCTGTAATATCCGTGGAAAGGGTAGGTCAAGTAGTGATATGATGGTATACTGTGATAAGGATGTCTGAAAAAAAATTCTACCTCTAATGCTAGTACAACACTAATCTAAAACCCAAAAATATTCCCTGGAAATATTCTACAGGGTGGCTTCCTTTTCAAAAACATTCCAGATGAAAATCTGAAACTGTCTGCATTGTTCTGATAAAGAACAATGAAGGCTAAGAGACTTATAAAACCATTTATACAATATGAACACAAAAATGTGAATATTAAAAATATTCACAAGAATATTAAGCCATGAATATATTAAGCCATAATGTTGGGTTACCATATATTAGCATACTATACAGTATGTAGGCATATTAAATACAGTTATCATATCATGTATTTATAGTATCTCACCCTGAAGGTTTATGTTTTACCATCTATACACATGGACAAGCATCATGTACCCTGTAAAAGGATAAGTGTGCATTCTTAAAACATCCTCAGAGTTTAACATGAATAAGCGCAACATGCTAATGCACTAAATTAACATCTTTATGCATCATCAACCATGGCGATAAATCAATTCTACTGAACAGGAATTGTGTTACCAGGAGTATGTGACACAATGTTGTGTTTCAGGTAGAGGAACCAGTGTTACCCACACTCAGACATCATCTCTAGAGATGAGAACATAACAGGTACACACACACACAACCTTGCCTGAACCTTACCCGTCCCACAGCAAGAGTGGTCTGACAGATGAGGCGAGAGCAGAGTTTAGGACTTGGCTGTATGACCCACCCCACAACCACATGCACCCACACACGCACACACACCATCTCCTTTCCTCCTTACAATACCTCAGTAGGGGCTTCCCCTTGCACTACATTAGAGACAAGGGTGTGCGCCTTACCTGTCCCCCACCCACGCACAGTTTTCCCTATGGATGAAAGGCGGGTGCTTTAAATTTTCCCATCTCAAGTTGAGAGTCAATTTGTTATCAAATCAAGCATCAGGCCCCTGATTTATTGCTATTCAGCACTCTCGCTGATTTATATGCATAATGTAAAACAGATGCCTTATGCAATGCATATTTATGGTGAGCCCTGCTCAGACAAGATTTATTATAGCTTCTTTCATTGGGTGTGCGCATGTGGTGCTATGATGACTTGTATATCCTCTCAGCTGCCAATGGCAAACCCATTAAAAAGAGGTGTGACTATTAATATACATTGTAATACTGACAGCTGTTAATTTATAACCCCTCAACTGGGCTCTTTTTATTCTCTCTTCTTCTTGTCCAGGGGGATGTCTTTTTATGGTATGTAGTGTACAGATGTGACTAGATATATGTATCTGTGTAGTATATGTGTGTGTGTGTGTGTGTGTGTGTGGTGTGCATGTGTGTTTTAAATCATGTGAGTTCTGTTGCTCTGAAGTGGGGTTTGTTGTCGGCCCTTTGTTTGCGCTCTATTGATTTATGGGATTCTCTCCCCTCAAAGCCTCAGGCTTTCTAGGCCCTAACTGCCCTCTCCTCTGTTCCTAGACCAGTGAGAAAGCTTAAGAGCCTGACTAACACTGCAAGCAGCCTGCTCATGATATTAAGTTATTGATGATACATTTCTGTAGTGATTTCATTCATTAGTTGCTCTGTAACTTTGACAAACACACACACACACACACACATATGTATGTATATATATATATATACAGTCAGGTCCGGAAGTATTTGGACAATGACATAGTTTTTGTGATTCTGCCTTTATACACCATCACAATGGATTTGAAATAAAACAATCAAGATGTGATCAAAGTGTAGACTTTCAGCTTTATTGTAAGAGGTTCCACAA
>CM075008.1:15147758-15165703 GCA_037576675.1 Pangasius sanitwongsei
TAAAATTATGGTTATATTTACAATTATGTCACTTTGTCCAAATACCTTTGAGCCCCTGAAAATGGAGGTACTTTGCTCAAATCCTAAATCTTAAATGCCATGTTTTGTGGAAACTCTTAAAATAAAGCTGAAAGTCTACACTTCGATCACATCTTGCACAAATCCATTGTGGTGGTGTATAAAGGCAAAATCACAAAAACTCTGTCATTGTCCAAATACTTCTAGACCTATATATATATATATATATATATCGATAGATAGATAGATAGATAGATAGATAGATAGATAGATAGAATGTGTGCAACTTGCTATGGGTGCTACGGGTGTTTTGGGCACTTCAGTTCCATTCAAAGAAGCCAAGAATTTAATACACACATTCACCCAGGTTAGAAGCACAGTTCGAGTCTGAAAGACAAGATGAAAAGCGTTGAGTAATCCCGCCACATTAAAAGCAGACAGGCTCTGACATTACAATACTCACAAAACGGCAGAGGAATATTCCAAAGCAGCCACTTATGTCATCTCTCTGCAGCTGTCACTCACGGATAGCCTATGAAAGCCCCCCTTCAAATGAGAGCATGCAAGATTGACAGAGTTAAAGGAAACTCAGGGCCAAGTAATGAAATTAACTAAGAGTTTTAGCATATAATAACAGGGACGATGTTTTTTGTTATTAGATTAATATTTTTAAAAAAGGAAAAGTAAAATTCATGTGCAATGCTTTGAGACTATAAAAAAAAAACTCAGAAGTAAAAAAATCTATATTACCTAAGACTAAGTAGTATCCATTACACCAGTTTTACTTAAACAATGAATTAGACGCTAAAAGATCTCAGATAGCATAGTGTCCATAGCACACAGACTTACTTCATAATAAGGTGATGATGATGATGATGATGTTTTTTGATCAGGTCCTCAAAACAAGAATAACAACAACAATAATAATAATAATAATAATAACAATAATAATAATCATCATCATCATAATCATAATCATAATTAATAATTTTTTTTCATTTTGTTTACAAATTTGCATTTATTTACCTTGTATATTGATTATAAAGAATTACCTTTAAAAATTTTATTAAAATATTTCTAGATTTAAGATGTCTCCATTACTCCCTTTATTTAAACAAGCAATAAAAGAGACACCAAATACTATGTTACCCCCAGAATACATATTTTGAATAATCCCTCATACACTGAAGTGGCCTTCTTAAAATCCGGATTTGTTTTATGAGAGCAGGCCATTTTTATCCTACACAAATCCAATACTTTATTCCTCCATGCAAGTCCAATGTAAATGTGTTTATTAAAAAAAATAGAAGAAAATGATGTCCCCAGCTTGGGAGCACTTTCTCAGTAGGGAAACAAAGAGAGGCTGAAAGTGCAGTATAACTGCTCCCCCTGGTGTGCAGCAGCAGCACTTAAACCAGGGCGAGTCTCACAGACAGGAAGCTGGTGAACCCAGCTGGTTTTTAGATGGCTGGATGAAAGTGGGGAGACACTAATTCTTTCCAGAGAATCCAATTAAAGCATCACACCCATGTGGGGAAATATTTCTCACCCTTTTCCATCATTCTGTGGCTGTAGCACACCCACAACAAAAAATCAGTATCTTTGCATATTCATGTTTAAAGGGAATGTTATTTATGTTAAAATTAGTATTGTTGTTAATTTAAATAAAAAATAAAAAAAATGTCTAAATATATATTATACAGTCAGTTCCAAAAGTATTTGGACACAATTTTTGTAATTTTGCCTCTGTACACCACCACACTGGATTTGAAATGAAGCAATCGAGATGTCAATGAAGTGTAGATTTTCAGCTTTAATTCAAGGGTTTAATTCAATCCACTGGCAGCCATACATGTCTATGCCATAACACTGTCTCCACCATGTTTGACAGATGATATGGTATGCTTTGGATCATGAGCCCTTCCTTTCCTTTTCCATACTCTTCTCTTCCTATCATTCTGGTACAAGTTAATCTTGCATCAGAACTGATCAGGCTTCTTTTGAGGTTTTTTAGCAAAGTCTAATCTGGCTTTCCTGTTCTTGAATGTTACCAGTGGTTTGCATCTCGAGGTAAACTGTCTGTATTTACATTAATGAAGGTGTCTCTTCTTGTTTGTAGACTTTGACAATGATACGCCTACCTCCTTGAGAGTGAGAGTTGTTGTGAAGGGGTTTTTCTTCAACAAGGAATTCTGAGATCATCCACTTTAGTTGTCTTCTCTGGTCTTTGGTGCACCAGACCTTTGGTGTTGCTGAGTTTGCCAGTGCATTCCTTCTTTTTAAGAAGGACCAAATTGTTGATTTGGACACTCCTAAAGTTTCTGCTTTCTCTCTGATAGGTCTGTTTTGTTTTTTCAGCCTAATGATGGCCTCCTTCACTTGCATTAACACCTCTTTGGACCATATAGTGAGAGTTCCTATGAACAGCTATCAAATGCAAATTCAACACTTTCAATCAACTCCAGACCATTTATCTCCCTAATTTGTCATGAAATAAGGAGGAACCAGGCAATATCTGTCCATTAAACTCAGTCAAATATCAGTCAATTGTCAAATTACTTTTAAGCCTGTGAAAATGCAATTTCAATTCAATTTTATTTGTCACAAAGCAGCTTTACAGAAATAAATGCATTCAAATTAAATTAAATCAAAATAAATTGTAAATGTGTGAATGTATCCCTAATGAGCAAGCCAGAGGCGACAGTGGCAAGGAAAACTCCCTGCGATGATATGAGGAAGAAGCCTTGAAAGGAACCAGACTCAAAAGGGAACCCATCCTCATCTGAGTGATAATGGATAGTGCAATTATAAATAAATCCCTTCTATAAATGTGCACTACATGCACAAATACTGCAACTGTGCAACCAGTAAATTCATTACAGTCTCCACATGTAGTCCAGTTTGTTGAACCTATCCACTGTCCACTGATGGAGACCTGAATGCACAACTGCTTGCAGCAACCATAGCCCTCAAAGCCACCACAGCAATTGCAGTCCCAAGCCATCACAGTACAACTCCCCATATGAGATCCCCAAGCCATCTCCACGGCCCCCAAGCGACACCATCCCCAGCAATCCCTATGATCTTCGGGCCGTCCATGTGGGGCCACCCCCAGCAGCAGCGTGCAATCTCCAACCGATGAGAAACAGAAGTAGGGCATCAGGATGGATCAAGCAGGTCCAGAGAGCAGAAGGGGTCAGGATCACTGTTATCTCAGGAGTAGCATGGGTAGCTCGACAGAGAGAGAGAGAGAGAGACAGAGAGAGAGAGAGAAAGAGGGAGAGATTTAATGGTGGTACTATGAAAAAATGGCTGTAATTCCTAAATGATTAATGCAATATTTTTCTTAAATCCATTGAATTAAAGCTGAAAGTCTACACTTCAATCACATCTTGATTGCTTCAATTCAAATCCATTATGGTGTTGTACAGAGGCATAATCAAGAAAATTGTGTCACTGTACAAATACTTATGGACCCAACTGTATATACAGTATGACATTAAAAATATACAGTAGCCTATATGTATGAAATGTTTTTTTTTTAATTATATACAATGCAAACAGTCTAGTGTTTACATTAGTGTGTTATGAATGCATACAAAATTCCAACTTTTTGGATTAGCAACTAATTTAACTATTTTTCATATTATATATATCTAACCTGATTTTCCCTTTAAGACCCATAAAAATAGAAGCTCTCAGTCTTGTTAGTTTCCTGTTATGATTCATTAGTATGTATTCTGATTTAAACCATACTCAGGGACTGAAGTGGCCCGAAAGTACTAAAAATGTTTTGGAGTTAATAAGTCTCTAAAGTGTTAATGCACATGCTCTTTCTCTCTCTCTCTCTCTCTCTCTCTCTCTCTCAATCTCTGTCACTCACGCGCACACACACACACACACACACACACACATATATATATATATATACACTTGCACCCACCCATTGGGAGCTTCCCAGTCTGGATGTGCATACAAATAATTCATTTAAGCCCATAATTCTCAGCAGGCTAATTCCCCACAAAAGCTCCTCAGCATCCTTAAAATGTTAAATCATCATTTTCGGGAAAGCATAGAAATACTGAGAGAGAAAGGGCAGCTCATGATATGGAAAGAGGCTCTGTATGTGTGTGTGCTGTAACTTTTCTAGGGTGTCTAGAAGTTCTTGGACTGGTCCCTAAGTCAAGTATGTTGCCATGCAAGGGATTAGAGGTCTGCCAAGCCAGGTCTTAACCAGCAAGCCTGGAAGCCAGGCAGTAACCTGAACCTTTACCAGGTGTATGCCTTGGGGTCAAAGGGTGGAGAAAGCATGCAACACAAGACAGCGCCTCCATAAAAGCCCATACTGCTCCAATTAACCATTCGCAAACTATTTCGCAGCAGCAGACCTGCACTTCATCATGCCAAGGCCTGTTCCCTAGCACTTACACACATGGACAAGTACGTAATGTGGTCTATGTGGTCTAATAGAGAAAATGTTAATAGCATGCTAACGTCCCTTTTCACCACACACACACACACACAAAAACAAAAAAACAGGGGTCTTCTTTTTCTTTCAAAATAATATATGGCATCTTTTAAAAAGCTCCATTTTCTGCAGCCAGAGACCCATAACTGTTAAAGGAGTCGATCATTTATACACCAGTCTCTGTTAGGTGTTATTGGGTAGGAGTTAGAAGTTACAAAACACAGTGAAATTACTTACAATACACCTAACAGCATTTTATTTAGACTGTGCTTGATGGGGGAGGAGTAGTATCATATCATATAACACATTAAATGGACTGCAGCAATTTAATAAGAGTCCTGTCTGCTACATTTCACAATCACAAGGGGATGGCGAGTAAAGATCTCATAACATTAAAATGCTCTAGTTTCCTAATATTGGCCAGCTAAGTCCAATTAGCAACATTGACTGACATGCACTACCTAATCCAGCAAAAGTAAAAAAAAAATAAAATAAAAATAAAAATCAGGGGACTGTTGTGATAGCTGTATGTCAAAAATGGCATTTTATAAGATGCTATTACTATATATTGATTATCAACTAATCTATGTTTCCCAACCCATAAATCAACAATCTGGAATCTCTATATAAGTTTTTATAATATACTACAGTGCCACAATGCTGTGCTTATATATTATATGAAGGTACTAGTGCCATCTGATCAAAAGTTTAAAAATAATAAAAGTCCACACTGGTCCATGGTTGTGATACACACACATCCATCATCTTGTGTGCTACGTTTTTTTTTATTTGTTTGAGCTAAGGATAAAGCAGTTCTCATCTAAAGCTCAGAGCAGAACACATCTCAGCCGCATACGTACTTAATCACTTTATCTGCAGAAACAGTAGACAAACACTCTCAACACTAATTCAAAATTTCTCATTCAAAATTTCTCGCTCTCATTCAAAATTTACATTTGAAAAATATAGCATTTTTGACCTTACAGGAAATAAAAAAATCAATATAAGAAACACGTTTGTGAATGAGTAAGGAAGGGGGGAACATTTTTAATACTTTATGCTTTTCTCAGGTCTTCACTGGGAGTGCATAAATCGTAATGTAACACAGCGAGCTAATCTGCCTGGCCCTCTCCAGGCTTGGAGGGTTAATTGCAGAGGCTTGCCCTTGTGCACTGTGTTTGGAAAGGTGCTTCATGTAGCAAACAGACAATCCTTTGTGCTGCTTTACTTTAATCTATGACTTCATTAGGGAAGGAAATGGGAGTAAATACAAAAAGCCATTGTCTTACTATGGGGGAGGGTAGAAGGGGTGTGCAGCGCTTGCTTGATTCTGTGTAACCATTCTGTCTGTAATATTCATTACACACCTGGGTCTTGGCCTATTGGTCTCAATTATGCAGAGGAAGGGAATGACTGCTGAACACACAGATATACACCTCATTGTAATATAACTCTCATGAAACATGCACACTGTGACCCAAACTGGTCTCAACAATAACTGTATACATACACACACACACACACACAGTTGCTGGGAATCTGGCTTCAAGAGGAGCCGGACATGACAGTGAAGATTTCCCAAAACTGAAATGCTGTGGCATTGTAGCCAAAAATATAATGGTAGCTAATATTGATAATGTACAAAGGTGGCAAAAAACAATTTAGTATGACATGAAACTACCTTAGTAAATTGCTGATATTTTACAGGAAAAAATGTTGGCTATTATTACTCATAAAAGGAAAATCACAACACAAAGCTTGTTTTACTTGACTAGTAACGACTGCCTAACAGAGACATCTGCAGTACAACCATATTTGTTACAATTTCTCAGATTCAAAATCTTTAACTGTTGGCTGTGTTTGCTTTCTTTTTCAGTTTTTGCTCTGGCCCCTCCCATGTCCTCCCATTCACTCGTGCCTTGCTTTCTTCCCTTTTTTAGTGAAATGAATTCCAAGGCGTGCTTGCCAAATGACCCGTGACCATGGGCAGACAGGGTTTCCATTGCTGACTTTTACTGCCTCCTTCTCCCATCTCATCTCTCCATGCAAGAATTCAGCTCCACTCTGACCTAGAGAAAGAGCGAGATCACAGGACAAACCTGTTGCCTTGATGCCCTCCTAGGCCTGAGCTGACAAAAAAATCAGGATGAGAACAGCAAAATACGTGTGGCAAGCAAAAATAAAATCTCAAAGGATGTTGAAGAAAAAAGATAGTGGAGGAAAGGAAAAAAATTAGTGTAACTGAGAGCTGAGATTTTTTAAGGGCAATTATTTGGATTATCAGAATAAATTTTTATTCTTATTGTATAATTGTTTTCACAATATCTTACATGCTGATAGGTGTAGGCATGTTTCTTCTGGGGTCTCTGTAAATTTGCAGTGATGTGTTCTGTGTAAATTTTGCACATCTTTCCCTTCAAATAACTCAGCGTGGAGCCTTTGAGTGAGAAGCCGATTTTGATCTCTAATAGGATGTTATACCCTCCTAACCCCAGCAATGGCAGCAATATATCAAATACAAAATAGGTGGCTCACAGATGTCTACGATGTGAAAGACTAGCAGAATGGTAACAAAGTCTGGTAACAGTATGGTTTGGCTTATGGTCTGGACCTGAATTGTTTAAACTCACTAACATGGCATGTAATCCCACACATTCCACAATATGTTCAATATATTCTTTGTGGAAATGATGCCTAAAACAATTCTTAGGAACCCCTCTATGGTTGCATTTTTGCAATTGGTTGCAATTCTTAAATAATTAAAACATTTGTGTCACCTTGATCAATAGATATACACACATGCAGCCATTCCTCTGCTCTTCATCCTCCAAGCAGAGAGGTGAAACGTGTAAGTGTCTCAGCGTGCTTGTATGTCTGTGTACACGTGTCTATGAGCCCCTTGGGTGTCAAAGGCCTCTTGCTGAGCCTGGTACTTTGGGTAAACATGGAGGAGTGGAGCATAACAGGTTGCTGTCCCTTTTCATGTGTGCCCCTGCAGTGCTGTTAACCTTTGTAGAATGTGTATATTAAAACAGTGATAAGACTGTGAAGTAATTAGTTTATCTGAGCCTAACTCTGGCTGTAACCTAGGTTACCCTGTAACTTATTATGCTAGGTAATGTAACCCTCATTTACAACCAGCTTTTCTTTTGGGAACTCTATTTCTTTGCACATGTGCACCTCTTGATGTATGTATGTTTTTCATCCCACTGAGAGCAGGAACAAGCAGTGCAACTACACTTGAACAGGCTTTAGTTCATGGCACTATGTATAGAGTAGTAAAACATTAAAGAGGTTTTCCTGGAATTAAACACTAAATAGTAAACATTTCCTTTAATGATTTAGATCTATAATTTAATTACAATGTTGACACTTGAGTCCTGGACTTGAACACAAGCGATCATATTATTGTATATTGTTTACATATTAACTCTAAAGCAGGTCTGTGAAATGTGTTAGATAGCATGTGAGAACCCTTGTTTGGTCTGCATTCACTAAGCTAAGCTGCAAGCCACCTTCTGTTCAGCACATTTCTAATCATGTTTCTTTAGGCTCAACTTGATTTTTCGATGATGATCTGATGGTTGAACAGCCAACAATCATAGCTGTCAGATATCTCTTTCAAATCAGGTTTCACCACAAATGTAAGCACCGATCCCTTTGTGGTTTAGCTGGATCTAAATGCACAGCCTTAAAATTGAGCTTGCAGTACATTACTAAAAATACAGCAGGACAGTGCATTTGCTTGCTGTCCCAACTGTTTTGGTTATGCTTCACTCAAGGAGATGGAAATCCATTTAGAAATAATGGATTGTGACAGTATGGACAGAAGAGGACATTACATGCCTGATGCCAACTCCAATCATGCCACAGAAGTTCTACCAACATCATTCATGCAGTCTCTGATGGATAATCATGTTCCAAACTGTAGAAAAGTGCACACACTCAGATGATCACCATTCAACTTGCTTTGAAACTGTCAGCTTATCAAAGTGATTTTTGACGTCATTTCACATTTACTATAGTGACTGGAAGCAAATGAGTTGTGACATAGCTACACTGAAAAAAAGAGTAAACGTGGTTGGTCCGATTTAAGAGAAGCTATAATGTATAGTTTACAAAAAAATATTTAGTTACTAATCAAAACATGATTTCAATGTTTATACTAAATTTTATTTTTTTAATTTTAAAATTCTTTTGAGTGAGTATGATCCATTGGCCTATCCAGTCACCTTATCAAATCTCACAAGGATGCTGGCACTGACTAAATTAACTTAATTCAAAACTATGCTGTGTTGTAACACAGTGGGTAACTTTGTGGTCCCACAGCCCCAGGGTGCTAGATTTGATCCTGTTTCATGTGAATTGATTTACATGAACAGTTTTAAATGTATATTGCTTCTTTTGAGAAAAAAAAATGATTAATTAAAATAGCTAACATGATTAATTAAAAACCACAGACAGTCACCATAGACAGTCACCCAAGCTGAGTTTTGAGCCCAAAAACCCAAAACACTAGTGTTTTAAGGCAGCCACACTACCCACTGTACCACCATGCCATAAACAAGTAAATTAAGTTTAGTGAACACCAAATGGGTTAGGTTACTCATTAATTTATAAATGAGTTTATGTACTACATTAGTTACAAAGGGTTTTGGGAAAAGAACAAGATAACGAAGTACTTACAAATGTTACGAGTGTTACAAACGTTTTGGGAAAGCCACCCCCGTATTTTTTAATTTAGTTAATATGATAACCCAATATGGAAAGTAGTCAGTTAGTTGTCTGGGTCCATTATAATTACCATACATGCCAAAATTATAAGAACATTAAAAGCATGAACAATTACATGTGTACTGACTTACAGTGGATGTGAGGATTATGCACAAGCTTTACTCTTAATAATGAGAAAAGGATGGCAGCGTGATAATATAAGCAAAATTTGTAGGAATGTACGCTGAATAAATTTCATTTCTGTTTGTTTTGCTTTTTATTTTCATTCTTTGAGCTGTATTAATCCCTGCTATTTCTTAGATCTCATTTTTTCTGAAGTGGCACACTAAGCTACAATATGCTCCCCACTGTCATATCTCTTGCTAGTATTACTTGTAGCAGGCTATTTTCTTTTTGTCAGTGTTAGATCAGGGTGTAATCTTGCAGCCATGTGCACCATGAGACCATAAGCATAATACAAAGACATCACTCCGGAGCCCCTTCCATCCTGCTCTTGTGTCACCACTTGAGATCTCAATCTGCAACTTAAAGGGCCCTTCCCTTGCTTTGTGCCCAGCCAGAGAGGTTACTTCAAGAAGGAGAGGGGACAGGAATTGTTATATTCGAGAGGGAGACTGAGACAGGAAAAAAAAAAAAAAAAACAGAACAAGGGCGTAAGGAAGACAGGCAAAGGGAGATGAAGAGATAGCTGGGGCTTGGTGTCTGTGTGTGTGTGTGTGTGAGTGTCTGTTTCTTTGTGTGCAAGCATGTGTGTACTTGCACTAAGGGAATCAAGCTCCCTGGGGATCAGATCCTGTCATAGAGATCACAACCAACTGTCATGCGCATACTAGAAGTTTGAGAAGCACTGGTGTGGAGTGGAGAAGATGAACAAAAAAATGAAAGGACACTAAGGGTGTACTTAGACCAGCGTGTTACTCAGACCAGAGTGTTACTGCGGTTTGGTGAATAAATGTGATTTTTAAAAGCAACAACAGAAGATTGTGTTAATCCTTTATTAATCCAGCAAGCCATCTGACTGCTGAGATACAGGAATATACCTACATCACATAGTCATAGCAGCTACAGCTATCAGTGATTCGTATTGCATTATATACTGTATATTACGTATGTTGACAGGAAAAAATGATGATGGTCACTTCTTTAGTCCCCCACATATGTTCCAGCTTTCTTCCTCTCTCTGTCTTTGCAAGACTACACACACACACACATGCACGCACGCACACACACACACACACACATTGACATATGTTGTATGTCAACATATAGACTACTTTTTTCCTCCTGCACAAATGCTATTAGCTCTAGCAATATGGTCTACAGAAGGGCAAAGGTATCACCATTACCTTACATTAGAGGCTTTTTTTATTATTATCATTTCCCTCTTAGCCTTTACCTGCCTGCTTATGTAGTGATGAGAGCAAACTGCTGTGAGTTTACATGACTCAATATGCACAGCTATCATCTCCATCAGTGCTATTTAACAAGCCTTCAGAAAAAGATCTGCAGTGCACTGTAGATGGGTTTGTAATTTTTAGAACCCAGCCATGTTATTATCATCTAATACACCAAGACAAGTTGATAATTATATACAATTATAACGACGTACCTGCTAGGGTGTGTATAGTAAGTCTTAAGTAAGGTACTGCCACAGCAAGGACTCCCACAGGCTCTGACTTTTCAAAAGCTTTATAATTACCATATTACATAACATATTACTATATAACATTACAATATCATTATTTAATACTGAATTGTGGCCCAGTGCAACTGGCTGAGTAGGCTTTAATGCTGCTATTAACAGTGTGAGAATATAGTACAGTGAAAGAAAGCAAAGTGGGGGTGGTCATTGCATCATTGATCATTTGCAACATGTGAGGCTTTGCCAGTTCGTGACAGTCAGAGCACTCTGATCTAGCCCATTAAAACACACACAGCAATGTTCTCCTTTTTTATTCAATGAATGGCTTTATGCCAAGTTTCTCATGTCCAACCAACCCCAACACAGAGGAAATGTTGGCTTGAATCAAGGGTCAACTGTAAATATTCACTTACTGCAGTGAAAGATTCTTCACAAGCAAAACCACAATGTCATAGCAGATTTCTACTTAAGAATATAGATGTTTGGGGAATGTAATGCTGAAGAGGATTTTTTTTTTTTTGTTAGGTGCCTTCCTTTGTAACTCTCAGGATTAACAGGGTGGCCTGAAAGTGCCTGATAAGTTTAAAACTGTGGATGAGAGACGGGTGAAAGACACTGTAGATCAGGACACAGATGACATTAGAGATAGCCATAAATCAAGCTATGCTCTGTATATCCAGCTCCACTGTGGTTACTTGCAGGAAGGAGATAAACCCCACATCTTCCCAATCACAAAAAGTTGCTGTAATTTTTATATGGAGCAAAAACATGAAAATATGTATCACATTAACAAAATTCACAAAATTTACAATTTTTGCCAAAATATTGTGAGGTGGATATATAAATGAGATTTTAACAGCAGTATAACTCAAATGTATGCACAATGCGTAAAATGCGTGCAGATACAGGTCAAAAGCTTCAAATAGTCATATCAGTCTTCCAAATGGGGAAAAAAATGTGATCTCTGTGACTTTAAGCGTGGCATGGTTGTTGGTGCCAGGCAGGCTGGTTTGAGTGGTTTGAGAGAAGATTAGAAAAAAATATCACCTGGTCTTTTTCCAGTCTTCAACTGTCCAGTTTGGGTGATTCTGTGCCCATGATAGCCTCAGATTCCTGTTCTTGGCTGACAGGAGTGCAACCTGATGTGGTCTTCTGCTGTTGTCACCTATCCACATGCAACTGTACACTCACTGTCCACTATATTAGGAACACCTATACATTCATGCACTTATCTAATCAGCCAATCATGTGGCAGCAGTACATGCCTCACAGACCACTAATGATCACTCTAGCTAAAATTTACAAGTCCAGCCAGGGGTTTGTAAAGAGTAACATGATGATAACTGATGAGGCACATCATTTTGCCTTCCTCATGAATTTATCTTATAAAGTGTGGTGCCATAGTGCATTGTTCTTCCAGGACATTTTGAACAAATACCTGGTTGTCTCTACCAGGAGGAATTCATTGTTCAACAAACTAAACAGCCCACAATGAAATGTTTGAGGGACACTGTATTAATGTTTTGCAACAACCATCTCATTCTCTGGATTTAAAAGCTATTAAAAAAAACCCTGCAGTCTGAATCGAAGAGGAAAGTCTGCCTGCAAAGACCTAAGAATATAAAGGAGCTGAAAATTGTTCTGTATTGGGGAGTGCCCAAGATACCTCTACAAATGTGTCCCAACCTTGTTACACTTTTCAGAAATGGTGCAGTGCTAGTATTCTGTCCAAGGGAGGCTTCATCAAATATTAGTTGTGAAGTACCACTATTTTTGAAACCAGTGTCTTTTATCTTTGAAAACATACAGTATAGTGATACCTTAAAAAGTGTTACTGTTCACGCTCAATATATTACTTGTTCCATGTTGTTTGTTAATGCATTCATATGAATAGGTATTTTGTTCATTTTTATGAAGGGTGCCAAAATTGGCAATAGTTTGGAAAATAGATTTAGTTATCTATTATATAAATGCATAACTGTACACAATCATTCAATTCAATTCAATTCAGTTTTATTTGTGCTTCTAACAATGGACATTGTCACAAAGCAGCTTTACAGAAATATATAAAATCAGGATATAAATTTTACACACTAGACTCAAAAGGGAGCTCATCCTTATCTGGGTGACACTGGATAGTGCAATTATAAATAATTCCCTTCTATAACTGTGTACTACATGGTAAAAATTTGCAATTGTGTAACCAAGAAAGTCATTACAGTTTTAACATGAAGTCTATTTTGTTGAAGGCATCAACTGTTCACTGAGACTTGAGTACAAAACTTTGTGGCAGTTGCATTCCTAAAGCTATCATAGCAACTGTAGTTCTAAGCCACTGTAGGAAAACTGTTCATATAAACTGCAGTCCAAAGCCATCTTCATGGTTTCTAAGTACTACCATCCACAGTAATCTCATGTGTCTTTAGGCTGTCCATATGGGGCCATCCTCAACAGCAGCAAGTGGTTTTCAAGTGATGAGAACCCTGACCAGAAGTAAGGTATCAGGATTGAACAGGCAAGTCCAGAGAACACTGCTATTTCAGGAGTAGCATGTGTAGCTCGACAGAGAGAGGGTGAGAGAGAGAGAGAGAGAAAGGGAGAGATAAAGAAACAGAGATTATTAGGTAACTCTGTGTACATCACATGAAGTGTATGCTACGGTGGTTGACAGGAGGCCAAAAGGCTGTAAATACAAAAAAAAACAAAAAAAAAAAACACATGCAAATATTCAATTCAATTCAATTTTATTTGTATAGCACTTTTAACAATGACCATTGTCACAAAGCAGTTTTACAGAAATAAATACATTCAAAATACATTAAATCAAAATAAATTGTACCAGTTTGAATTTATCCCTAATGAGCAAGCCAGAGGCGATGGTGGCAAGAAAATACAGAAATTCCATCCAAAATCAAAAAACACATGCAATGAACAGTCCTGCTTCTTTTTTGTATGGTCTCCCAGGTCTCTATCACACGTCCTTCGGAAACATTTCTGTTTTGTTGTAAACCATTTCCGTTATGTTTTAAGCTTACTGTAGCGTTTCTGATTTTGTGTGTGTTTTCTGTATTTGCACCGTATTGCCACCCTGTCTGTACCATGTGTGTGTTGCCCATTTAATGCATCTGTTTCAATATTTGCATGTGTTTTCTATATTTGCAGCACACTGGCCCCTGTCAGCCACCATAGTATGTTGTGGGAAATAAACTTATGTATTTTGGTTCATCAGTCATTTTAGCAACTGTTAACTATTTTGTCTGTCACCCATTAAAAGCACACACAAAAAAAGCAAGATGCTGGTTCATGAACTCCAGTGGCCTTGATGACAAGCATCAGTTTATGTTACTGAAAATAACCCCTGAGTCCACTGCTGTGTTGATCTGCTCATCCTAACCTCCTGAATCTGTGACATGGGCAGGCTCTCTTTTGTCAGTGAACTTGTAGTAAATGCTCTTAGGTCCAGAATAGCTGTCCATAGAACCCCCTTTTTTCATCAGCATTCTACAAATTTGTTTCACAATTTGCCTTGACCATTTGAGTTCTTGCATGTCTGCAGTGAATTATGGTTCAGATATTGCTTTAATGCTTTAAATATCTCCCCTTTTATGTTATTTAATGGCCTCTTAATAAAGCTCTGCTTTCCCACTTCAGAAAGTGTAGTCAGGTGGAAAATAGGTGCTCTGTTTTTGAGGGGAGTTGCTGAGCTCTGGGCAAGTTTATGATCGTTCGATTACATAAAGTATATCCACTATTCTCTGTGTTACTGTCCCTTTAAGAATACATGCTCGTGCGTATTTTGTGAAGTAAACCTAAAGTGAACCAAAAATTTAAACCGCGGTTTTTCAGTTGGCTGGCACGGAGAGAAAAACGCGGCCATGTACACTGTTCAAGCCTCTCTAACTTAATTTTCTAGTGACTGGTTGCACTGAGAATTAGTTGGCTCAACTAAAGTTCAGTGAACTGCCTATATTAAGTTGTGGTGACAAACATGTAACGTTAGATGAAAGAAAGAGAAAGCTGTGTCAGTTAATTGTTATGTTCACACCATATACAGCTAGTTGGTTCAATAAAGAAATTTGTGTTGTATTAGCTCTTTTTGTTTACTTCACCTATTATTACAGTGAATCCTGGAAGAAATGGGCTGGAAAAATTCTTTCAAATCTTCATTAAAAAAATAAAAAATAAAAAAATAAATAAAATAAAAATACTAAAGCTACACTTAAAGCCAAAAATAGGTTTCTAAATCGCTGTATGTCTTTTACAGTTATAAAAAACAAGTAAACAAGTCTGTAAACAAGTCGAACAACTGAATAACTCTGTATCAAAACATCTATCAAAACTAGGATAAAAAAATAGAGCTTCCCAATGCAGAGTCTCTTGCCACTGTGATATCCATGTTCTAATTAATCTGTACTAGCCTGTTCTTTAGAGGCTACACTCTTGCTGTGCACTCATTTCCAAGGTGCAGAAAGACCTTCTGGACCACCTCAAAGGTTTTTTTTTTTAGGTCTGTACTATACTGCATATTCAGGGCATACAGCAAACCAAGAATGATAGCATCAGTGAAGTCTCCTATGTCTCAGTATCCTATGGATTACATAAAATATTATACTTTTAGTAAGGTTTATAATGAGTAAACAACACAGGCTAACACCAGTATGTTCAACTCCCCATGAGTAACTTCTTGAGGGTACCTCTATGTCATGGATTTCCTTATCTAAAGCTCAAGTCTTGACAATATTCTGCATAGTTAAGTACTGCAAAAAGTTAAACTGATCTTAAAAATTCACTAATCATTACAAATTACTAGAATGGTCTTTGAAATTGATGTCCAGTCCCTCAAGTACAAGGGAAGCCCCTGAAGAACAGTAGATCTTCTATGTTCTGTTAAGTCTGTGGTCAAAAAACAAGCCAAAAGAAACAAACAAAAACAAACAGAACAAAATGGGTGTCGGGGGGAGGTGAATGTGTGTGGGAAGGAATCTTAACACAATTACAATTAAAATGAAGCACAGAAAAAAGCAATCCAGGTAAAAGAAAAATAGTAATCTGAATTATTATTCCACCTGTGCATCCAGCTTCTCCAGTAGAGCTTTCATTTCCCCCCTGCTTGTCTTGCTTTGGCACGGTACATCTTAAGCCACACCTTAGTATGATTGTCCAACGATGTGATTGGAGTGTTCACTTCAAGTCAGTACAACTGATGCATAGAAATTCTGCATGTACCTCTAAGAACAAAAGAGAAAGATAAAGAAATTGAGAGATTTGAGTTAAGAAAATAAACAGCAGATATATTATAGACAAATTCCAGTGACATGCAGAAGTTAAAAACTGTCTACCTGTTCCTCAACAAACAGTCCTGGTCATCACTGTTTAATTGCTGACACCAATAGTGGGTCCTGTAGGATTTGCTTTCTTCTCAAGGAGAAGGTCACCTCCATCTTGGAGTTCAAGACAGTCAAGCTCATGTCTCTCTTTTTCACCTCTTCCTCTATTAATGCCCTTTCTTTCTCCAGAGCTTCTTCATCTAAACTAATAGGATGATCAGGGAGGAAGTTTATTTCGGATCATCCGGGCCCCTTTTTATGGACCCTTTGGACGAATCTTGTCTGAAATGACTATTGACTCTCATCTCAGTGTACCCAGGATAACAGAGATTCTGATGGGGAATTGCCATATCATTCAAACTAAATTTCTATCCTTCCCATCCAGGGTCAAATGATGGAGCATTAAGACAGGGATGTTTCTCTACCAAAGCATGTGACACCATCTCTGATTCAGAGTCCTTGGGGTATCCTTTGTATGAATATAATGTTTCTGCCAACTTATCCAAGAGCTGCGTTTTGACTTCTCTTCTGATTTTCAAGGTTGTACCATTGTTTCTGAGATCATCATTGGCTTTCTGAAGCCTTAGCTCCATATCATAGGAGAATGAAGGTATTGGAAACTTGCCTGGCTACTGATCTGACCTAGATCCAGATGAAGAAAATTGTGCTGAACTTGACAAGGATGTTGATGACTGGGTGGATGAAATGCTTGCAGTGTCCAGAGTGAAATCAGACATACCAAACATACTGTGTTTAAAACCAATTCCAAGTGTAGTTTCAAAGTAGCATTGTCTGGTGGCAGCTCTGAGATGTCATGCAAATTACAAAGACCATTGTTGAAGTCTGGGTCTTCATACTGAATGAAAAAAACCTTTTCTGTTTGCAGTTTGGAAATGGTAGTGAGTCTGTCCAGTGAGGATGGAGAGGGTGGAGAGGGAACAAACAGTTTCCTGATATTAGCAGGCAAAAGAAGGACTTGAAGAAGTGTTGCGACCTGGGAGCAGGGAAAGGACAGGGAAAGTAGAAATCTCTTTGCTGACACCATAAATTGCTCACCAACTCTGTAACTCTGCCAGAGGATAGTAATCACTGAGATCTTGTGGGTTCAAAATGGCTATATCATTGTATGTACTTTCAGATCTCATACTGTATGCCTTCAAATGTTCATTAATGCAATTTATGTGCATTATTATCAGAATAATATGAATTGACAAAAATCTGGCATCCCACCACAGTCTCCAAAAGTCACAATTATTCCTTTGCTGTATAAGGTCCCATGCACTGTTGCATTTACAGAGACAATATACTCAACAACTGTCCTTGGTTTTGGTTAAAGAGAGGATATTTTAACCACTTTAACATTTTCAACATGTATTGGTGCTTTAAAGCACAGATTAACTACAGCTCAACTACTGGACCAAAACAATGAATTAGGTGTGGATAAGGTATTAATGTTTAGGATGCAATCGTTCATTGAGAAATACCTCAGTGAACAACTGGCAGTGACCTGAAATCTTACTCTCCAAATAGCAGAGAGACTCCTTTGATAAGTTTGAGCTAACCACTAACTCCACTATGTCTTTTAAGTCAATATCAATATCAATAATCAATTCCCATGCCTTTTCACCCTCAGGTACAATACCACATTTCAGAGAAATCAGTCTTAGGAGGGTCCCATTTTCATGAGAATGAGAATTTTATAAGAATGTGAAAACATTATATATATATATATATATATATATATATATATATATAT
>CM075008.1:15165803-15177241 GCA_037576675.1 Pangasius sanitwongsei
ATATATATAAAGACTTATCTATGTTTAACTATGTTAAAAAAAACACAGGCTTTCATGGGGTGTCCTAATTTTTTCACATAACTGTATATATATATATATATATGTACATATAACTCAAGCCTCTTTTGGCTGCTTTTTAGGGGTCGCCACAGCAGATCATTGGTCCGCATATTTGATTTGGCACAGTTTTTATGCCGGATGCCCTTCCTGATGCAACACTCCCCAATTTTATCTGGGCTTGGGACTGGCACTGAGAGCGCACTGTTGCATGCACACATCCACAAAAAGAGCACAGTGGATCCTTATCAGGGAACATGTTTTTTAAATAAAGATTGAAAGAGTTGTCGGAAGCTTAGTGGTGGTGACCTTGAAGTCATGCGACCATTGTGTAGTTCGTTTATAGTTCTAAATTTAGCTTTTTACTTATGGCGATTGTATTTAGGCTTCAAAATTCATAAAAGTTGTGTTCATTTGTAAAGAATATCTTAATGAAAAAAACTTGTAAGAATCAGAAACTTTTGTTGGTCACAGAGCTAATTTTCTGCAATAATCCAAAAGACAATGGAAAAATCCTGTTGGCTTTTTGTTGAGGGACCCAGGTCGATGCTAACGTCCGGGCTGGCCTACAAAAATACGTCATCCCTGCAGCACTCTATAGCGGTACTGCCTGGGGTTTATACTTAAAAATTTACCCCCAAGAATGTAAAAAATACAAAGAATAGATACTATAGCTATGTTAATCACCCAGTGGTAGGAGTTGCCAACTAATTTAGGCTAAGACTAACAACTTAGTAGAACTTATATTTAGCCAGTCACTAACAATGATTTTCACTAACTAAAGTAAACTAAAGTAAAAGTATGCTTTGGCTAGACATTAATATGTCCCAAATGGTTAGCTGTGATTAACTTGGGTGTGCTTCATACCCACCACATAAAATTCTAACAGGAAGATGCATCCAACTGCAGGACTTTCATATAGGGGTTACACTGTGTTTTGAGACATAGACTTGAAATATATATAAAAAAAAAAAAGAAAAAAAGCTCCATGAAACACAGGAATTTTCTAGTAAAATTGTCTAATAGAAAGTAATGTGAAATCAATACTAGCTAGCTATGTAACAAACTAAAATAAAAGTACACTGAGTAGGCATTAAAATGTCCCAAATTACTAGCTTAGAACTATCAATATACTTAATGTTAATTATGCTTATGGTAACCCACTACAGAAATTAATAATGGTGGCTACTCTTTCAAGGCAATCAATGCATCCCATTTTGTGCAGGCATGACAACCTTAAACATTTGGTTTTCATTTCGCTAGCTAACTTTAACATAATAAAAAAAAGCATTGTAAATAGAAGCTGAAAATTGCATTCAATAATACTAGCTAGCTTGGTAACATAGATGCCATAACAGATTCATATCAGACATTTCAGCTATCATTACTTAAATTGGTGAGCTACTCACAGAAGTGATATCGTTGGTGTTGGCATGCAGTTGTGCATTAAATGACCACAGTGATAAACTGACGTCTGTTCAAATTTAGCTATTAGCTGTTAACATATCTTAGCTAGATCTCAAGTGGACCAAAACAAAGCTAGCTAGCTGCCTATAAAAAGGAGTACTATGGAATAGTTGGGGAATAACTAGCTAACTACTGTTTTACAGAAATCACTGTTTATTTCACATTGGCTCATTATCAGTAGGTGACTTACATACTTTTACATAAAACGTTCTTCCTTGACATGCGCATGCTCAATAGATTCCCAGTGTATTGTTCAGCAAATGTATATTTTTTGTGCAACTTGAAAGTTTGGCTGAGCACAATTATACTCGCTCACTGAATATAACAATTTAAGTTGAATGGAAAAAAAATACACAGTGCTTGATAAAACATTGTTCTGTTTTCGAGCAGTTATTACCATATCGTATGTTGTGTCAACATACAATACACACTCACCATACACTTTAGTAGGAACACCATTTCAATTACACATTCATGCAGTTGTCTAAACAGCCAATCATGTGACAGGTCAAGAGCTTCAGTTAATGTTCACATCAAATATCAGAATGAAGAAAAAGTGCAATCTCTGTTACTTTAATCATGGCATGAATGTTGGTAGAAGATTGACTGGTTTGAATATTTCATAAACTGCTGTTTATGAAATAAACAGTGTAAAAAAGGGCACATCCTTGCCTATGCACTCACAAATGATGACTCTGCATGAGAATCCTTAAAATGTGAGGATCCAGACATTAATAACGTGTTGTCTTGGATGGAGAAGGACTCAAAGTGACCACCTCACAGACAAATGAGGGGGTCCTTGTTGGGCCTCAGGAAATTGTGGACAGAATTTAGACGTGAAGGACTATGCTTCTGTCTTCAACAGGGGACAGGCAAGTCTAGTGAATAGTCCATTAGCCCTAGTGCATTGTGCCTGGTCTGGCTCCTTGAGCATGTTCACGGTTGGCCAACATCTGCTCAATTCTCAACTGAACATGTCTGGGATAAAGCAAGGCAAACGTTTTACTGGCAGAAAGACATTAAACACTGGTGTGTGCAGTGCAGGGCCTGTCAAACACTTAGGTCCCCAGTGTCCAGACAGAGTGCTCCTATGGTGTGTTCCACGCTGAGCCACCCCCTGCAGAGGGTGGCTGAGGACATTCTGGAGCTACCTGAAACAACTAAGGGGAACAGGTATGTTCTCGTGGTGGATGACTATTTCACAAAGTTTGTTAACCTGTATGTGCTCAGCAATCAGACCACTTACACAGTTGCCCAGTGCCTATTTGGTGCCCTCTCGTGTGTTGGGATTTCAATGCTCAAGATGCAGGATGGTGTCGACCCTGGTGGAGCAATTGGACATGGCTTTCAGTGCTGTCAGGCTAAACTCAGCTGAGGCTTAGGAAAAACAGTGTCACCCAGATAAGGATGGGTTCCCTTTGGAGTCCAGTTCCTCTCAAGGTTTCTTCTCCATGTCGTGTCAGGGAGTTTTTCCTTGCTACACTCCAGAACAGAGGACACAGGTGCAGGTACTGCTAGGAAAATACTCCAGTACATTTGCTTCCTAGGATGAGGACTTAGGCTATACTGACAAAGTCTAGCATGAGGTATCATTTGATCAATTATATATAGTTATCGCTGTGACATTGCCAGTTGCTGTAAGTGCAGAAATGGTCTTCCAGGTATTAACACATCTTGGTGCTGCTCTATTTGAGGAGGCACTACAGGAAGCTATGATGCCTACTCAGGTTATTTACATTGTCATCGAAGATGCTGACTGGTTGCACAGGTAGACTGTAGCCAGGAGGAAAATAGGTGCACTGTTTTTGAAGGGAGTTATTCAGCACTGGTCAATTTTATGATCATTCAGTTACATATTTATATACATATTTAAATACATATTTGATCATTCAGTTGAATACAGTTACTTGGTCATATTTTCTTAGATTTTATTTGCAAAATTTCACTCTATCCAGTGTAGTTTCCATTAAGTCCTTATATTGCTTTGCATTGCACTACTTTATTACTAGTTACTTTGGCTATGCACCTGTTGCTCCCTTAGTCTGAGTGATAAGCAAATAAAGAGCTCCAAAGTGAATTGTGCCCTGAGTAGTATCTTCTCCTTAGGCTGCCGGCCAGGAGAAGCTGAAACCTGGGAAAGCTGCAGGGCCTGATGTGGGAACCTCCAGCACCTCTTGACCTGAGCTTTCAACAGGAGAAGGTGCCAGAGCTATGGAAAACATCCTGCCTGGGTACTGTTCTGAAGAATGCTACTCCCTCCTCCCTGAACGATTATAGACCAGTAGCTCTCACATCACATGTCATGAAGTTCCTGGAGAGACTAGTGCTTTTCCATCTCAAACTTCAGTACAGCTCTTTTCAGGATCTCCTGCAGCTTGCCTACTAGCCACAGGTAGGCATGGACGATGCAGTCATTTATCTACTGTAAAAGGCCCACTCCAATCTGGACTACAACACCTCCACAGTGAGAATCACTTTCTTTGATTTCTCAAGTGCATTTAACACCATCCAACCTCTAATGCTGAGAGAGAAAATGAGAAGAATGCAGGTGGACACGTCCATGAGTTTCTGAGTCACTGACTATCTGTTCGACAGACCCCAGGTTGTACGGCTGGGAACCTGCCTGTCTGAACGACTGCTGATCAGCACTGAAGCACCACAGGGAACCGTTCTCTCCCCCTTCCTCTTCACCCTGTACACCACAGAAGTACCAGTCAGATCTCTGCCACCTTCAGAAATTTTCTGATGACTCTATGGTGGTCAGGTACATCAGGGATGGACAGGGAGAGGAGTACAGGGACCTGGTCTTTGTACAGTGGTGCGGGAAGAACCATCTGCTCCTCATTGTGGCCAAGGCCAAGGAGATGGTGGTGGACTACAGGAGGAAGAGGACCACAACCAGCCTCATTATCATCATAGGTCAGGACATTGTGCTGGTTGACACCTACAGATACCTTGGTGTCCATCTCGACAACAACCTGGAATGGATGGTCAACTCAGAGGCAGTGTTTCTGAGGAAGCTCAGGTCCTTTAATATTTGCAGCAAGATGTTAGATATCTTCTACCAGTCTGTGGTAGACAGTGCAGTCTTCAGTCACAATATGCTGGGGAGGCAGCATCAGAGCTGGAGATGCAAACAAACTCAACAAAATAACCAAGAAGGTCGGCTCGGTCTTGGAAACGAGCGGTAGAGGAGGTCATTTGTACCAACAGCGATCACACTGGACAATAGCTCATCACTGTGCTATTTTGCACTGAGCCAGTCTTAGGATGAGCTCATTGGACGATAGTTGAACTTCAGTAGTTGAACTACCTCCATCCACTATTTATATCCATATGCACTGCCACTTTACTTCCATTCATTTTTCTGTTTTCACGCTGTTTAAAATGTTGACACCGTTGACAATGTTTATGCCACTTTACAATTCACTGCACTGCCACTTTACTTCCACTCAAGTCTGCTGCTTGTATCTACAATGTTTACACCCCACTGTACTACCACTATCATTTATAATAGGTGAATTTCCCTCTGGAATTAATAAAGTAATCTACCTATCTATCTATCTATCTATCTATCTATCAGACAGATGTTTGTATATGAAGACGCTTGTATATCAAATAATGTCCCTGGTATCGCTACTGCTTGCTAGCTAAGGGTAGCAAAATTTAAATTCGGCTAGCTAGACGCCTCATGCATGTTTCAACAGCGGGACTCAGTCAGTCAGTCAGTGAGCAAAAATACCTCTTCTAAACCAGCCTGCTAGGCAGTCCAACTGAATTTACTTTTAATACAATTGTGTACATCTGTTCCATGTGAATGAATTGTGTTATATTAACACATTAGTGAGACCAGTAATGAAAATGGATAGAATGATGGACTGACTGGCTGGCTGGCTGACAGTCAGTCAGTCAGTGAGTGAAAATGCCTCTTCTGGGTTTCAATAATGCCTTTAGAGTCTGTTTTGGTAATTAAAGAGGCATGCTCAGCACTCTTTTGAGGACTATATTAGTGTGCTTGTCACTTGTGACCACAGCAAAAGTGACTAGTCACTCAGGGTGAACAGTAGCTGGTAAGTGTTGCTTGCTTGTTTTTTAGTTGAAACTAGTTTAGTATTGGCTGTCAGATAGGAGCTGTAACTGAGCTCCCATGTTGCTACGAGCCGTTTACAGTTATTCATATTCAGTTTTGGCCAGGAGTTTCTCGTTCACACTTTTAGACTTTGTTTTCATAATTAAAGTGGTGTGCTCAGATGGGAAGCACCCTAATACCATGTGTTTAAAACTTTAGCCCTTTAATGTGTTTAGAAACAGCTTCAGCGAAAGTGTCAGCCCTCGTGTGAAGCCCTCATCGTATAAAGACCGAGCTTGTGTAAAGATCTGCGAGTCTACCTGCGCAAGTCCACTGAACCAGAACACAGACAAGACTCCACTCCATCCACTAAGTAACACTCTCTTCCTCTCTCTACTCATTTTCTCCAGCTCTTTATCTGTTAACACACTGATTGTGTCATCATTTCATCCCTGTTGTTTACCATAGGCACAGGCCATGGCGCACTCATAGAAAAGTATGCAACTTAGATAACCTACACTCTCTGCTGGTGGCCTCAGCAGTCTCCTTCTCGCTCTTGATCGGGCTATGGAACTGCCAATCAGCCATCAACAAGTCTGATTTCATTCCTGCCCTTGCCAAAGACTCCAAACTCAGTTCGCTGGCTCTGACTGAGACCTGGAACACCCGCTGCCCTGGCCTCCAATTTCAACTTCTCCCACACCCCATGGTCCAGGTCAACTGGGCAAGTTCAGTGAAGAGCTTTACATGCTGCTGTCTACTATCCTGGTTGATGGAACTCTTGTGGTCCTTGGTGACTTCATCATTCACCTAGACAAGCCACATCCAGTTGACCTTCGTGCTCTCCTGCCCACATTTGATCTCAAGCAGCTTCCCAGCCCAGCAACTCAAAACTCAAAAAAAAAAAGAAACAAAGCTGGTAAACAGCTCAACCTCATCCTCACACATAACTTCACCACACAAAATCTTCTTATTACTCCTGGCAACACCTCTGACCATTTCTTTATCCAGTTTTCTATTTCTCTTATTTTTCATCCCCTTCACTGTCTCCACCTTTAATCTCCTTTCATTGCAATCTTCTCTCTCTTTTCCCCACACACTTCTCCTCCATTGTCTCAACCTCTCTTCCCTCTAATAGCCACCTCTCCTCACTGTACTTAAACACCACAATAGACATGCTGTGCTTCCCTCTAAAATCTTCTCTTGACAGCATCTGCCCCAAACCTCCAGGCCAGCTTGCACGTCACCCCCTATCCCTTGGCTCTCAGAAGCTCTTTGTAACAACCGTACTAAGATCAGGGCAGCTGAAAGGAAATCAAACAATCCAACTGGCCTAACCAATTACCAAACTCTGCTCTCCTCTTTTTTCCCACATACTACCAGGAGAAGATTGGCTGCTCTACTAACAACCATACTCTCTTCACAACCTTTTCCTTTCTTCTCTGTCCCCCTCCTCCCCCTTCCCCACCTCTCTGACTGCAGATGACTTCACCACTTTTTTTTTCCAACAAGGATACATCAATCCGGAACCAATTCTTCACCTCAGACACCCATAGACAGACTCCTCCTACATGCAACTCTCAACTGTCCTCCTTATCCCATCTCTCAGAGACTGACGTGTCCACACTCTTCCAATCTAGCTATCCTACAACCTGTCCTCTAAACTCTATCCCATCTCACCTTCTTCAGGCCATCCTTCCCACACTACGAACTGCACTCATACACTTCTTTAACACATCTCTCTCCAGAGACACCTTCACTACCTCATTTAAGCAGGCCTACTTTACCCCACTGCTTAAAAAAACAACACTTAACCCTGCTGCTGTTGCCAACTACAGACCTATCTCCCTCCTCCCTTTCCTGTCCAAAACCCTTGAAAGAGCTGTTTTCAATCAATTCTCCACTTTTCTCACACAGAACAACCTCCTAGACACCAATCAGTCTGGCTTCAAAAGCAGCCACTCCAAGGAAAAAACTCAATTCAATGTTATTTGTATAGCGCTTTTAACAAATGACATTGTCACAAAGCAGCTTTACAGAAATAAATACGTTCAGGATATAAATTGTAACTGTATGAATTTATCCCTAATGACCAAGCCAGAGGCAATGGTGGCAAGGAGTGACTCTCTGAGACTATGTGTCTGAGCATTGAACAATAATTGAAAGGCTGTTCCATAACTGTGGGGCTTTGTAATAGAAAGCTCTACTCCCTGCTGTAACTTCACAATTCGAGGTACCAACAAATAGCCTGCACCTTTTGATCGTAGGCGTGGTGGATCATAAAAGGCCGTATGTTCACTCAGGTGCTGAGGCGTGAGACCATTCAGTGCTTTAGAGGTCAATAGTAGTATTTTGTAATCAATGCAAAATTTGATTGGGAGCCAACGCAGTGTGGATAAGATAGGGGTGATGTGGTCATATTTTCTGGTTCTAGTAAGGACTCTCACTGCTGCATTCTGTACTAACGGGAGCTTGTTTATGCACCTACTGGAACATCCAGACAGTAAGGCATTACAATAATCCAACCTAGAGGTAGCAAAAGCATGAACTATTTTTTCTGCATTGTGTAGTGACATTATATTTCTTTTCTTAGCAATACTTCTGAGATGAAAGAAGGCTATCCTAGTGGTATTATCTACATGAGCTTTAAATGAAAGACTGGAGTCAATAATCACTCCAAGGTCTTTTACTGCTGCAGATGATGAAACAGAAAGGCCATTCTGAGTTACTATGTAATCAGAAAGCTTACTTCTAGCTGCATGTGATCCTAGAACAAGTACTTCTGTCTTCCCAGAATTAAGTAAAAGGAAGTTAATAAGCATCCAGTGTCTATAGTTCTTTACACATTCTGGTGTCTCTCATCTGTCTTTGCTGAAACAAACAACTATGTGTCATCAGAATAACACTGGAAGCTAATACCATGTTTACAAATAATTTTGCCCAGAGGTAGCATATATAAAGAAAAGAGCAGTGTGCCTAAAACAGAACCTTGCGGAACACCAAACTTTACCTTAGTATGTGTAGAGAAGTCACCATTTACAAACTGATAATGATCAGTTAAATAAGACCTGAGCCAGAAGAGGGCTGTTCCCAAAAGCTGAACTAAGGTCAAGCAACACAAGCAAGGTCAACCCTGATCAGAGGCCAGAAGTAGGTCATTTACCACTTTAACCAGTGCTGCCTCTGTGCTATGATGAGGCCTATATCCTTACTGGTACATTACATGAATGTTATTCCTATGTAGGTATGAGCATAACTACTGTGGTACAACCTTTTGTAGGATCTTGGAGATAAAAGGGAGGTTTGATATTGGCCTATAGTTGGACCCTCAAAGGGATTGAGGTAAGATGTTTTAATCAGGGGTTTGATAACTGCTAGTTTAAAAGATTTAGGTACATAGCCAGTGATAAAGGAAGAATTGATTATTTTTAAAAGAGGTTTGACTGCTTCTGGAATTATCTGCTTGACAAAACATGTAGGTAAGGGATCTAGTATACATTAAAAAAATCATGAAGTCATCAATGCTATATAATGATTGTGTGCATGTATATGTTGTGGTCTTATTCCTAGTTAATTTTACTACAGTATTAAATAAGAATCTAGGATTATTTTTGTTATCTTCAATTAGGGTAGAGAGATACATTGATCTAGCAGCACTAAGACTCTCCTTCTATGCTGTTTGAAATACTACCAATTTAGTTTGACACCATTTATGTTCTAATTTTCAATGGTCTGTTTTAAGGTGCTTTTCTAATTGTTAGACTGGAATGCTAGCTTTTTCTCTCTAATTATTTTTCTTTTAAGTGGAGATACCTTATCTAGTGTGTAGCAGAACATTGACTCTAAGCATTCAGTTGCCTGATCAAGTTCTTTGGGACAGTGATCCAATCATGGTTGGAAACTCTGGGAGATTACTGATAAAACTCTGTGTAGTAGCTGACGTGAATGTACGTTTGATGCATTAGCGTGGCATATGTTATGATTAAGACACATTTTAAATGAGATGAGATAATGATCCGAGCGAGATAGCTTCAGACTGCGGAAATGTGACTAAATTTTCTATATTTAAACCAAATGTTAATATTATATCAAGAGTGACCACCACTATGAGTGGGTCATATTAGGTTCTAATTAACCCCTACTGAATCTAGACTGGACACAACTGCTGTTCTCAGAGGGTCTTCTGGGTTATCAAAATGAATATTAAAGTCTCCAACAATTAATGCTTTGTCTAAAGAAACAACCAAGTTAGAGATGAAATCAGCAAATTCACAAAGGAATTCAGAGTATGGCCCTGGGGGTCTCTAAATAATAATTAGCGGAATTGACTGGGTAGACTTATTTTTTGGGGCTATGTATGTTATATTAGTATAAAGAACTTCAAACGCGTTGAATTAATAACTACGTTTTTGTGTGATGCCTATATTATCATTATAAATAACTGCGACACCTCCTTCTCTGTCAGTTAGATGGGGCTGATGTATACAGGATGTATACAGGAGGACTAGCTTCATTTAATGCTACATACTCATTTGGTTTAATCCATGTTTCTGTTAAACACAGTACATTAAATTCCTGATCAGTAATAGTTTCATTAAAAATAAGCACTTTAGACGTAAGAGATCTAATATTTAACAGTCCTAGTTTCAGATCAAAGGTGCTGGCTGTGCATTCAGTATGATCTAATTTTATGTTAATTAGGTTACTAAAAGGAACTTTCTGAGTATTTCTACATTTGTTTTTACCTCGGGGAACAGACACAGTATCAATATTTTGGAACCTAAGTGATGACTCAGTGCAGCTAGCAGATGGTCAGTTTAGCCTGCTTGTCTGCTCCCTGGCCTTGGCTCTGGATTGTCACAGATTAACTAGGCCTGTTCTGAGACTATGTGATATACTACAAGAAATGAGAGCAGCACCTTCCTGAGTTGCATGAACACCATCCTGCCCTAACAGTCCAGCCTTGCCCTCAAAACTACTCCAATTATCTATAAAGCCCACAGTATTTCCGGAGCACCACCTGGACATCTAGCAGTTCAGTGACCATAACCTACTATAATGTCCATCACCACACCACGTTGGGATGAGGCCAGAGCATATTACATCAGACATTGCCTTCACTAATTTACACCCCTCAACCTCTGACTGACGAAGATGCATATCATTAGCTCCTACATGAGAAACTATCTTTGAAAACCTGTGCTTTCCTAAGACCCTAAGATTAACTGCTATGTCTAGTACCCTGTCTCACCTAACTAGTGCTTCTGGTGCCCCTAAAGGCCTAGCTAATTTCACGTGCTTTAAGATAGAGTCTCCTATAACCAGAGCTCTTTCAGGTTTCTCAGCAGGTGCTTCACTGAGGAGAGAAAACCTGTTGGGCCTGTTGAAACTGAGAGGAGTGGTGCTTCTGTGGGCAGGCATTAGCTTTGGCTTTGCAGTTATGCCGTAGAGTCATCACCCATTTGCCCCTCTGTGAGGGCTCTAATGCCAGAATTGGGGGATTTCTAACTCTGCCTAAGGCATCCAGATTTTCCCCTACAGAAACTATGCTGCTCTCACTTTCACGAACCCTCTCTAGAGTCTGGATACACACCTCTAATGCTGCATTCTTCTCCATCAGACAGCTACCTAATATACAGTTATCACAAATAAAGCTATTACTAGCGCAGAATGACTAAACATCGTGCACTCAGCACACTGAACAAGCTGAATGATTGACATGTTGTTTAATGTATGTGTATTGACCATATGTATGTTCAATGTGTTGCATTTTTTCAATGGTAAAATTGAAAATATCAGGCAAGAAATTCAGACTATTAATTTAAAACCGGACAGTTTTATAACT
>CM075008.1:15184031-15247503 GCA_037576675.1 Pangasius sanitwongsei
TCTACTCTACTCTACTCTACTCTACTCTACTCTACTCTACTCTACTCTACTCTACTCTACTCTACTCTACTCTACTCTACTCAACTGAAACTCAGTTCTAAATGTTTTAGAACCAATTATTGGGTCATTCAGTGCTTCTGAGTCACTAGATTTCAGATATGTCTTTAGTAATAATTTTATAATATGCTAAAAGAAAATGATGCAACTAAGCTGTGTAAAATTCTATTAGCTTACTTCGATATGAATGTTCTAAAATCTGATACGACTTGGTACTTTTAAATACCATAAAACAGAAAACTATGCATGTTTTTATATATTTTTACATGTATATAAGTATACACATGGAAAACATAAGCTTCTGTTAGCTCTTTTATACGTAATACATGTGTCTTTGCTAATGTTTCTACAATGACAGTATTTTTGCTACGTTGCATTCCAGTCTCTCTCTGCAGGTTTTTTTTTTCTTCCTCGCTCATTCCTACTTGTTATTAATTACCAAATTACTATTATTTCCAAATTTCTACTTAATTATGTACATATATTTTGTTTATGCTGTTTTTTTTTCCAAAATGAAAACTTTTTTCAGAACTGTCATACTTGCCTATTATACAATAAAGCATTATTTTCTCAAGCTTGTCCAAAGTCTGAATATATATTGCTAATAAAGACTACTTTAAAAGAGTGACATTCAGTTTAAATTAAGTATTAAATGAAAATTTTGTCTTGTAGATAAACTGTAGAATAAAGCTACATATTTTCCTTTCTTTTGCCTAGAAACCAAGGTGTACAAACTTTTGCACTCAACATTAATCTGTATATATACACAACCATATAGTTTTATAGGTGTAGTTGAATGAAAAAAACCTGTATTTCCTTTGGTTTCTGGGTGGCAGGAAGACTACAGTAACTAAAATAATCACTCTTTACAACCGTGGTGCGCAGAAAAGCATCTCAGAACAAGCTCAAAAGCTCAAAAAAGCTCAAGCTCAAAAGTTTCCATCCATGTTAGAAGGTTAATTCATTGAAATGAGCCCCATTTAAATAAACTGTTTTGTTCTAATGATTTAGTTTTTTCTTGATTAAATTTTTTAAAACAGGCTCGAAATCTCCACCAGTGGTAAAGAGTAAAAGTGATGAATTGTATTAAGACCTAAAACATAATGACAGCTTTTTTTTTCCCCAAAATAACATTAGCTGCTAACATATAGTGGAAATGAATGTGCGTCTTATATTAGAAATTTAAGATAAGACAATAACATAAAATTAAGCACAGTGGTGTTATTCACTATAGTCACATTTATTTGCATTTCAGGGTTTCATAGCATTTTTCTAAACAAATGGACAAAGGAAAAACAAGAGCCCAGATTTACAGTATAGCTTTGAACAAATTTTCTTGGGTTTATAAAAGAAAAAAGAAAAAATCTCATTTTTAACTTCAGTTTCTGGACAATGTGGCTGTAGTTATTATGTAAATATTTCTGTTTGGTTTTTTGTTTTGTTTTTTCATTTTATTTCATAAAATTCCAAAATCTGTGAGGGCTTAACTTTCTGAAAATATGTGACGATGTTTTGAACGTTATTGTCCCTTTATACAGAGAAATCTTTCTAATTTTCAGAAGAAAAAATATAATCTGAAAACATGGGGGGGGAAATGTCTGAAAGCATTTATGTTTTAATGTATAACTGAAAATCACAAAAAAAGACAAAAAAAAATATCTAAAATTTAAAAAAAAGGCTAAGAAAAAAAATCTTAATTCCTAAATCATTCCTAAATCAGTAAATCTATTCTAGGTCTGAAAAAAAAAAAAATTCAATAGCTTAAAAAAAATCAGACAGTAGCCGAGCCTCATTTCACAGAAGAGAATGCTTATTTCTTAGAGTATGAGGAATTCTTTACATATTATTATCACTCATAAAAAATGAGGTGTTTTTATTAATAATGTGAATAGATAAAATAATTTGAAGTATATTAGCCGAATGAATTCTGAGATATGGAATATTACACAAGACAGAAAGCAAAATTCTTCAACAAGTGAAAATTAAGATGATATGAATACTATTATAGTTTTTTTAAAACAGGAAGTGTGTGTATAAAAAGAAGGGCTGTGGTTGCTACGTACCTCATTTAAAGGACTATTTCAGCCAACAATGATTTAGGTATGCAGTTTGCACAATGTTCTTTTGAGTAGTATGAGTAGTATAAATAATATGAGTAGTATGAGTAGTCTGTTCACACTGGAGAATTTAGTAAAATGTGGTATACTGCTAGATGTTGTCGTAGCACATCATAACAAACTATCTTCATTGGTTTAGTGCAAAATATTGGTGTTACGATTCGAGTCGTTACTACAAAAATCCAGATTCTACATACTTAAGTAAAGAATGTGCAGTAAACCTAAGTGCACATTAACAACCGACAAGTAGCTCACGTTGCTTGTTGTTTGTACTTTGATTCTTGCGGGCATGTAGCGACTGCTAATCTCGTGCGTTTTTTGTAGTTTCCAATGAGAACAAAAGTAGCTATAAATGCCTTCTAAAGCTAACTAGTTAAAGACAAATTTAATAACACACTAATCCGTGTAAAAACTGGTTGTTCGATTTACATGTCATGTGCTCGGATTCGTGCTAGCATCGATCTCAGATCCGCCAAACAAGCTAGCTGTAGCTAGCTAAGTACATTCACCAGACGCACCAAACAATCTCTGCTACTTCTTTCCAAGCTTTATTTTTCTTTGTTTATTGAGACATCGTATACGACAGGATAAAATTCAACCATGTTTATAGGATTTCCTTCCGTTTTTGTGCGAGGTAATTGCAGGTAGGAACTAAAAGTTGTGAGCGGGGAACTAAAGAAACGTCGGACCACATGCAGCACAGGATGGAGCCAATCGTTTGGATTCGTTGCTTTATTTTGTTATACCTAATTTTAATAAAATTGAGACAATCTTAACATAAATGTCAAATGTCGGAGAAACTGTGGGAAAATGAACACAGCTATTGTTTATAATTGCGTTTGTTGGAATTCAAAGCCAAACATAATCCAAACTGGTGTTGGAAATGGATGAGACACCAGAAATTATGACAGATTTACCAGAATTTCTGTCCTTGATCATCCTTTAGTCCCCAAAAAAAACCCTACGCTACAAGAAAACAGCACACACTTTCAGGTTATCTATAAGAAATCAGACCTGAACACTGATCCTGGCTCTCAGACAGTTTTTACGACAGGATTGTGTGATAATCAGAGGGGTTACGACGTTGGAAGATTAATCCCAGCTTATTATCGTCTAGTCTTGAACTCGTTTATTGTCTGATTTTGTTCTCAACAATCTCACTGTGCATAAATACACAACCTTTCCATGGCACAAATAGTTCAAAATAAATGTGTGATTTGATACAATGTACAAAACAACTCTCTACAGAAGCTTTGGACTGAATAAATGAATTTTACACAGTAATAAATACTCAAGAGAAGGTTCTCAACTCCAATCCTGGAAACTAGTGTTTTTCCTGCTCTTTACAAACCTCATCAGCTAATTATTCAGCCCTTCAGAAGTTGGATCAGGTGTGTTAGGAGCAGTAAAGTAATGCATTACAAATACTCCCATTACTTTAACTGAGTATTTTTTTTCCCTCGGGAATTGTACTATTATTATTAAGTAGTTTAGAATGAGTGTACATTTTAAGTGCTGTGTAACAATACTTTGCCTCAAGTGTGCTTGCTACTTGTTACTTCCCTCTCCTTCATTTGTTTTCTACTTGTTCGGACTCCGCGGATGGCAATTCGACTGTTTATTCCCCCTTGCCAAGCATATCAAATTGCATAGAAAACTGCTAATAATCATACAGGTCGTTGGGGCAGATGTGAAGGACGCCAAAACAACAGAACGTCCAAAATCGTTTCAAAATCAAGACCAAGAAGGGCAGTAGCGGTCTCGTGTCATGCCCAGTTTGCCTTCCAAGGCCCGTTCAAGAATAAGGAATCAGCCTCTTATTTGAAGAAACATACAGAGCTAAGTTTTGGTTTTATGCTAACAAGGTTAGTTAGTGTGATAAGGGAGAAAAGCAGTCACAATTGGGAAAAAAAAACTATTATGAGTATTATTAAACAAGCTACTCTTTTACTCGAGTATGATTTTTCAGTACGCTTTCCACCCCCTGGTTAGTAGTAGTGAATTTTTAAGACTGAACTTTGAGTCTCCAGGATTAGAGATGAAATCTAGAGGATAAATAAAAATAAAAAAATAAAAAAAGAGGTTTAGCTTTAGTGGGTGCGTTTATTTTTGGTGCGCGCTTATCTCTTTCTGGAGTTCCTTTACATAGACGTGGTCCTTTCCATGAACAACCTCCATAATGGCCAAAGCCTGAAAAAAAAAAACCCATACAAAGACAACAAACTAAAAAAAACAAAAACTTAAAGCTGCAGTATTTTAGCTTTTTAAAGAAGCAATTGAAAGATTCATTTGAAAGACATGAAAATTTCAAAATTCATATAAAAACAAAACCAGCTAGTGTTTCCTTTAATCCCTGCTAACTGAGTACACTACCTTTTTGAGGGCGGTGGTTCCTGCAGACGGTCGGTCCAGAGCCATGTAGAGTCGCCCCAGCTTCAGGTACATAGAGGCGACGTTCAGGGAGTAGGCTGGATACAACTGCCTGCACAGAACATACGGTCACGTTTAACTCCTTATGTGTAAGCAGCGTTCATTACAGGAAAAATGAATACGCAGACAATTCAAGGTCATAGGCCACCAAGAGGCCAAGCGTAACGGTCGACTCAGCGCTACCACCACCATGCTTCACAGTGGGGATGGTGTTTTCAGGTTCAAATCATTATGTGACTTCTGATGCCAACTGATTGTACTAATTTAGGGGTTTCAAAGCAACGGGGGTGCAATCAAAACTTTTTTATTTATAATTCTGAAAACATACATTTTTCCATAGTACATTCTTAGGTATCTATATATATTTTTTTCAATTCTGCTTTAAATGTTTATTTTATGTTTTCTGCAGCACTGATTTGGGGAAAAAAAAAATATATATATATATATATATATATATATATATGATAAAATACCATTAAAATATCAAGCATTTAAAATTCACCTCAGTTGTAATTATTTAAAAAAAAAAACCAAAACATAAAAGTATATCACAATATCCACAATATCTCAGCAATGCATACCATGACATAATATTAATATTGTGATAAATTATATCATTATATCGACCAGCCCTCGTGCACAGTAGCCAATTAGCAAACTTTAGCAAATCCTGAAATTGTGATTATGATTAAAATATAAAATAATTTTATATATATTTCACATATATAATGAAAGCCTGTTTGACTGCATTTTCACCTATACTGTGTGAGTGTGTTTTAACACCAACCTGAACGGCTTTATGACTTTCTCTCCATAGCTCACGGCGCCGTCGTAATCTTCCATGTACATACACACTCCCATGGCCTGGTACATCATGTGCAGCATGTAGACGTTGGAGTCCTCAAACACGGAGCCCATTTTTTCCATGCTGAGCTCACATAACTCCAGCAGCTCTGCAGGAGGTGCTCAGGAGTCAAGGAGATACAACACACACACACACACACACACCTGGTGCCTCAAGAACTATATCAGCATTATATATCAGTATATAATGTCCTTCCTTCCAAAAGTAAGTGCACCCTCCATAGACTTTTACTGAATTCCACTCATTTTTACGGTCTTTTTCTTTACAATATACAACACAATCTGAAATATTAATGTTTTTCACGTCTAAACTGAAATTGTATAAAGTGTTGAGATGTAATTTGGGATGAAAAAAAAAAGGATATTTTTCTCCTGTTTGGCTTTGCGGAATTCTTCGATGGCGTTTCGTGCGTAGCGAAGCATTTCCCTGATCTCCTCTGAGCGCGGTTCATCACCTTTCACCTTTCTCAGCTTCAGTTTTACCTTGTCCTATAGCGCACACACACACACACACACACACAACACACACAACATACACAACATACACAACATACGCGCGAGTCCAGCTAGATCACCAGAGGTGTTTAAGTAAAGAAGGAATTATCATGCTAAATACAAAATTACTGAGCTGTTTTTTTAAGTAAATCATGACTATGGTTTAAATAAACACATTACACACACACACACACACACCTTGGATTTGGTTTTACACTCTTTGCAGTCGCAGGTGAAGTAGTACGAGTCCCTGAGTCTCTCCATTCTGTCTTCTGTTGGGTAAAGCAAGTCGATGTAGCTGGTGTATATCTGCACGCACACACACACACACACACACACAATGTCGCTAATGTTCTGTTCATAACTTAGTAGTGGATGCCTTATTTATTTATATTTTATTAATATTAATAATATTTATTAATTTATTATAATTATTTCAAAGACCCAATATACATTATCTTTGTCTTAAAAATCATACAGACATTATAGGGGAAAAAAATTAAATCATTTTTTTTGTTTAAGATTCAAACTATTGCATTAGAAGCATTTGAGATGAACAGTTGAGTGTCATTCTGCCACTTTAAGAATTGCACTCACGACCTTTAGGTAACTTTTTTTTAATATTGCATCTTTCAGAGGAATTAATCTGAGTAAACAGAGTGGTCTAGGTGTAAAAAAAAAAACAAAAAAAAAACAAATACATAGGCTTTAACGTCCATATTTTTTCCAGACCTTTAACAGAGTGTTTCGCTATTCCCTATTAGATAGGGTTTGAAGTAGAGGCTCTTTGGGAAGTTATACACCCTTAGATATTCAAAGAACCCTTGAGGAACCCTTAATTATGAGTGTAGTAACACACGGTTTTGTCCCTGACTGTTACAGAGAGCGTCAGATTTCCCAGGACCTCGGGTTTGGTACACAGCAGAAAGTTTTTTTTTTTTCCACCCTGAGCTTTGACCTGAATGAGCTGGCTGCAGTCTCACCTCCTCTCCAGGGCTGATGTCCTTCACAGCTCGCACCTCTGCTGAGGTTCCTCTGTAGGTGACAATGACGTTGGGGCAGCAGCTGTGATTCATCAGAGCAACGCTGGCAGAGAGAAATGAAGCGAGTGATGAAATAACGGAATGATGAAAGGAGATGAAATGCACGAGGACACGTTCCTTATACGTAATGGTCAGTTCAAACGGCTAAAAAAGTTCATCTTCTTACTCTGGAAACACCGCTGATCCGATGTGAGAGAGCTCCTCGTCCTCCACTGTGAAACCGTTACAGTGCACCTGTATGTGTGTGTGTGTGTGTGTGTGTGTGAGAAAGAGAAACAGGAGACAGCCATGAGAACATTTTGTGCTTTAGGTTTGTCTCTACCTTTCCAGCTGATTCTCCTGCGATTTTGAACATCCAGTTCTATTTCTGAAGCTACAGCTAGCTCAAGTGTGATGGCAAGAGCTTTAGAAAGAGAAGGAGACAGAGAAAGAGAAAGAGAATGCACGATTCAGTAGGTGAAACGAGCCAGACGTGTACCTGAGCAAACAGAGTAAGCAGAGCCTGGTGATCAGGGAAGTCCAGATGTTTGGAGTAGAAGTGATGCAGTTCGGCTATGTCTGCCTCATTCATCTCCCTTTTCTCATTATCCAACTTATCCAGGTCTGAGAGAGTGGTAGAGAGAGTCAGAGAGAGGGGACGAGATTGTGCTTAGGATTACTGTTTGAAGAAACTGCAGACGTTGCAGAAATGCTGAGACACAGCAGCAACAGAACAGTACACGCCGTCTCCCAGATCCCATCTCACAGGAAGTAGCAGTTCCTTCTCCACTTTTACCACAGCTACAGTTCTGCCTCCGTCTACATTCCTGAATCTGTTTCATATATTTTCATGTAGTGTGAGGAAGAAAAAAAAACCAAAAAAAAAAAACCAACAGCAACCTGTCAGCAGTGATCACTGTGTGTTTTCTCTTTGTAGGTAGTGAAATCCGGGGAAGGAGAAAATGTGGAAATGGAATGGAATGAGATGTAATTATCATAAGGAATTGGAGCTTAAAATAGAAATAGTTAGAAAAAGTTTGTGTAAATGAATTCAGTGTTGAACTGAATGGAATAGAATGGAATTTAGAACTAAATAGAATGAAGTGTTGAATAGAATTGAATGCTGAATGGAATATTGAAAGAAATGCTGAATGGAATGTTGAAAGGAATACTTAATGGAATGTTGAATGGAATGCTGATTGGAATGTTGAATGGAATGCTGATTGGAATGAATTGTTGAATAGAACTAAGTGCTTAATAGAATGGAATGGATTGGAATGTTGAATAGAATTGAATACTGAATGGGATGTTGAATGAAATGAATTGTTGAATAGAACTGAATGCTGAATAGAGTGGAATGGAATGGAATGGAATGGTTTATTGAACAGAATTGAATGGAATGTTGAATGGAAATGAAGACTGAATGGAATGCTGAATGGAATGGCGTAATGAATGAAATGGAGTCTGATGGAATTAAATTGAGTGCTTAATAGAATGGAATGGATTGGAATGTTGAATAGAATTGAATACTGAATGGGATGTTAAACAGAATTGAACAAATTGCCGAATGCAATGAAATGCTGCATGGATTGTTGAGTGGAACAATGCTTAGATTGGAATGTTGAGTGGAACGTTGAGTGGAATGTTGCGTAGAATTTTGAGTGGAATGTTGCGTGGAATGTTGAATGGAATGTAATGTTAAATAGAATTGAATACTGAATAGATGTTGAATGGAATGAAATGCTGAATGGAATGTTTGTTGTTGAACATGGTGTTGATTAGGGATTAATGAGATTTAGTAGCTGTTGAATGGAAATGGAAGGAATGTCGTGAATGGCTCAGAATGAGAGTACTGAATGGACAGGAAGAAAGATATACAGTATGAAAACAGAAAAAGTGATGTATTGACAAGAAGGAAGACAGACGAGACATAGAACAACAAGAGAGACACACTGATAGGAAGAATAGAAACACAAAAAAACAGGAGGAAAGGCAGAGAGACAGGAAGAAAAAATGACTGAAGCGATGAATGATACTTACTGGCCTCCAGATCGTTTAACAGGAGCAGTTTCTCTGATGCGCTCTTCTCTTTCTGAACTTTCTGCATGAACAGAGAGAGAAAGAAAAAGCATCACGTTACACAGAAATATTGCACTTCAACTGACAGCTTTACCTCTGACTGCTACAAAGCGCTGACACTGGAGACTCCTTCCAAAAATGTTAAATAAGCATCTCCTTACAGAAAACTTCACCATATCAAAAAAAAAAAATCATACTTTTTTAATCTGTTTATGTGGCATGTCCGCTATACAAGTCCCTATGAATGAGCTGTTTCTATAGAAACGATACAGTATTAGAACAAGTGCATTACTACACAGTGTCATTTAAAACATATATACATATGGTGTGGTGTAAGATAAATTACTTTATGAAGATAAATGTGACCAGCAGTAACATTCAATAACAGTGATGTAATAGTTTATAAGGTATTTGGGAGCTTTTACAGAATTAAAGGAGTACTCGGCCAATTTTACGTCATAATTAAAGAAAAATAAAGTCGAATAATAAGTCGAATAATGTCTATTTAGCATATCTGTAGCATGTACCTGTCATTAAGCTGGACAATAATTTTGTCTCCCTGCGCTAATAAAGTCACTTTTGGCAGACGAATTATGATCATGTGACATTGCTAAACACTCACTGATGCCTTGTAAAAACGTGTTAGCAAAACATTTATAACTACCAACTATGTGCCTGCTATCTTGCTGACAACAAGGATCATCTCTCGGTCTCTTCCTCTCTGTGTCACTCACTAATGGTGTGAATCCCTTCTGCTATATCCCCCTTTAAGTTGCACAGTATCAATTAACACTATTTTTAGCGCACAGCCTGCTGGACACACCAAGCCTGGAATAACTTAGAATTCCTGCTGCGTATGTGAGGCTTCCGGCCATCAGGCTGTCCAACATTCTGTCCTTTCTCCGGCTTACGCAGTCCCATGTAAAGCTCAGATCACTTACCATGCAGGTGATTACCCGAGCCACCAGACGGACGGTCTCTGACGGACACCAGCTCTCCCCGAACGAACACATCGCCGAGCATTCCAGCTTGTGCATCGCCCAGTCGGCTCTCTGAAAAAAAAAAAACACATGTCCATACGGTCCATCGATTTTAACTTATTACCTACTTACTGATCTTAAAGCACAGAAAAAAAAACACTAGACATCTTCTTTGAAGTGTGTTAATGTTGATAAAACCCTCACAGAATATTATTTCACCTTTTCTTTTCTTTTTTACCAAGACTAAATTAAATTTAAACACACTTCCATGTTTGCAACATCAACAGGTTGCTTGGTAACAGACATGACAATTGCTTATAGACTACTTCAGGATTTTCTGCATAATATGAGATAGTATATTGTAAGATAATTAATCCTTCCTAAATTAAAACAAGATGCATTTATGTAATATGAATCAATGAAAAATCTCATCATAAACTTGTGAGAGGACGTTTTTTTTTGGTCAGACAGACCCTGGAAAGTAAAATCGGTTTCTCGCGTATGCGTCGGTCTAACAGCACATTAAAGAATTATCATATTAGCATTAGCAAACAATAGTTGGCCCTGGAACATATCAAAATGAATATAGCTAGTGATAAGGAGTCGGAAAGACTGTGAATCATACAAGTGAGAGGTGAAAGTCAGGTTATTAGGGTTTTAAAAAGCACACACTCATTTCTGATTTCATGCTCATACACACATTATGGGCCTCATTTAGCAATCTTTTGCGGGGGTTTTTTTTCATACGCCAAAACAAACAAAAATTTCTGACAGATTTTGAAAAGTTTAATAATGTTGAATTTCTTCACACTCCTGTACATAAGTTGATAAATCTCAATCAGCGTGGGTGATTTGAATTTATTGAAGTCCACAAATGTCCATAAAAGGCAAAGCTCACAGCGAGCTGAAAACAACAAAATGGCGATTAAACAGTGAAACAGTGAAACACCTCCGAAATGCAGTATGCAGTACGCGCTAAATCTTCCAATAACGCAGCTCAGCCATCGCAGCGAATCGGCTACCATAGACACACACTAAACGCTTTCTCCTTTTATACGGTGCCAGTACTTTTGTTGTAATTGAACGGATAGTCTTGTTTGTTTTAATTTTACGGCTTTGTCATTTTAAACTTCTTAATCGGTAAAATAAAATCCAATGACTCACATTATTCAGACTCCTTATACAATTTACACAAACTCAGTAGGATACGAACGAACACTATTTTCACAACCACCACATTTCTTGCGTAAATCCTCCGTCAAACGGTTTACGAATAAATTCTTTCGTACCCAGCACGATAAACAAGGCGCGATGATTTCGTCCAAGCCTTCAATGACCCGGAATCCTCTTCCAAATATTTGTTTTGTGATTTGTTTATGAATGTGTTTACTTGTCAACAGTTCTTACCTGACATTCCACGTTGCAGTAGAAAGCTTTCTTGCATTTTCCGCATTTTGAAAGACCCTCTTTCCTACAGGAAAAACGTGAGATGTATTTTTATACAGACGAGTCGTGCATGCACACACACACATACACACACACACAGCGATAACACCAATGGTCATCCGGCCAAGAGCATATGGCGTACGCACACACAATTCAGCCATGAGGCAGCTGCCAAAACAGACACACACACTTAGACTGGTGCAGTATTACACCACATGGTACTGTGTGTCTGCACAGAGGCCAGAATAACACACTTTATCGCACTGCAGGATGAAAATACCCAGTGGCGTATTTAGAAAGAGCTGACACCATACCGGCAGATAAAAGTACGGCACGTTCCTATAGTGTAACACAGCACTGAGCAATAAATCGCAAACTCTGTCTCACTGTATTCACAGAGGATATGTGCTCTTTCCGCGAGAATCAACTCCTCTGTCCTGAATAATGCGGTGCTCACTAGGAGGTGATGTCTGAAAACTGATCCTCGATCAGTTACAATATTGACTATCAAGGTGTGCCAAATATTTCGTCTAATCAAATGTAGCTATAACGCTCCCTTTCACATTTCCCATCTGTTAAAGACATTTGCTGCTCTGTGGGTGTGAGAGTGTGTTTGATTTTATAGCCCTGATTACCAAACAGCAAAACCAAGACTTTGAAACATTCTGTGGTAATTTTAGACGTGACCTTTCAGTGACAGTGCACATTTGAAGTCAAAGAACGTTATGACCAGGATGCATGTAAGAGACTGAAAATGTCATTGATTCATTTATTGTTTGAAGGTGTTGATTCATTTTCTCCGGCAAACCTCTGGCTTATATTAACGCATTCGTTCTAATACGTTATCGATTTCTATAGTAACTTATGCAAAGGCTTGTATGGTGGATGCACCATGGTTTTGATTTGTCTTAACGATGTTTATTTAACGTTTATGGAAGGAGTCTCCAGTGTCAGTGCTTTGTATCAGTCCGATGTAAAGTTTCTTCGCCATGGGAAAATCTACAGGACACTTTTTTTGCTTCTCAGTAACATAACAAGCAGCGTTTATTTATTTTTTGTCGTATTAACTTAAATAGAAAGAAAAAAGAAGCGCTGTTGAGGGACCAACTGTTCGTAGCTGCTATAACGTAAGCGATAACATGAAAATGTAACTATCATATCGAGACACGTATCGATATCGTATGAAAGTTGACATTTGCGTAACGTCACACCCCTAATTAACAGAAAGCTTAACACCTGGACACAATCAGGAAACACACGGATGAAAGGACGGGGCGGAGACAAGACTAGAATCAAAGCAAAACAATAGCACATGACGTGAACCCCGAACAACTGCACTGAAAAGAATGAATTTGTCACAGATAGTCGTTATGAATAAATTTGTAGGCTGTTATAGACTGTGCTTCAAGATGAACAGGAAGTAATTAAAACCTGCCACTAGTGAACAGGAGCAGTCTACATCCTCCCTACACAGCAGATGAGTGGTTCAGGACCGTTAGCTTGGTTGAGGCATAAACCGGTGCAGTATTGTTATTATTCCGGTCCAGTGCAGTCAGGAGCAGACGGGGGAAATTAGGTTGCCTCTGCAATGCAGTAATCAGGATGCTTGACACTTTCTTCTCTTCTCCTTGAAAGTGAGCATCCAGGAAAGGGCTTGTCCTAATTCTTCACTCGCATGCCCTTGCTCTGACTCCCTACCTGCCTCTGTCCTGAAAGACGTTTGTGAATTTTTGGACAGAATGCCTTAAGGTTTTAACGTCCTTACCACCTTGATACCACAAAACACTCCAAGGAGGCTAAAATTAAACCTTTTTTTTTTTTTTGCAGATAAATGAAGCTTACCTTGAAAAGAGATGTTAGGCAAAATACATGAGTACTGTTCTTCTGATATTTTATTTTGTCCACATGACCTAAATTTTCTTTCTCTACTGATTTACCGATCCTTTCTCACACCCTATTTACTATAAAGCGAGCTATTTTGGGAATGCAGCCACTTGGTAATTATGTCTGACAGTGTGCTCAGGAAATCCCACAATGCACCACAATACACTGTGCAAATAACATAATAATGATATGATATGCATATAATGACATTGAATAATCTATTAGGACTAGCCAACTTTTTTGGCAGATAATTTAAAAAAAAAACAAAAAAAACATACACATTCAGTTGAGAAAGAAAAATTCATGCGTACATGTTGCATTAATGTACCAGGTAAGGATTAAAACACTTGAAGATGTGCTGTTATAGGAAAATAATCAACAACGAGGAGGTATAATATGGAAACGGAGTTACTATCACCACCCTAAAGTCGATTATTTTCTTTAACAGCATGTCCTGAAGTGCTTTATTCCTCTTCTACCACAACTTTGCCAACACTAACATTTTTTTTACTTATTAAAGAATGACACATTGTTTTTTTATCCATTTACAGTTGCATTTAATGTTGTGGAATGTCCACAAAACCGGTTAGTTCCTGTTCTCACATTATAGTAGCAATAAACTGTTCTCTCACCAGCCTCTCTTTTTTTTCTGTCTTGAAGTCAATAAGACACAGCTTATGTTATCGAGAAACTCGGAAAACTCATCTGTCCTGATGACACCTTCTGACCAATCAGAATCGAGAATTCCATTGTAGAATATATATGATTTTTTATATATATAAAAACCCAATTAGGGCTGCTCTTGGTTGTATATAGTGAATTGAATATGGCGTCATATGCGTTCACCATTCTCACGTTCAGTGATTTCTCCACTCTAACACAAGAAGACACAACTCTGGAGGATGTCGTAGCTTTCCAGGAGCAAACTGTGCTGTACAGAACCACATATTGCTTCACAATGGGTAATATATCCAAACCTCGGCCTCTGCAGTGAAGAACTTCAGCTAAGGAGGAGCCACAGAAACACAAGCCAGAAATATCTTTATAGAGACCGGCTCAGCTTAGACCATGCCCAACTGTGGTCATGTGTAACCAGACCTCTACACTCCACTGCAGCTGCCTCTAATTGAGCATAATTGCTGGCTTGTAAATATTTAATGTAAAGTGTAGACATGATCATGCTCATGGTTTCCGAACAGGATCTGCACAGGCTACTTTCCCTTTAGTCAGACCAAGTCAGGTCTTGTTATTCGTCTCATTACAGCCTGATGTAGTGTTAGGAACGATATACAATGTGGTTCCTCCTACAATCAGGGTGCTTTGCTTAGCATAAAAAAACCAGGGGATAAGTAACACAGTGACAGACAGTGCAAATGTAACACTAAACATTACAAAAACTAAAGTCTACTGCATGGTGGTACTGATAGGGTAAAGTCTGTCGATAGTCCTGAGCGGCAGTGAAAAGGAACTGTGCATGAAGATTGGTTAAGTATTATATTTCTCCAGGGCAGTGGGTTGAGTAGGTAGGGTTGTAGAGTGCAATGACAACTCTAGACTTTAAATGATTTTAACCTGAAGACAAGTCATGTCTTGTTGGGTAGAATGATCCTGAACTACTGACTACAAAAATCCCACTCTTTAAAAGGGTTGCATATAATAATAATAATAATAATAATAATATTGCTATTAATCCTGAAAAAAAAAAAACAATACTAGATGTAATGATGCACGCGCGCAGCCTGCTGTGTCACATGCGCGTCCATGCGCAAAAGCGCGTGAATATAAAGCGCAGCAACGCACTGACGCCCCAGCATGCACAGGGAAATCTTTTAACTTTAATACATACATCTCATCCTTTAATGCATGTGCATGCATGCGGGAGTCTCACCTCGCGAAGCAGTGCTCGCACGTGTAGCCGCGCTCGCTCACGGACAGCACGTGCGAGTAAGCGGGGCAGACGAAGAGCAGCTCGCCCACCCGGTATGCCCTGTTCACGCGCAGCCCCCTGCCTTTACCGGGGCTGTCAAACCGCTCCAGGCCGTCAATACCGTCCGCCGTCATCTCCCTGCCCCTGGATGAAAATACGCAACGGATTCTAATCCTCCGGTTCTCTCCTGTAGAAGCGCGCGCGCGCGTGCCTGCCTGCCTGCCTCCCTCCCCCCACTCCCTGCCTCTCTTTCTCTCTCTCTCTCCCTCATCACAGGAAGAAACCTGTCTCAGCGCACAAGTCCAGGGCCCGCCCACTAAGACACACGCACACACGTTTGTTTCCTTTTCACCAAAGTAAACCATGCAGTGTGTATTCATGGTTCTTTACAGACCTGCAATTCATATCATTTCTATAATAGGGGAGAATGGGGTGGGTTGTCACATGGCCCTTCTACATATATGTATCTACACCATAGAGTGCAGTTAAAAGTCATCCATGTTCTTACCTTCTCTCTGGCTGCAAGATATTCCATGCACTGGACTGCTTATCATTCAAAGGGTCACGGGGAGCCTGGAGTCTATCTCAGGAGACATGGGGCACAAGGCAGGGGACTCCCTGGACAGATGCCAACCCATCGCAGGGCACAATCGCACACACATTCACATACTACAGACAATTTAGAGATGCCGATCAGCCTACAACGCATGTTTTTGGACCGAGGGAGGAAACCAAAGTACCCGGAGGAAACCCCTGAAGCACTGGTGTGTTTTCCCCATGGTTCTCTAAAGGTGCGTTAGGTAAGATTATTATCTGTTATGATGAAGGTTATATAGGTCGGTTTGACGTTTGAATAATTTTTTTTTAAGGAGCTATGGATCTACGTTGGCCCGTAGAGTGTCTACAAAGTGAATGTCAGGAGGCGCATCCAAACACAAACAAGCTTTCCGGACCAGAAGTCAGTTTTCCAAACGGGTTTTCTCAGCCACTTAGTACAGTCATACAGCTGAGGTCATGGCTTAAACCACTCATTTTTAATATCATGTTCTAAATATCTTTCAGGTTATTTGTACAAGCAAGAAATAAAAAAAAAAAAATCGACCTTTAAGCAAGTGAGAAGTCAGCAATCGAGATCGGTGTTGACTAAAGCAAGCATTCCGAGATGGTCTGAGCATCTGAGTGAGCTAGTCTCGGTCTGCTTGCAGTGAGAAAGTGATTCGACACTGAATTGACTTCACTAGAGGAAGTGAATCAAGCATGCAGTGTGTGTGTGTGTGTGTGTGTGTTTGTAGCTGCTAAAATGTGCCACAAGTCACAAACTGAGCCAAAGGACAGAGCTGTAGAGCTGCTGAACTGCTATGTGTCCTGGACATCAGTGGCTCTGTTAAGCCGTGGTTTGCTCACATGGGTTGTATCCACTTGTCCAGTCAGAGATAAGTGTTACTTCAAATCAATACAAAAGGCTTCTGACTGATAAAACATTTCTATCCTGATGGGTGTGGTGTCTTCCAGGATGACTCCGCCCCCATCTACAGGGCACGAGGACTTACTGAATGGTTTGATGAGAATGACAACGATGTAAATCTTATGCTATGGCCTTCACACTCAACCGATCTCGGATATTTTGGACCGAATGTTGTCTAGCACCATCATCAAAACAGCAACTGAGGGAATGTCTTATGGGACGTTATCACTCCAGTACACTTCCAGGATGCATTGAAGCTGTTCAGGAAGCTCATGGTGGTCTAAAACCTTACTACATTCTTTCCTTTTTTGCGTGCTTTGCGAGTTTTCATAAGGAATAATGCTTGTATAAACCAACCACATGCTGTGTGACAACCAACTCAATCATTTATATTCAAAACTTAATATCTTATCATGCTAATAAAGTAATTTCTCACTGTTCTATGCAGGACACTGCTCCTTCATCAGATATACAGTAAGTCTGGTTATTATCACATGATCATATATTATTCAAGAGACATTAGAAAACTATGACAATCCATCTCATGTTCTCCTACCTCGGGAAAAAAAAAAAAACATGACATATGACATGCAATTCTATATTTCTATTATATGTCACTACTGTATATTTAGGATCACTATTTTTAGACGAGTATACACAGAAAACCGAAACAGAAACAGTCCTGTATTCTTTTTATAAAGTGGTCCATACATTTATCTATAAAAAGATAGTGACGTAAGATACTGTAGCTAAAAATAGAAGCAACGTTCATCAGTTTTTTCACTGTGTGGGCTGATTGAGTACGCTCTGGGAAAATAAATTTCCCTTTTGGCTGTACTACTGCTTCAACAGCAAGTCTGGGGAAATGTTCAGCTTTTTATGTGGAAAAATGCTCAAAAGAGGGACAAAAGAAATTATAAAAAATATTAATTACATAAAAATAAATTTAAACTAATAATGATTTGATTTGATTTGATTTGATTTCATTTTACTAAGGATGTGTTTCTAGTCTTGGTACCTCACTGAACACAGCAGCAGTGATTAAAAATAAAGGCTGTTCACTAGTGGAGGAAAAACAGCTCATTTATCTACCATCCATTCAGCACAGACTGCAGTCTTCCCTTTAGCCCCCCCCCCCCCCCGCGCTCTCTCTCTCTCTCTTTCTTTCTTTCTCTCACTGGGCTATTAATAGTGCATGTGTGCTCTCACACCAAGCTGATATGATTCAACATTCATTTTTTGCACATCTTGTCTCTTTTTTTTTTTTTTGCCCAGTTTTCCTGTGTAACGTTGGCAGCAGCCCCAAGTGACAGAAGCTCGGCCTGCACAAATGAGAGAGAGAGTGAGAGAGAGAGATTAATATCATACTTCCAAAAAGGAATCTGAGAAAACAGTCTGCCTAACACTGAGGTAATGCAATATACAGAATACAAAATCTCACAATAGAAATCTGATTTATCGAAAATCTGATGACAAATAGAGAGTATAACCTCCAGACCTAAAATAATCTTATTTAAAATGCTTTTAAGGCTGCCTCATGCCTGTATACGCTTGCATCTGTGCTTTCTATAGACACAATTTATCTAAATAAAGCAATCAGAGTACTTCTCTACCCAGAAATATTGGCAAGCAACAGAGGTGAAAATAATTCATCATAGTTTCACAACGAGGGAAGATCCTAAGATTGGAAGAAGATTGTGTTGTCCAATAAGTGGTGAGTCAATCGCACAGACAACTAGTGGCAGCAGAAGCTGCAAACAGATGCATTGCAAGGACAGGGTTGGTTTGTTTAACAGCTGTTTTCTATTAAAAACAACCCTCCCATTCATTTCCACTTTAACACAAATCAACAAGAGTGCAATAATTCAACTCAAGACAACTCAAAAACTCTAAAACAACTCGATAACTCAAAAGCTGAACTCAAAAGCTGAACTCAAAAACTTAGCTCAACAACTAGTCAGTTAAAAAATTCAACTCAGCTCAGCAACTTAACTTATCTAAGTTCAACAACTCAGTTCAGCTCAACAACTCAACTTAGTTCAACAACTCAAAACCTCAACGGATCAACTCATTAATTCAACTCTATTAAACAACTCAGCTCAACAACTCAACTCAGCTCAACACCTCAACTCATCTCATCAACTCAACTCAGCTCAACACCTCAACTCATCTCATCAACTCAACTCAGCTCAACAACTCAACTCATCAATTCAACTCTATTAAACAACTCAACTCAGCTCAACAATGCAACAACACAACTCAACAACTCAACTCAGCAACTTACCTCAGCTCAACAGCTCATCTCACCAATTCAACTCTGTTAAACAACTCAACTCAGCTCAACAACTCAACTCATCAATTCAACTCTATTAAACAACTCAACAAGTCAGCTCAGCAACTCAACTCATTTAAAAAAAAAAAAAACTCAACACAGCTCTACTCAACTCACTAATTGAATTAACTCAATGCAACTCAACGTCTGAATTCAGCTGAACAACTCCACTCAAATTGATTTAGATAGCAAATTAAGTCATTTTTAGCAATACTAATTTCATCATGTTTCTAAATATTCCTAATACTTCATAAATATACATAAACAGTTTTCCATACATCATGTATCTGTGTCTTAAACAAAGATAAAGATTCTTAACACATGTACTTAATGCACCAGAGCAAGATTAAGGGCAAACTCTAAGAGTGTACTTCTAATATCATTAGGACCAATTAGAAAAATGTCAATCTTTTTATATAAAAGGAGCTTTAAGAAATACTACTACAGCACTAACAAGTGAATATGAAAATAGAAAAAATAGTTCCTCAATGGTTCTTTGGATGATAGAGGATGATAGATTTAAATATTCCCACGTGGCAACAAACTGACAAACCTTTATGGTGCTAGCTCGAACCTATATTTATAAGATTGTAGAAACAGTTGAAGTCCTTGTACCTGATTAAGTATAAAAAAAACCCAAATCTTTATTTCACCATATGTATTAAAAGAAATCGTTTTCACTGACAGAGAGCATCAGTCTTTCTTCCAACCACAATTTCAGCAGCGATAACATGGAGGTCTAGAGGGAGAAGGTAAAACTCCTCACAGCATGGTGGAGGCAACAATCTCTCTGACTCTCCCTCAGTGTCATGGAGATGAATGTTGACTACAGGAGAGGGAGGAGGGAGAACGTTCCCCTGAGCCTTGTGTGGCCTACTGTGGAAAGAGTGAGCGGTCTAAACCTCCTTGGAGTCCGTATTGCTTTAATGTGTGCAACTCATGAGTGCTTTGTTGAAAAAGTACAACAGCACCTCTGCTTTGTAGAAGAAGAAAAAAAAAGCAGAGGAAAGTCAATCTGTCCCCTCGCCATCTTTCCAACTTGTACAGGTGCACAGAGGACAGGAGGCTGACCGGCTGCATGAGTGGTGCTGAAGGGTGAAAACAGACCGGACCATCCCAGGAGCTGTTCTCTACGGAGTCAGTGAGGTGACACGGTGTTTCATTTTTAATAAGAAGAGGCCACAAAGTGATCAGATGATATATTGCGGCCATGAGGTATATTTCTGAAGATTATCTTGTGGCCGCTGGAGGGTCCCTGGAGGACTAGTGGCCCGCCGCAGCCTGGGTTCGATTCCCGGCCAGGGAACCGACCCCAGCCACTGGTTGCACAAAACAGTGCACTCTCAGTGCCGGTCCCAAGCCCTGATAAAACTGCGAGGGGAAGAGCTGTGTCAGGAAGGATATCTGGCTTAATAACTGTGCCAGATCAAATATGCGGACCAATGATCTGCTATGGCAACCCCTAACGGGAGCAGCCAAAAGAACAACATCAGCATCTTGTGGCTGCTGGAATACTTGACTTGTGGCAGCTACTGTGTTTTAAAATGAGTGAGACAAAGAACTGAATTAGATAATATTACACTTTACCTCAATCTTGGGAAGACACATAAAGATATAATGGAGACATGGACATGTATATACTATTACCCAGCATCACCTAATGCGATTTCTCAAAGCAACTGTTCCTGCCACATATCCAATCAATGGCTCAAGTTACACTATTTGTGGCTCAACATAATCAATTGTGGCCACAAGATACATAGTTTGTGGCCTCGAACCATTAACTCATGGTTCAGTATATTAATTTGTGGCCACCATGTGGCTCCACCTCTGTATCAAGGCTGTATTTACAGTTCAAAGTGGAATGATATTTTCACCTTCCTGACCTTTCTGATACAGTTCTGCCTTTCTTGCCTTGAAAAGAAGGAACTTGGGGTGGATAACAAGATGGCTGCCCTTCCTGATAACATTACCACATTCATCCTCATCGTGAAGTTTTGTTCGTTTTATAGTCACGCCATGTCCTAAACCACATCAGCAAGTGTGAAGAAGTGGATGTTGCTTGAGGGACAGACTTCCATTATTTATGCACTAAATTAGCCTCATTGCTTTTAGCGAAACTAAAGAAGCAAGCATTGGATGCCAAACAAATGGATGCTAGTTAACCACATTTTGTGTGTTTGCTAATTCGATGCTAAAAAAAAAAAAAACCCTCTACCCTACAGAGCAAAATGCATCCAGTCAGCAAAGAAACCTTATAAAAGTTGGATTAACACAATTGTTTAATGGTTAAAGCATGGATTCTTAGAGTCAATGTTGAAAATTGATAAATGATTGACTTACAATGGCTAAATTCTTCTAATACAAATGCACAATTGCACTGTAAAAAAATTTATTTTTAAATGACTGAATTGATTACGTGAAATTTAAAGTAAAGCGCAAGTTATTTTTCCTTGTCTGGAGGTTGTTGTGTATTGGACAGCTCAGCTAGCAAAAAAATAACTATAATGGCAATTAGCTCTATATTAGCTAGCAAATAAACAGATAATTAAGCTACCATAGCTACTAGTAAAATTGACTTGAACTTAATTAATATAGATATATTCCGGGAAGACATTTGCTAATATAACATCGGCGTTTCCGTTTCATGTCCAAATGAGGACATTTGAAACCCTGAATCTATATTTAGTGACTGAATGTTGATGTGAAGTGACTCAGGCCTTACAGCTGCTAAACACTGACCTCAGGTCAGACATCGTTCTCTGAGACGCTGGAGATAACAGACCTGACGCTTTCCATGTCTGGTAAAATATTCCACCCAACCTCTGTATGTGTGGCAGGTGTGTGTATATGTGTGTATGTGTGTGTGTGTGTGTGTGCTGGGGGGTCATGAGTGGAAGTAGGAGGAATGTTCACCCAGTCAGCGTGTCTCCTTGGCTGTTAAACTGTATGACTGATGTCAAGATGCTTTATTTAGCTTTTATTTATTGCACAATAAACGAGGAATAATAAAGTATTCCACAATAAGGGTCACTCATACAGGACGACAAATAGAGAATTAATGTTTTAATGTATTAATGTTATTCTTTTTTCAATCAATCCACCTCCAAACCATGTATCCAATTAAGGAAGACTATATATATAAACTTCACTAATCCTGACTTATAAATATCATCTTTTATCATTCTTTTGAATGAACAACCAATATTCATGATCTTTTAATGTTGTATCATTACTTTTTTTTCATTGGAGTAATTAATTGTCACTGGTGTCCTAACACCAATAATGAATTTCCATTAAAAGATGCATTTTAAAGAAGATGGCATCAACAGCATCTCAAAGCAGACATCATTAATCGCACCAGCACTGATAAATTATTCTTTTAAATGCTTTTTCTCCTTTAAAAATGACTTTACAGGAAAACTGAAAGGTGTTACTCAGTGACACATCTACTCACAACAACAACAAAAAATTTACAAATGGAGGGAAACTCACCTGGTACTGGTTGAAATGGCCAATCATATTCTTCTGACCCTAGAAGCACTTATCCACAACTTTTTCTGATTTCAAAATATGAGTTTTTCAAAAATCACTTGGAAGTTTCAAAGAAAATTAGAAGGAAAAAAAAAAACCCAGAGTCAAACAATTGTTTATTGCTTAGGAATCTTTAAAGTTATACAGTGATGTCTGTTATGTGGAGCCTCTTGAATTTTTTTTTAATTATGTCACGCCCCTATTTCCACCCATATACACAAAGCTCCGCCCCCCAACACTTATGGTGGTTCAACTCAAGTTTGCATGCTAATTAAAGTTACCATTAGCAATTATAGTTGTGACATTACAACTCAGACCTTCAACTGCTGGAAAGCCGAGTTACAACTCTGTAAGCATGCAAAAGTCTCCTCATAATGATTAATGAGGAGGTGAAGGGTCATTGGGGGCGTGTCTGTACGTTTTTGGAGGCCAATCCAAATACAAACAAACATTCCGGCTATATTTTTGATCATTTCTACATAATTTTTCACATTATTTGTACTAGTAAAAAAAAAAAAAAAGCCAAACTACTGCACCTTTAAGGGACAGGATTTGTCTCCATATTCTGAGAATACATTATTACTAGCATATACATATGTCTATGATTACTACACTAGCACTTTATTCACTCTGGCACACACTGACATCTAGTGGCAGATTGGGAGAAGTGCAGGTTAAAATGCCACAATACACGAATTTCAATTCTTCCGATTACATTTATGTAGAGGAAATGTTACATGTATGTAATTTAAAGCTAATTTAAAAAAAAAAAAAAAGAGAGAGAGAGATCCACAAATATAGTCAAATCTTTTTTGTTCTCTGCTTAAAAATTGATTTTCTGTGTTGCTGGTAACTGGAAGCCTTTTCTCCCCCCTTTTTTTTTCTTTAAATTGTCTGGATTTTTACATAAATAAATAAATAAATAAATAACAGTTCATTCCACAAAAGAAGGCCTGATTGCTGCTGTATATTCAATATGCACACTTTGTCTCCCAGTGTACTGTAATCACATGTCACAGTGCTGCCACCTTGTGGCAAGAAAAGGAAGTTTTTATTTTCTCCTACTGAATAAAGTCTTTAAAAGGATGATTATGTTGTCTGATATCAATATAGATATAATTACATAAACTAAATCCATAAAAAATAAAGCCAAAAACTCTAAATGAATTCATGCTTAGGCATTCAAACAAGGAATAGTCCCTAACTTGCTGACTTCACTGTTTAAAGAAGGCCAGTGACGTAGCTCACATGAGACGGCGCCATTTTGAGGATTTTTCAAGCAACTGTATTTATTATATTAAAGAAAGACTCAACCCTGAAACATAAATGTATTTATATTGCAATATGTGTGATGTGTTTAGTGATATGTGTGTGGTGCTAATTTGTTAGTTGGTGCTGTATTTTCATTATTCCTGTGAGAAGTTAGCGGTTGTCACAAGGGAATGTTGCTAGCATAGTTACAGTGGTGAAAAAACCTTTGATTTTAGCGGTCAGGTATCGCTGTTAGCTCCTATAATCAAAAGAGTGAGAGAAATCCAGCATTGGACAAACAGTCCCAGAATGCAATGCATCAAAAAGATGACTATACAGTATGTTGTGCTGATTTATTGTAGAGACTCGGTCCGGCTAGTGAGCTACGAGCCGACGAGCGTGATGTCATTGACAACAGTATTAGCATGAAAGCTGAAGCTTTGGAGGCTTTGGAAGTGGGAGAGCTGGACAGACTGAAACATTAAAGCGCTGCTGCATTCCTCTCTTTAGGTAGGGATGACGTGAGGGCTAAATCGCACTGCACTACTGTCAGCGGGTAGCCGAATAGCATTGTGGGTAATGTAGCAAAGTGAAAATATAGCAACATATCCTTAAAAAACAGTAAAGTAAATTTTAAAAAAAATTTCATTTAAAAAATAAATCATTGAAGATCACATGACATTGGCTACGTTCACATGCACATCAAATTCCATTTAAGGTCTATATTCGGGTTGCAGCCATATTCCGAATACGATGTTTATAAGCGTACAGGCATAGGAATATTCCTGTATACATGGTTGTTGTAAGTATGCCTGAGTTGCTATTGCTAAACACGTAGCCTACAGCTAAGCATCTGTTAGCACCCACAATTTCTTGCGGACTGAGCGTGTGCATATGTCTAGTTTCAGTGGATTTTCTGAATAAGGTGTTTACATGCAACATACTTCCAATTAAAACAGGAATATTCCAGGGCTGGAAATCGGAATTTGAGGAATCAGAATATTGTCTTAATCCGAATCGGGAAATCAGACTGCGGCGTTTACATGCACGACTCAATACTGATTAGAATATCGCCAAATTCCGATTACTATCCGAATATTGATGTGCATGTGAACGTAGCCGTTGATGACATAACAGTATTAGCTCCTTAGATATAGTGTTGTTTTCGGATATGTTATTAGCTAGTCGATTAGCGTACGTTGTTTTGTAAGGCTGGTGATTTCTTTTTTTTTTTCAAATCCCTCCTAAGAATTCAGTATGAATCAGGAAAATTAAGTTAGTGACAATGTTCCTAAGCTAAGCTACACTTTCATTAGTTCTTGTTCATTTGGTGAGAGATTATTCTGGACTGAAAGGTTCTAGCTTGTGTTTTTGTCTTTCTCTCTTCCTCTGATGAAAAAAAAATAAAGTCATATTTCATAATTCTCCCCACCTACCGCTAGGTCTTGGCCTACATCTGTGACCCGGGTCTTTATCCTACCTTGCCCCAGATGTGCGGTTTTACAATAATTCCATTTTCCCTCGCAGCTGAAGCTACAGACGCTTTAGCGTTCCTTTTTTAATATATCAGGGAGAAACTCGGCCCTCTGATCATGTTTATCGTCTCTTCTTGATTGAATCCGTTGGATTTCTTCACATAGACTTACATTATTATAGCCTGATTACACGTTGGATTGGAAAATCTTTTTTATTACCACACTTTTTCAGATGATTTGTCTCGGCAGAGGGAGATTAGATAGTTGTGGGATTAATCCTGCTGACTTCTGAGAAGAAATGTCGTAAGGAATTGTTGTAAATCGTAGTTTGACATTTCAGTGGTCTGTCATTTGTGACACTGCAGCTGCTCCCAAAATTCCTAAGCATCGTAACAACATATAGTTGGGTGCAAAAGTTTGTACGCCCTCTGGACAAAACGAGGATGGCAAAGAAATTTATATCCTTTAGACACTGAGTAAAGAAAAGGATCAAATAGTGAATAATCGAATAACTTTGCTTTGTAGCTACCTACAACCTCTTTGCGTGTACTTTATACTTAAACGTATATTATTTGTACGTTTTTGTTTCTTTTTTTGGAATGTTGTCTTGTTACAGGATATGTCAATATTTATAATTTCTCAAATTTTTTTTTTTTTTTTTTTGGCAGTAAAACTGTAAAATTTGGGCATGTACGCATGCAAATTTGCAAATTTGGGCATGCAAAAGGCTACACAATATTATTTATTTATTTATTTATTTAAATTGACTGAATAGCCCCCTGCAAATTGAAGTCACTTGTTTCTTCTGGCTAACTGAGAGATTGTAACTGAATGAAGGAAAATATATCTTTATATCACAATGCTGTTGAATTCTGTTTGGACAACAGAATTTGATGATTCATTTTCTATAACAGCAGCTCTGACAGTAGTGCCGCTCCAGATCAATGTGCTCGCTTTAATACGTTATAGTTGCTATAGTGACAGCTCGTTCACAGGGACTTGCATAGCGGAAGCTCCACATATACATGTGTGAGTGTTGATAAGTTCGAAGATTATTAAGACAATTAAACATTTATGGAAGGAGTCTCCAGTGTCAGTGATTTATAACAGTCAGAGGCAAAGCTGTATAAGTTTTCTGATATCTTCAGAAAGGAGGAGTTTACGCTTTGTGGTTTCTCAGTAACATGACAACTTAATTAACTTTTATAAAAGAACTTCTCGTATGTTACTTGATTTACTACCACCTGGTTATAGTCCAGCAGTAAAAATCTATTAATATTGAGATATTCAACATGGCATTTCTGGCACTAGAAGTGCTTTTGTGCTGAATTTATAGCTACTGTTAAAATGTGTTGCTAATTTTATTGTAAAGAATAAACAAATCCTCCATTAGGTCCTTTTCATTTTCAGAAGCCAGAACCTAAAACGAGTGAATTCAGCAGGAACTCAGTGAATAACTCCGGCATAAAGTGTTATAAACACTGGAATAAACACTCGTGCAGGTAGCTGTTAGAGCAGTGTGATGTTCGGTGTATGCTGAGGCTTAGCTGCAGTTAGTCGCTCTGTCATGTGCAGATATTAAGCATGTGATTGTGCTCATTTGTAAAGTCCTCCAACACCTGGCCATGGGCTTAAAGTGGTATTAGTGAGGACACACACACGCACACGCTGAGTCACACACACACACACACACACACAACATCATATACAGGCTACGGAAAGAAGGAGCAGCGTGCTCTTTATAAGTTCACACGCAATGTGTTCAGCGTGTGTCTCTCCGCACCTTAATAAGAGCGATGAGACACTCCATAGTGTGTGTGTGTGTGTGTGTGAATAAATAAAAGTTCTCTGTGAACATATAAGTGGTGCATACATGAGTGGCTAAGTGCGTGTGTGTGTGTGTGTGTGTGTGTGTGTGCATTTACAAAGTTCCTTTGTCCAGTGAACTCAGTGACTGCAGTAAGTTAATGTCAAAGATGTCCAACGAGCCGGCAGTAATGCCTCAACACCTGTTTCTCTCCCTCTCTCTCTCCTTCTTCTCCTCTGTCATTCTGTCATTTTCTCCCCTCTCTCTTTATCCTCTAATCTCTCTTTGTCTCTCCGTCCCTCTCTCCATCCTCTTCCCTCATATCACTCTCTCTCTCTCTCTCTTAGTCTTCTCCTCTTTTACTCTCTCTAGCCTTTACTCCCTCTCTCGCTTTGTCTCCCTCTCTTTCTCTCTCCTACTTCTCCGTTCTCAGGCTTTCAGTCCTTTCCCCTCCTCTTTTTATCCTCTGCATCTCCTTATCACCTTGTCTTGTCTTTCACTCTCTCTATCCTTCTTTCTTGTCCTCTCTCATTTCTCATCTCAAGCTCTCTATCATTTTTTCTTCTCTCTCTCTCATTTCCTAAGTCTTTCTATGTCACATTCGCTTCCTTCTCTCTTCTTCTTCCTTTCATTCATCAGCCTCTGTATCCCTTTTTCTTGCCTTTATTTCATTTCTTATTCTCTCTATCCATTTCACAGTCTCTGTATATTTTTTTTTCTTTACCTCTCTTACATTCCTCATGCTTTCTGTCTTCTTTTTATCTTCTGTCCCTTTCCTCTTTTTCTATCCTCCTCTCTTTCATGACAGTCGCTGTATGATTTTTTTCTTTCTCTCTCATTCATTTCTCTTTCTCTGTATCCTTCTTGCTCTTTTTGATGATCTTTTCATCCTGTTTATCCTTCACTCTCATTCATTTCACTTCCTCATTCTTGCTACATTTCTCACTCTCCCTAACATTTTCTCTCCTCGTTTCCATTTTCTATCATTTCGTTCATTTGCCATACTCTCCATCCTTTGCCCTCTTCGTCTCTTTCATTTCTCTATCTCTTTATCCTTCTCGCTCGTCTTCTCTATTATCTCTGTATCTCATCTGTTCTTTTCTCTTTCTCTCCATCCTCTTCTCCCTCATATATCACATTCTCCTTAACCTTCTTTCCTCAATGTACCTCTCCTCCTCATCTATCTCCACCCCTTCTTTCTGCCCCCGCTCACTCTGAGAGTGGGGGGCAGTTATACACGGGGAGTCTTGCCCTCTCTGTCGTGTTTATGCTGTGGTGTGTTTGCTCAGGCTGATAGCAGGCGTCGGAGCCGTGCCCTCTGGCTGCTCGGTAAGCTGCACTGTCACTGTTCGGCTTAGCGCCTCTGCTACGGCCTCTTTATGAGCGCACAGCTGCCCCGGTCGCCGGCTAAACTTAGACGTGACAACAGTTGTGTGCGTCGCTACGCTGCTATATCGGGCAACGACAACACACCTCCTCTTCTAATAAAGGCCTATTGTCTCCACGCTGTCATTATTCTTTATTACACAGCTATGCTAACAACACAGGGCTGGTTTAGGGGGAAAAAATAATCGGAGCTATGAATTTGAAGAAGAAGAAGCCTTTATTTGTCACATATACATTACAGCACAGTGAAATTCTTTTCTTCACATATCCCAGCTTGTTAGGAAGCTGGGGTCAGAGCACAGGGTCAGCTATGATACAGAGCAGAGAGGGTTAAGGGCCTTGCTCAGGGGCCCAATAGTGGCAGCTTGGCAGTGCTGAGGCTCGAACCCCCAACCTTTTGGGTGAGTAAACCAAAGCCTTAACCTCTGAGCCACCACAGCACCACTATAATAATAATTAAAAAAAAAAAAAAAACAGCCCCAAACAGGGCTCAAACCAAGGATCTCTACACTTTAAAGCCTGCATCCTACCACTGCGCCACTAGGTAGAATTTGTTCTTGGTATCATTGATTATTATATATCACATACATGAAATAAAGCTCAGAAATTAAATTGAGTATAAATAGACATTTGACATCATTATGCCGTAAATAACTTTTATACAGTCTCTCATCAGTCCAAGATATAAATAAACACGTTTGCATTTCTCAGTGAAGTGAGCAAAGGAAGTTGCCCTGCCAAGAGTCCGCATATTTTCCTTTGTCCTATGTTTAGGGTGGCATGTGAATGTGTGTGTATGTGTGTGTGAGTACAGATAACCCCCCCCCACCACTAAGAATTCAGCACTGCCCTCCAAGGTAAGGGGTCACATGTCTGGGCCGGTGATATCACCACTGTTCTGCTTTACTGTAAACCAGATTCGAAGGTAAATGCCGATGCCTGATTACACACACACACACAATTAGACAATACATCTCAGCAGTTATGCTTGTCGGCACTTGTTGTGAACAGTGAATAATCCTTTAAAAATAATCTACACAGGAAGTAAGGAACAAACAAATTCTGGATGTGGTTGTGTTTAGAGCAACAGTTCTCAATCCATCGTTTCTGGTCATGGAAAGCCCCTGGACTGTTCCATTTTAAGCGTTCCCAACGCTGCAACTCAAATCATCCTAAAAGTTAAAAAAGCTAAAGGTTATTTGCTATTTTCTAAAAGTCGTTATATTAAAAAAAAAAAAAAAAAGAGATTATGTGGAACGGAGCACGGTAACGACATCTGATCTCTATGTGCAGTTACCATAGATTCAGACACAATTCCTTGTACTCAGAAAAGGACAAAAAAAAAACCTCCAAATTTACTCATTAGGACAGTTGTTGCATTCATGCTGCACTGTGTTAGGATGAGATGGATATGAGAGAAAGTCTTCACAAAGCTGCTCTTGTGTACTTTTAAACCACAGTGCTGTTGAATCGTTTCCATAGCAACAACCTATGCTGGGACTTGTGTGGCGGATGATAATAATAAACATATTTTAACAAATGGATGCTATTTAACAAAGAAAAATGTATAATTGTTTGATACAGGGAATTTTTCTGTAAGGCGACCTTTATTTAACATTCATGGAAGGAGTCTCCAGTGTCAGCACTTTTTAGCAATCAGTAAGTTTTCAACTTCTGGACAGAGCAGCAGAGCTTAAATGCAAGTTAATAAGAGACTAATCAGGAACTAAACACAAAGCAGGTGAACACAATAGGGCAACAGCGCAATGACAGGACGGGGCGGGACTTGTAGTCAAAGAAAGCATCCAAAAACTGTCTTAAATTTGACAATGGTGGTCAATAGTGTAGATACTAAACAGTACATGATGGCAGGATGGCTGTGATTTTTTTTTTCTTTATTTTGTAATAGTAAGGGAGATCAATGCACCATTATTAAATGTATTATAATGCATGGAATGTTCAGGAATAAAAAGCTCTCTGAGTTGGATTATGGTATTAAGGGTTTCGTGGAATTTATTTGACAGTTATCATATCTGCTGCTGATGAACCTCTTGTGACAAAGGTGGTGAATATCACACACTTACAGTATATTAGCTATATAAAAGCTAAGCCAATAACCCCAACCTTAACCTTTGTCATTTTTCACATGCCATAAAGCCGCCCACTTGCATCTTCAAGGTCTTGAGTTAAAGGAGGTAGCATTTGTCTTCAGATGCTCCCCGTGCCTTAAGCATATTTCAGGCCTCTGTCCTTGACCCGGGGGTCACTCTGGGTCAGAGGAAGTCGACGATCCTTGTTCAGGGAATGGTTCAGAGGCTCGGCTTGTCATTCCGGGCTCTTTTATGGCAGAGAAGTCAAGGTCGTTTCAGAATTAGAGATATTCTGCGGCCGGGTAACAGCTTGCTCCCGATGGTCGGATGTGTCATAATCGGTTTCCCTCTCCTCTTCCCCTCCCGCTTTCGCACCAAATGGCACTGAACACATTGTCTTTAGCTGAAAACATAGCCACTCCCAGCAGGTCGGCTCTATATTACTGCAGTAATTAGTAAATTAATGGAGATTGAGGCAGACATCTGTACCGAGAGGGGTCAACGATAACAGATGCTCAGGCAGCAGCATGCACAAAAACGCCTTAATAAACAATTACGCAGAGACGGAGCGATGCATCGTGTGTTGTGACTTTTGCGGAACTTTTTGGCTGTCCGGCTTTTATTTATTGTCTTTGACTTACATTGTTGCTATCTAAATGAATAAATATGATGCATTTAGATATGACATCCATCCTCTTTAATATCAACATATGCTCCCTCTCTCTCTCTCTCTCTCTGTCTCTCTTTCTCTCTCTCTCTCTCTCATTCCCAAGTCAGCTCAGGTCCTTTACAAAGCTTGCAGTTGGAGATGTGATTAAGTTCCGGCATGTTCTTATCTCATCCACTCGTGTACGTTTGATCAGAGCAGATGAATCTAACGGTGTGGGAAGAGATTCCCGAGCCCAAGCCCTTCCTTAGGATTACCCCGGCTGGTTCGCTCGGCCTCATCTCGCCGGATTAAGTTTATGAAAATATCCTTGTATTATTTCTAGATGCTTATTGTATTAATACAGTCCTCTGTGTCCTGGACAGCCCTCCTTTTCTCTAGTATATCTCCTGCTTAAACCATTCAAGGTAATCTTCCTGAGAGTGAAACTTGCTTTCTGGATTAGTTGCTAGTGTTTGTGTCCTTGTTTACGATTTCATTTTTTGTGGCCCATTTCCACTGTAGAGATGACATTTAAAACAAGTTTTTAAAAGTATAATATTTTTGACGACTTCTTCTTCTTATCTTCCGTGTATTAAACGTTTTTATATTGCAGCACTGAATTCTCAAATCTGATTGGTCAGAATAAACAGCTTAAAACTGTGTTGTTATTTGACCAATAAAGATGTGTGATTGTTGATATGGTGAAGCTTTCTCTAGGAGAAAGGAGTCTCCGGTGTCAGCGCTCCGTAGCAGTCTGGAAGCTTTACGAAATGGGAACGACTTCAGGATTTTAGCTTTCTCTATAACATGACAAGCTGCGTTTTCTTTTTTTCTTTTTTTTTCTTTTTTTTTGGCTATTTAACTTTAAGAGAGAGAAAAAGAGTGGAACTAACTTGTGTCACAGACATTATATGTTAAATGTAACTATAAATGGATAATAAGTATGATATGTTTTTCATTAATAAATTAAAAATTGTGATTGTTGGTAATTTGCTGTTGTATAAGAGGAATAAAACACTTAATTATTTTCCTACAACTGCACATCCTTGAGTGTTTTATTCCGTACATAAGGCTTCTTCACTGGTGACTTTCTGTCATCTCAGAACTTATTTACATAACGAGGCTAGAAATCCCGAGCTTTTAAGTCAAAACCCACCATATCACCCCACTCCGACAATCTGCATTAAGGTCTCGGCATTAAGACACATATTTCAGGACTCCTGTGTATCATTAAAAGTTTCTGCTCCTTGCATCAGCCCTGCTTGTTCATACATTCCCCTGTTACCCCACTGTTGTCTATTACATAATAAGAAAAGGACAGGCTTGTATTTGAAGTCTGATCTTTTTCCTGGAAGGGGAGGTCCAGTACCAGTGCCAGTGTGGTGAGACAACATGTCCAGCTTAGACTTTGACCTGGAAATCAAGGGTACATTCTGATTGTGTTCCAAAATAAAGGAAAACTTCATGCTTGAAATGACTTTTTAGGTGATTTCATGTTAAGCAAAAGTGAGCTCTAAATATATATATATATTTTTACATCCCACAAACCTCATGTGAATTTAACACATGTGGGTATGTGTTTTCAGTTTTCCTCACATGATTTTTTTCACATTAAATGCAATTTATTTTCACACATTAATATTTCACGTGCGGAGCAGCGCGTTTCATTTTGTCTCATGCGATTTTTTTTCCGCCACATGATTAATTTATTTTCACATCTTAATCCGTTACATGTTAACCTTTCACAGTTTGGGCATGTAGTTTTATTTTTCACATGTGATCACATACTGTGTTACTCAAAATCTTTTAAAAAAATATTTTTAAGACTTTTAATGTTGATAAATTATATCTGTTTGACTTTACTGAGGGTCAAAACTTTATGGCTTAATATCTTAAAGTGACAAAGTTGGCAAGTTTATTAGGTTTATTAATAAATTGATATCTCTGTACAATACACTAGTCAAATATGAATGCATGATATTACCAGATTTATTTATTCCTCAATGTGATTGAAGATTTTGCAAAAAGAAATTTTTGCTGCATCAAACTCTTAGTATCACATAGAAGCTACGAAGATTTATTTTCATGACCCAGATGCTAAAAAGTGACCATAAAACATCAGCACTGCTTATGGGAGTTAAAAAAAAAAAAAAAAACATGAAACCATGTCAACCTTTTAAGAAGCTCAGGAGGTAAAGAGGCTTTGGAGCTGAAAGATGGAACATATTGCGCCGAGACAGAAGCGTGCTTGATTAATGGGCATGATAATCATCTCATCAAATCACTCTCACTTATTAAATCTTGTTTAATATCCAAATGAGGGCCCCCTTGAGCAGATTTAGTCAATTTCGCCCCCTCTTTTTAGCACAGCGAGAGAGCTCGAAGCCAAGCCACTTGGCTTCACTCACCAAATCCCAGCCTCTAAAAATGTCTTGTCTCTGCTCTTCCAGGAAAAAAAAAATCTAGCATGTCCTTCATCACACTGTGTGTTGCTTTTGGGATTTGTTTATAATCTCTAAGTGGGTTTCTAGGAATATCTCCTAAACTCCAGCTTCAGGATGGGATCGTTACTTGGAAGCTGGACTAAATGTTGGCTGAAATTGGGGCTAAAAGTTTACACCAGGTTTTCTAGACAGAGATTACAGCTTAATCTTGATCTAACCAGACTAAAGATCATTGATACACTCTTTAATGATCAGCTTGCAATAAATGAAATATGGACAATATAGTCCAAGTATTTTTTTTGATTAATTCCTCTGGGTCAAATCAAAATCTTCCCAGTAATGTTGCAAATTTTCTAAGCTTCCACTGGATTCTTCTTGACTGAGCCTCCTTAATTTGATTCCATTACCCAATTCTGCTAAAACCAACGTTTTTAGCAGAGAAGCTCATCCTAAAGTTTAAAAAAGAACAGCCTGAATCTCATCACGTACGCCGGTTCTCCTTCATCTGACCCGGCAAAGCTCCCACCTCGCTCTGAAAAGAACAACATGCCATTGTCTTATTTACGGTCCGCATGTGTTGCACGGCATCTTCATGGCACAAAGGCCAAGTGACAAGCGCTTCTAAGAAGAAGAGGAAAATATCTCCCTCCCTCCCTCCCCTCTCTCGGTTTGAATTATAGGTATCCCTCAATAGCTGCAATCAAGTTGAGCCCCCTCACCAACACCACCAACACACACCTCCCCTTTTCCCCAAACTGATGTCACCCAGGCGGCAACTGGCGCAAGGTGACTAAAAGGGTATTGTGCATCTTCCGCAAGTGCCTTCCATTTCTCTCCATGTATTGTTGGAAAGCAGCTGTCGGCTACCTGGCCCTCACATGCCGTGTCTGTGCCGACGATCTTGGCAGCCGGAGCTTCAGGCTTTGGATACCAGAGCGAATCAGTTCTTAAAGATGACTCTCGGCCTCACATGGAGGGGTAGGGGGGGTGTGGGTGAGGGTGAGGGTGCGGGGGGGACAAAAGGCTTAGAGCTGCTGTCAGCAGAGCATGCATTGATGGAGAACAAAAGACATCCCATCCCATCGTCCTCCTCTCCGCTGCCAGACACTTTTATTACAATGCCATGCATTCAGATCCTGAGGTCATATCTCAACAAAGGCTTGAATGTCACCTTTACCTGCTAAAAGCACCCTCATCGCTCAAAGCAGAACTCTCACAGCTTAGCAGGAACAAGGAAGGCGGAAACATGCTTATCTGCTTACAGGAACCAAGCTTTCTTTCTTTCTTTCCTTCTTTCTTACTGTATTTCTTTCTTCCCCCCTTCCCTTTCCTTCGGTCCCTCTCTGAAAACAATAACCCTCTCAGATGCACCTTGGGAAATGCACCATTATTTTTAGCCAAGCTCTGAGGAGTGGCGCTTCTTTGTTTCGAGGCCGGCATCCATATCCATTTCACGACAAATGAAATTCCTCCTTTGGCCCTTTTGGCAGGCATAGTCAGGCCCGGGCCGGTTAGCCCCGAGGCTCTGCTCTCCCTCCCTCTCCCTCGCACCTGTCCTTACCATCAGCCTCTTGTCTTGAGTCTGCGCCCTCACAGCTCATGGGGATCACTTTGTGGATAAAGCGTGCTGTCTGATAGAGGCAGCGAGGGAATTACACGGCTTGGCGCAGGCCACACATCGCCACGCCGAAAAAGCAGCTTCGGCTCCTCTGAGAGGACAGCGCAAATCTGCCTTGAAATGGCCTTGCTTGTGATGTCATGGACAGGGCTTTAGAGCTCAAGGCGAACCTCTGATGCTTGCTGAAAGCCGGGCAGTGTGTAATGGAAAGCAGAACTAATTACAACAAGGCACTGACTTGCCATAGTTAGCAAAAACAGAGTTGAACAAGTACAAATAGCTAATAGTAGGGTGCAAAAGGTCACTAGCAAACAATTTTCAATTCACTAACTGTTTGAAAAAATACATACGAACTCTGTGTTCGCTCTTCTAAACCATTCGAGATTATCATTCATACTACTAAACAGGACTGATTTTCTTATTACAGCACATGCAGAAGTGTTTTATTCCTCTTATGACACAACAATTCTTAACTTAATGTAGTCTTTTTCTGTTTAAAGTTACACTTAATGTTGTGGAACGTTCACGAGGCACGTTATTTCCTCTTACCACTTGTGTTACAGCAGCTGGTTCCCTTACCAGCATCTTTTACATCGGGATTTTAATCCAGTGAGACATTATGATATTCTCCCACTTTTTTTTTTTTTATCTTTCCATTGTATTAAAAGATGTCAAACACTTGTATCACACCAATGTTTATAATGTTGAGTTGCCCCTTATAAATTCTCATAAGGGGCAACTTATCTTATCTTATCTTAGAAGATAAAACTTCTAAGTTTTATCTAGGGTTCTAGATAAAACTTAGAAGTAAAACTTTCCTCCCATCTTAATTGGTTGAAAGTGGAAGACAAGAGGACTGCTGCAGTTTTACTAGCAACATGGAAAGTTTTACAATATAAAGTCCCGTCGTATCAGTATAGTCAATTAAAGTTGAATTTATATGCATTTGCCATTAGACAGGCAGCAGAAGGCAGGTTTTCACTCCCTAAAGCAAGAACTAATTTCCTCAAACGTACTGTGTCAACGAAAACGTGGAATTTACTACCATAGTTATTGATTAAAATAACACAGAAATCAAATGTTAAAAGGCAAATAAGGGCACATTTTGAATTTATAGGATGTTTTGCATATGGAAATGATAGCTGAAAGAGTAATATCGGGTCAGACTGAGATGTTATTTATTTTATACTTTCACAAATGTGTAATGTTATGAATATGTTGATTTGGAATACATTATGTTTAATGTATGTTCCTAAATGCATGTTTAATGTCTTTATTATGTATATGTTTAATGTTTAAAAGTATGTTTTGTTTTTTTTCTTTTCTTATATATGTGGACCCCAGGAAGACTAGCAGTGGTCTAGGGCACAGCTAATGGGGATCCTAACAAATATACAGAAAACAATAAACTTTAGAAAAAACAGACTACAGAAGCTTTGTATAATTGTTTTTTCTATCCCATATTCATTCGAGTTACTCCCATGATTCCATGATTGTAGTGCCATTTAACCCTTGTAGGTCTTACAAGTTAAACTTTAGGCTTTTTTCACCATGTGAACAAGATTTTTTCCCACATCTACAAGATTTCTTTGCTGTCAGGCTGCATTTTGCTCTTAGATCAGCAACAAGATTGAATTTTTAAGCATAGAATTAGCGAATATACAAAACTTGGTTAATTAGCATCAGTGCCAATGGCATGAGGACATTTAGGACGTTCTAATGATGGACATAAAACATTTTCTTTCCAAATTATTAATCAACTTTCAGTCTATCATTTGGGCAACAATATTTGATTGTATATTTTTAAAGTGACCTCGTCAGTCAATTTCACAATATCACAATGATGAAAATAAAGAAACAAGAACAAGAGAACTTATGATCTTCAGGAAATGTGGATGATGCAACTTCCTGTTTAACATGTGACTTTTGGAATGTTCCAAATTTTTCATGGGGTGAAAATGTTGGACTAGGATTTGGATAATGGACAAGTCACGGAAAATGATGTTTTAAGCACAAGATGTTGAATGGATTTACGCATTAAAGAAAAAATAATATGATTTTTTTAAGTATTTCAAGGATTATATATCAAGGTAACATGTAGTTATAGTAAATGTAATATCAGTTGGACACAAATGACTTATCAGTCACGGAATCATCCACTGATCTCAGAGGAATTTCAAGTAAAAAAATTTAGAAATATAAATTTGGTTTATTGTACTATTATAATGTAAATACTAGATAAATTCAAGTATATTGAAAATATTTTCACTTGCTGCCATTTTTTAATGTGGCAAATTCAGTGTGTCATTTTTAGGAAATATGAATTAAAAATAATAATTAAAAAAAAGCTCTATGATACTGTGAAATTTCTTTTCTTGGTCTTGTAAACCAAAATATTTAACTCAAAATTGAAAAGGTCAAACTGGAGTCAGACCAATTTGTCTAAGAATGGAAGGACAAACATAAAAGAGATTAAAAATTAGCAACTGATGTAGTACACATTCAGCATTATATTATCTAGGACACATTTCTTACATCTGTTCTACACATCTGTTACAGTGTTTTCAATTTATTAAGACATTAAAAAAAACACTCATAATTTGTTTATCATTCAATTATTCCTTTTCATTTCCTTTATTACCCATTAGTGCATAATAGAGTCATACATCTCCTCATAGGTTCATGCACTAGCATTTCAATAGGCTCTTATAGAGCGAACTGCAATACAGCGAAACAAATAAACCTCCCTGTGACACGATTGGAGTGAAACTGGAGCAAGCTGACCCCCATCAGACCCAATCTACTGGGACGGCACTGGAAGCATTGCTCTTCCTCCCTTCCTGTCTTTCTTTCTCTCCCTCTTTCTGCCCCTCCACCTTCTGAGTGCCCTCCAACAAGGCCAGCTTTGTGAAGCTGTCTCTGCTTTGCGTGTTTTGCCATTCGGCTGCTTTTTTTTTTTTTTTCTTCTCTGCTCCTCAGAAATGGAGGGCCCAGATCTCTCACATCTGAGAGGGTCTTAATTTGGATGGCGGTCCGGCTGGGGCCGCACTCCTTTTGTTCTTCGGTTCCCAGGACGTCCCCTCGAGTCCCAGAGATTCCCGGCACGTCGCCTATTCCAGATTTTTCGGCTGAAATGAAAGAGACTGACGGCAGACTGATCTGTCCAACTGGAATCTTTGTCAAAAACATGGGGGTGGGTGTGTGCGCTGGTGGTTCTGGTGGTGGAATATGGGCAGCAGAATGGTGGAACATGTTCTTACAGTATTACAGAACTTTAGAAGCACTCAGAGATTCAGTAATGACTTTGAGAACAATATGACCATGTTGTATAATATTGAAGAAATTCATATGAGCTGTAACCAAAAAGAACTCGAAGAAAGTTAGCTGTTAGTTACACTTCCTTCATATCAAATGCATGTGTAATGATTGAGTTAATCTGAAGGTGATATAAATAGCTTTCTAAAAAAAAAAAAAAAAAGGTATAGGCTATTCTAGCAATCATTTTAGTCACAATACTTTAACCAAAACTCTGCAAATTGCAAATGACACACCATGAATGTGTCTTATGCTGCGTTTGGCTAAAGCTCGGAACTTGGAATTTCTGAACTTCGACTAGGGGGAAAAAAACAAAGAAATCACCCACTCAACTTGTAATACCTACTCGGAAACTCACGAGCCCGAGTTCAACACATGACAACAAATCAACATGGCTGCTCACAGCATCAACTGTAAACAAAGTGGCACATATTTACTTTTAAACGAGTTACACTATATACTGTATACACTAGTATTTGCTTTAGATCAGTCAACATAGAGATATCTTCGCTTGTTAAATCAATAACATTGACTACAGTTCACTGATCTGAGGAGGAAAATATACACCGTTTGCAGTTAGCTAGCTAGATTGTTGTTAATAGAAGACAAACGTTGTGTCTCACGATAAGTTCCACCATGTTGGAATTGTAGCGATCATATGACAATCATACATCAACTGGTCAGAAATGTTGGGATGGAGAAATGGATAAGAAAAGCTGAGTAATGAATGTTCAAAATTTAGACATGTTGGTGTGGACTAGGCCTTAAAACAGACCACCCAAAGCAAACGATGGCTACTAACACTGTTTGCATCATATTGGTAGCCTTCGTTCTTTTCTAAATGACATGTACAGACAAAAAATACCAGAAACATAGAAAAACTATCCTATCATCATATCACATACACTGAGTTGTACTTTCTTAGGTTTGTGTATATGTGAATGTACACTGAGATGGCTGTTAATTAGGTACTCGATGTTACACAGTTTTGAATATTTAAGGTCAGACATTCTATCTGGGAAGAAGTATATTTTCATAATCAATATTATATAGTCACATGATTTAAAAAAACAACAACACAGCAATACAGTGGCAATGTTTAAGAGATCCCTTTTTACTATGACAAGTATACATGGACTGGCTTCTCATCCAGAGTGTATTCCCGCCTCCTGTATTCCCAGGAAAGGCTCCAGATCCACTATGACCCTGACCAGGATAAAGCACTCATTGATGATGAATGAATGAAGTATACACTTGTATAAAAAAAGTTTGGTTTATGCTTCTGGGAAAACCCTTAATCCATCTATGTAGAACATTGTACCATATGTTTTTGCTTCCAGAGAAGATTTTAAGTAGAATCCCTTAAAAAAAAAAAGAAAAAAAGAAAAAAAGAAGAACGATCAACTATCGAAAGAACCCTTGAGGAGAAAGTGAAACATGAAAGTGTCTTTCTTTGTCTGTGTATATATGACAGCCTGGGAAATCCCTTCACATAGGCAAATTTTGACATTGTCTACTATATATAGTTCTGCAAATGCCAGACTTTCCTGAACTGTTTCTGTTTTGCGTGTATCTCAACCACAAGTGAAGTATTAGCCTAGCCAAAAGTAAAAAGATCGCATTTAAAGATTTCATTTCAATTCCACTGAAAGATGCCACGCCTACCTCTATATTTATATATATATAACATTACTGCCAATCTGTGTGAGGAAATCACACTTAACAAACACAGTTTTGACATCTTTAGGCAAACTGACTGTTTTTTTTTTTTTTTACCACTGTGTTTGTTAAACTTGCTCATTATCCAACATGATCTTCACAGGAAAATAGCCAAGGAAAGACTACAAAGTTGCTAAAATAAAACTACATTGTTTTGATAAAATATATTTATGGTTTCTTAAAGTAGATATTTCAAAGTATATTATTGGCAGAAATTTTTTTTTAGTACTTTTCCAAAACTCAGCCACAGTAGCATCTGAAGGGTTTCCCAGACCGCCACACATATAAGAGTGAACGTTTTCATTTAAAAGTCCTCACGAAATGGAGAGATGAAATGGTGATTGGATATATTGATGTATTTCCTTTTGAACACAGTATACACAGTAGCTTAGCTAGCTAGCTAAATATGGAGTGCAGTTTGCTGCTAATGAGCTGCTACTAATCAATAATTTGAATTGTTTTTCCCTGAAGTGGCAAACTATAAAATTAAAAAGAGAATATCTCCGATAGAATAACTATTTTTAATTAATTTTTTTCTAAACATAATACTATCATAGTGGTATCCATGACACTAAAGGAACGTCCAAAAAGCTCTCAAAGACCAATTTTGATCTCAGAGACACTTTATTAGATGTAATAATTGGCAAATTAGGGTAGATTGAGAACTGAGAGCATCTGATAGCCAGCGTGACTGCGACTGAGCTCAAGACATGACCTAACATACAGGGTGAGGGTGGAATGACAATGGCTATTACACAATCCTTCCACAAATAGTCCTACAAGAATAGCCCTGTAAACTTGCAAGTTGTCAAAGGCATCTGATGTTAAATAGACGAATGCTCGAAGGGAAGCTCTGCGCTCGTTCACAAGTCAGCGATATAATAACTTTTGCTATAGAACTTTTTTCATACTCCAAGCCAGTTAACTAGCTTCTGGAAGACCTTAAATCATAATCCTAGAAAGTGGCATAAGTCAGTATTTCCTCAATGTAAATAAACATCTCTATAGATAAAAAGACCTGAAAGAGGCATGTTTCATGGAGGGTAAAGATCATTAACCAACTATAATGAGAGAGTTCTACTCTGTGAAAGACATGATCGACATTCTTGCCACTAGGTGTCCCCAGTCTCTCGTGTGTTTGGTGGCCGGTGACAGGCTGTTAAGATGTCTGTTCCATGTCTTCAGAAGCTTGTTAAAGGCCAGGCGTGTGATTCTGAGAGCTACGAGGTGTGACACACTATATTTAAACCTGCAGGAGCTCTCATCTACAGCCGGAAGGAGGAGAGAAGCCTTGAGCCTCTAATGACACGAGCCCTTTTAGGTTAAGCTAACAGCGGGGGCTGCGATCAAAGATTTATGAGAGTGAAGCTGGAGATACAAGGTGTCAGAGAGAGCGAGCCAGCGAGAGAGAGAGAGAGAGAGACAGGAAAGGAAGGAGATGGGGACAGGGAGGGTGAGAGGAAAGAATATGTACGTTTAAGTGGAATGAATGTGTCAGGAGTTATGGAGTGGCATGTGTCCTTAACTAGTTTAATGTCATGGCTTCATATTTTATGATCTCTGTGTATATAAAGTTTCTCCCGCAGTGCTGTTGAATTCCCACTTTCTGATTGGTCAAAAGTTATGACAGCAGCTTCTAATACTTTATTGTTTCCATAGTAACAACCTACACAAGGACTTGTATGGCGGGCAATCTACCTAATCTAATATTAATAATAAACGTGTTTTTTTTTAACAAATAAAAAACATGTAATGCTGATTTGGTGATGTTTTCTATGTATGTTTATTTAACATTTATGGAAGGAGCCTCCAGTCTCAGTCTCAGGGGAAAGACTTCAGGACAGACAAGTTTCTGGATTCTTGGTAACATGACAAGCTGTGTTTTTGTCTGATTACCTTCAAGATAGAGGGGAAAAAATAAAGACTGGTGATAGACTGTTTATAGCTGCTATAACATAAGTGACAACATGAACTAACTTTCATAGACATTCCACAACATTAAATGTAACTACAAAATTAGAACATGTCGTTCATTGCTGTGGTATAAGAGGAATGAAACTCTTTAGGATGCACTGTTATTGGAAAACAATCCTTAGTAACAGTAATTCTGCTTTGGCACCCCATTGAATTGTTGATTTTTTCTTTTTTTTTTTTTATAAGAGCACATCCCAAAGTGTTTTATTCCTTATGTAGTACATTGGTACCATTTTGCAAATGTACACATCAGTTCAAAACAAGGAAATCTACCAGTATGGTGCTAATATGTACAGATAATAAGAGGTTAATATTGTAAAATAGTGTTATCCTTTGAGTGGCACATCCTAAAATACAGTTCTGGTGTGGGATTCACAAACTTAGAACTTTGGATTATGGTTTGTTTGTGAGGTTTAATCACCTTAGAGCCGTCCATCAAGATTATGTCAAAAAAGATGACTTTATTGGAGATTTTAGTTTATTGGGAAACTTCACTTGCAAATGTGTAACAATTTGCATGACTAATTCGAGAGGTTAAAAAGGGGTAAGATGATGGTTATGGGTTAGTGTTTGCATTTTGTCTTACAAATTCATTCGTGTGAAACTTCATGGACCAATGAGATCAGGTTCTTCATGACTGGTGTTACATTTGACATAATTTAACGTTGGGGCTCTTCAGTAAGGAAAGCTCTTAACCTGAAACTACACCCTTGCTTAAACCACAGCTTCCTTCCCTGCTTGTCACTGGAGGTGCCGATGTACTGACATCTGCAAAGATAAAAATTTTCCAATGTAGCCCAACAACTGGATGATGAACCAATTTTTGGACAATCAACCGTAATTGTAGTGTGAGTCAAATTCACGGGCTGCCACATGACTTCATTTACTGTGCATTGTGCCAGACTGTAAGTGTGTAAACTACGTTTACTACATTTATAGGAGCTTCTGCGCTGAGCAGGTGGCTCAGATATGTGCACGGGTGTGTAAGTTCAGATGTAGCGACAGATGGTGTTTGATAGTGGAGCAGACGGTTCGTGTCACACAAAGATGCTGCCTCAGCCTTTCCCAAGGAGCCTTCACGCTGCCTGCGGACTGCAGGGAGAAGACACGATGATGAGAGAGAGAGAGAGAGAGAGAGAGAGATGGAGAGGGAAACCTGTAATAATCACAGAAAGATCTGTGAATTTGGAGTCTCAATACTGACCAGATAATATCACACTATTTACTCTGATGAGAGTGTAGCATCTGCTCTCACTGGCCAGGCCTGGGGTCAAGGGTGAAGGTCAGAATCAAGGGGTGCAAGGGTGAAACTGCCTGCTTGGATTTTAATTACAATAAGAGCGCATGATTGGCTAATGAGAGATGAGCAGCCTGTAGTACAAAGCCTGAATGATTTTAAGGCGCTTAGACACTCAACATCTGACCCATAAACAGGCCATTACTGGGAGATATATATAGTAGTTTTAAACCAATCCTCTCTACACTGCAGTGGCTTTTATTTTCCTCTTGGATTTTTGGGGTTGCTTTGTGTTCGTATGGTCCAATGGAAATCATATCATACTGGCAATGTATTCCAATGGGTTATTTTAATTTATTTAAGGGTGCATTTGGTAGAATTTGTGCTCTATTCAAATGATTTATTCAGCTCTTGACTCAACCCATGTACCAGAAACACCACCACCCAAAACTTACAGTGGCTGTCAATCCATGTTGGTTCTGTAGCTAGCTAGAAAACTTTCCACTTTGGTGGATCCAGAGCCTATCCCAGGAACACTGGGTGTGAAGTGGGAATACACCATCGACAGGATGCCAGTCCATCAAAGAGCACCATGTACACACACATTCACAACTCAGGGAAATTTAGAGTAGCCATTAACTGCTTGCCATGAATAGCCACGTAACTGCTTGATAGGACCCGGAGAGAACCCATGCGGACACTGGGAGAACAAAAAAAAACTCCAGACTGACAACTTACTGATCATTATTGTTGTTTCTGTAGCCATTAATGATCACATTACCTGGCACCAAAAGAAACAAAGTTATTTTGGTGTCCTACATGATCAACAGGTTCATCCACCTTGGGAAAGCAGCTCCCAGATTTTTATTTCTTTTGGCATCATTACACTTTTGTTACAGAAGTACGCATTTGTTTTATCCCTCACAACAATAGTATCTGGCAATGATGGCCATTTAGTATGGAATTTTGCCATCTTTTGGTTTCAGAGCAGTAAAGATAAGGGTGTGTCTAAAACATAACTGACAGGAGTGATATAAAAACAACCAATGGGTACAGCACGGGCCTGTGGTTTTTGTATGTGTATGATACACTTGCTTTGATCACATTGTCAGCAATTATGTTTCATTGTGTTCCCAGGATACATCAATAAAAACACAGATGAACACACTTTCAAAAAATACTACTCAATGACGATGAAGAAAATTTATTATAGAGTTGACTATAAATGCCGTCCTCATAAAAGCCAGTGGCTTCTGTAGCTCAAATTGCAGGAAAGCGTAATTTGAGGTATTGGCGTTGGATTCTTCCGATCTTCCATCCAGTCTCATCATGATCTCGGTTTCTTTCTCTCTGTTGCGTTCTTTCTCTCACCATCTCTCTCTCTCTCATGAGGATGCATATATAAAGGTCTTTGAAACCTTTGACGGTTGAAGTAAGATGAAAGATTTGGCGATTGTGTTGCACAATGTCAAAGACCACTCCTTCATCTCCCACAGAACCAAAGGATCTTAAGATGAAAAGAGTATCTGAAAGAACAGTAACACAGTAACAGGTGGGGTCTTGCCTTTGTGTGTGGGTAAATATGCAATCTTGACTGCCTCGTAGTGTTTGCTCATAGAGCGAGGATATAGAAAGGCCAGAGAATACACTGGCAAAGAAGAGAAACCTGGTTCACTTGAGAACCATCTAAACATTCTTTGATCTCAAACCAATGTGATTAAACTCATAACCGTGAAAACGACAACCTGTTGTTTATGAACTTTTTAATGCTTCACCAGCCTCTGACCACTGATTACATTCAAATAGTGTATTTACACCTGTTACATTATTCTGAAAGGAAACGAAACGAAAAAAAGATATTCCCGATACCCCCACATTCATTGTATGTTAAAATACAGGTGTACATATACTGAGAATAAGTTCTGAGTTTACTAAAAGAAACTTAATACAGATTCTAAGATTATAATAAGGGAGAAAAGCAAATTTACAAAACACTGTGCATTAGCTAGTTAGCTGTCAAAGCTAGCATCAAGGCCCCCAAAAAATTGATTTCTAATGTGAAAGTTGTCCTAATACAACATAATCTTCTAATTGCAAATCTGTGCACAATTTTATGGTTAAACCTTTTTGGAAATCCAACAACCTTTGGGTGCATTTTGAACACAAACTACCAACTTCCAAGCAATAGATTTGCAATATGAATTAATGAACCAACTAATGTCTATAATACTAAAATAAAAACACTTCTAAACTTTACTAAGCAAGTAATAATTACTTCTGCCTGGATTACATGACAATCTGCTATTTTTTGAGAGTAAAGCTAGCTAAAATGATACCAGGTGAAAAGTTACATAACGTAGGTTAGATAGCTAGGAAATAATGATAAGAAGGTAGTATGGAAGAACAGCAAATTTCTAAAAACCCTGTGCACTAGCTAGCTTTTGAAGTTTTAATGTTAAAGTTCTAATGTGAAAGATGATAAAATTTTGCAGTCTTTACGGTTACAATGGACAGGGTTTGTGGTTGTAGCTTGTTATACAACTTTGTTTGAATGAAATTCAACAAAAATGTTTTCACGTTTTTGAAATCCAAGAAATTTTGGGTACATTTTAAACCAAAACTACCAACTTCCTAGCAACAGAATTGTAAGGTTACAATACACGACAAGAAATAACCCAATAAATGTCTTGCTAACAATAAAACAACTGCATTAAGCCTAGCTAGTGACACAATCAACTCTGAACATATACGAACATATACGATATTATTATTAATCCTAGCCTGCTAGTTTTGAGAGTAAAGCTAGCTAAAATGACGCCAGGTAAAACGTTAGATAATATAGGTTAGAAAACTAGGAAATAATGACAAGAAGGTAGTAAGGAAGAACAGCAAATTTCCAAAACCCTGCGTACTAGCTAGCTAGCTAGCTGTTAACTAGCATTTAGTGTTAGAGCTTTAGCATTAAGGTTCTGTGGTTTATATTCTAACAGGAAAGATGTCCTCACAATCTGTTAAGGTTATGATGGACAGAGTTTTTGCAGTTGCAGCTTTTTATACAACTCTCTTTGAATGAAATTCAACAAAAGCTTTTTCACTTTTTGGAAATCCAACAAATTTTGGGTACATTTTGAACACAAACTACCAACTTCCTAGCAACAGAATTGTAAGAATTGAAGCAATAAACCAATAAATGTTTTGCTAACAATAAAAATAAACTGTATTAAACATGCTAGCTAATGACACAATGCAATATTTCCTAACCTTCTGCCCTGATTACATGATAATCTGAAATTTTGAGATGAAACACTAGCTAAAATGATACCAGGTAAAGAGTTAGATAACACAAGGCTCTTATCATACTATCAAACTGCTTTTCCAAGCTTGGTTATTTATACAAATATCTAGTGTTCTTGCCACAACTTGTTAACTTGCCTTTGGGCCACTACAGTGTGAGAGGGTGTAACATGAAAGAATTCTAATAAAGGAGACGATATGCTTTAGATTTTTTGTTTTGTTTTGTTTTTTTAGCAAAACCAAAACAGAAAAAAGGGAGGTGCTCACATACTTGTTGCTGATTGGCTACAAGGTGGAAAACAAACTGCAGAAGGATATTTACAGTAAGAAGAATTACTTTAAGGCTTTAAGGGACTTACTGATTCTTTTTTATTCTGTTCGTGTTTATTTTTATTAAGAGTATTATTTATATTATATTATTTTAGATATGCGGCATTATTTTGGCTAAACTAGGTAATACTGAAAATGTGCAAGTCTTCTTTCTGTGATAGTCAGACGTTGTGTCCAATTAGCAACGAGCAGGTGATGTTTAATAAAGACCTGACATTTTTGTTTTTGAGTTAATGTTATTGTTTTTGTTTTTTCTGTTGTGTTTTCTAATTTGCTCTTGTTTTTAGTTTTGTTGTTGTGTTTCTGAATTTGTCATCATGTTTTTGGTTTTGTTGTTACTTTTTTTTTTTTTTTCAGACTTGCTCTTGCGTTTTTGGTTTGTAAAGGTGTTTTGCATTTACCGTACTATTTACCAGAAATTTCTTGCCATTTTGTCTCATGAGAGCTTTTATTTTTTTTTTTTAATCATGTATACAATGGCATCTACAGCTACTATAGAAAGAGGGCAAAAATACAAAAATGCAAAAGTAAAATAATCTTCGTTTCAAGTATATTTTCAATCTTTATTAAATAAAATCCAATGTCATTGCTTTCACTGAACAACAGGTAAGTGCATTTTTTTAAATTCATATCCATACAGTACAAACTTTCAAATCGTAACATCCAGGGAAAAAAAAATCATATGCAAGGATTGAATTCATGTTGTAATATGTCCTCTTCAAACATGGTTGCCTTTTATTTTCATAGCAATTCAGTATTCAAGAAACACCATAAAAATACTGAGCTAATTACCACACAGCAAAAAAAAAAAAAAAAAAAAAAAAAAAAAATCACGCGCGCAGAAAAAAGTGCACACTCACATACGTCCTCGAAGGTTTCAAATGATTCCTCTGGAATGAGCAGTTGAAGGGCATTTAAATGTGTGTTCTTGAGATGTGCACAGTGACGGAATTTAAATATTGATGTGACGTTATATCCATGGTGTAGTCGTCCAGAAACTCGGCCTTGAGATGACGACCTCCCGCTTGTTCACCACGCAAAGAGACGCCTCTTTAACTGAGCAAGTGCCACACACACAGCATCTGACTAAGCAGGACAGTGTGTGTGTATGTATGTGTGTGTGTGCTGGTGACACTACGTGCTTCAGAGGGACTGGACCGTTGCAGTATACATTGAAAATGTGTTTTCTGTGCAAACCAGAGAACTGACAAGAAAAAAAAACAGGCTGTGTAGCAAATAATTTTTTAAAAATGGGCGGGGTTATGATGCCCTTTCAAATGTTGTGATTGGTGCATTGGGCTGTCAATCAAAACTAGCCAAAATGTCAAATCTTGGACCCATATAAACCAAAATCCAGGGTGAGGACTTAATGAAAAGCTATTCTAATGTAAAGTCTGTAATATAGTTTTGCATATAGTTAGAGATTTACATTTTGGAATAATAATTTATTTTCTTGCAATCTTATCATGAAACAAAGGGAAAAAAAAGAAAGGAAAAAAGAAAGAAAAACCTCCAAGTGCCAGTCTTACCCAAGCAGGAACAACAACAACGACAACAAGAACACCAACAGTAATAAAATAACAATAATAATAGAAATAATAATAATAATTCTATACACCCTATAAATGCAATGCCCACTTCTCCAGAGAAATACACACTTCAAAACTTCAGTTTGAACAAGCCCAAGTCGTCAGTCATACCAGTTCACTGAGTTGTTTGGCTTCAGTATCGGGATTTCATGAGGATTACCCATAATTCCAGAGCGGGCAGGCAAAAAGTCAAAGGGCCCTAGTGGGATCAAAGTCCCTCCAAATATGAAACACGAAAAAGAATATGTAAAATAAACGACAAGAAATCTCAAAATTTAACTAGATCACCCCAAGGGAAAGAAGGAAAAAAAAGCTCAGGAATGCTACTTCATATGCCATACATTCAAAAAACAAGAACAGAAAAAAAGGGGAAAAAATATTAAAACTCCAAAAAAAAAAAGAAACTCAAATCATCAGGTATGGTGGAGGGGGTTTGGGGGAAACGTTACTCGTGTAGGAGCTCTTGGAGACAGTTGGGAGATTTGAAGATCTCTGGAACCTCTGAGTCCAGCTTGCAGATCACTTTATAGATAGCCTTCTTCCAGGACGGGTCCACGTCTTTCCCGGCCACGATGGCATTAAAGAACTCACGCAGTGTTATCTGAGCGACCTCCAGGAAGCGATCAGGAACCTGCAGAAAGAACGGGAGAGAAATCATCAGCATCAACTCATGACAAGTCCTGCTGTCCCGTTGTTCAGTTTTCAGGGCATCGTTTCTATAGTATTTAAAAAAAAAAAAAAAAAAAAAAAACGTTTTTATTTAACAAAGAAAAATGTATAATCATTGATATGATAAAGTTTTCTACTAGGAGAAGTAACATGGAAGGAGTCTCCAGTGTCAGTGCCACGACGCACCACAACATTAAATGTAACTATAAATGGATAAATAGTATAATGTGTCATTCATTAATAAATTAAAATTTGTAATAGCAGGCAAATCGCTGTCGTATAATAGGAATAAAAGCCTTCAGGATGTGATTCAGTAACTCACCACCCTGTCATTGATTATTTTCCTACAACAGCACCAAGTGTCCAACATACACAAGCATACAAGTATACAAGTATCTTAACATACACAATTGTACACCAAAAGTTGTTTTCTTTGATTTCTCCTTAACATTAAAAACACCTGCCTAATATTGTGTAGGTCCCCCTTGTGCTGCCAAAACAGTTCTGATCCGTCAAGGCATGGACTCCACAAGACCTCTGAAGGTGTGCTGTGGTATCTGGCACCAAGACGTTAGCAGCAGATCCTTTAAGTCCTGTAAGTTGCAAAGTGGGGCTTCCATGGATCGGACTTGTTTGTCCAGCACATTCCATGGATGCTCGATTGGATTGAGTTCTGGGGAATTTCGGGCCAAGACCGGTCAGAGTTCCCATGCTGACACATGTCCATCACCGAAAGTGCCTACACTGGGTACATGAGCATCAGAACTGGACCATGGAGCGATGATGAATCACGTTTTCTTTTACATCATGTGGACAGATGCATGTGCATCGCTTATCTGGGGAAAACCATGGCACCAGGATGCACTATGGGAAAAAGGCAAGCCAGTGGAGCCAGTCAATGCTCTGGTCAATGTTCTCCTGGGAAACCTTGGGTTCTGGCATTCATGTGAATGTTACTTTGACACGTACCACCTACCTAAACAATATTGCAGACCAAATACACCCCTTCATGGCAACTATATTCCCTAATGGCAGTGGCCTCTTTCAGCAGGATAATGCGCCCTGCCAAACTGCAAAAATTGTTCAGGAGTGGTTTGAGGAACATGACAAAGAGTTCAAGGTGTTGACTTGGCCTCCAGACTCCCCAGGTCTCAATAATATCGAGCATCTGTGGGATCTGCTGGACAAACAAGTCTGATCCATGGAAGCCCCACCTGCCTCGCAACTTACAGGACTTAAAGGATCTACTGCTAACGTCTTGGTGCCAGATACCACAGCACACCTTCAGAGGTCTTGTGGAGTCCATGCCTTGACGGGTCAGAGCTGTTTTGGTGGCAAAAGGGGGACCTACACAATATTAGGCAGGTGGTTTTAATGTTATGGCTGATTGGTGTGTGTGTGTGTGTGTGTATTAAGCACACACATACACACACCTTATCAACCACTCCAGTTTGACAGGCATGAGGAAACACAGTGATATGTGGCATTACACATCACATTGTCTTGCTCTCACTTCCTATAAAACAGCTTTCTGGACACACTGTCTTGTGGAACTTCCCAGTATTTGTACGGCTTAAGTAACACACGCATGCACACACACACACCAAACACTGAAGGGGGAAGTGAATACAGGACAGGTGTGTGTGCGAGTGTGAGATGTGCTCATAAATAAGAGGTGAACTAACTGTCAGGCAATGTTTGAATGTATGTGTGTGAAATGTAACAAGGTAAGAAAGGGGAAAGCAGAAGAAGCCCAAAAAGCAGAAGTTGAGTAGGGAGTAGCCTGCTCGCTAATCTGTTCCCGTCATGTATTTAAGACACCACAGGTCACCACCGTAACTCTCATATCCCTCTCAAAAGCGAAATAACTGTGGTTAACTTCTCTCCACACGAGAAAGAAATGAGACTAGGCATTCTTAAGAAGTGAAATGCGTTCTTAAGAAGTCAGGAGTGCAATGGGTAATCCCTGAGCTTAATGACGTAGCTAGCTAGCATGCAGCTGTTAGGGCTTTGATATAGACAATGTAAAGGCACAGTGTCAATGAAAATGAAACAAAATGATCGAGAATACCAACATTTACCTCAGATATGATGGTTAATTACTAAGACGAGACTCTGTATGATTCAAATTTCACTCTAATGCGCTTAGCATCATTAGCAAACAGAAATCCTGTGAGTTCTGCCAGGTTTACAAACATCAACAATTCAAACAACACAAAATGCTGTTTGGAAAGTTTGGAAATCAGGCATCGCACACAGGGGAGTTCATATGGTATCTCTCAGACAAACACACACACACAACTACCAGGTCAGGTTCTTCTACTCTCTTAAGGGCTATGTGTAAATGTGACTACAGCCAGTGTGAACATGTGTGTGTGTGTGTGTGTGTGTGTGTGTGTGGGGGACCAAAACTGCACTCCTCCTGTGCCCTGCAGACACTCATCAACAGTGTTAGGACACACCAAGGTTAGTGGCAATGTACGCACACACACACACACACACACACCATTGCTATCTTGCAGTACTATCTTGGCAGAGCACTGCCTCACAACTCACCCCGGGTGAGGAACGGACTTCAGTACATGTGTGTGTTTGTGTGTGTGTGTGCGCATAGCATTGTACTGTAATTAGCATAGCTATGTACACTGTGAACAGTAAAAACTCTCAGTGTGGGTGTGTGTGTGTGTGCACTTTCTATACAAGTTATATACTGAACAGTTCCACAGAAAAGTATAAGCAGTGATCAGTGTAAGTTTGGCTGCAGGAGCTGAGCAGAGTGGCGCATTGCTAAGAATACTCCTGCACGGAATTTCTCCTGACGCTTTTGCTACGAAAGGACGGCGAAATGCTGACTGCGGGGAGACGCCAATGTCAAGGAGAAAAGGGTACCGGTATTTTAGATCCTCTTGACAGAGAGAAGGAGAGGGAGGGAGAGAGAGAGAGATGGGGGGTTGGAAGTAGACAGAGGTAGAAAGCATATGTGTGTGTGTGTGTGTGTGTGTGTGTGTGTGTGTGTGTGTGTGTGTGTGTGTGTGTGTGTGAAAGGTGCAGCCGGTTGGGGATGAAACCTGAGGGGGAAGGATAGAGTGATGGAATGAAAGGTGAGAAAGACAGAGATGAAGATAGACTGAGGGAGGAGGGAAAAGGGAAAAAAAAAAAAGGAGAAGCGAGTAGCTTGTTCTTGTCCTAAGCACCCTTTTCCCAGCCTCTTTTGGGAACCTGTATACATCTATATATCATGCAGTTGTCACTGATGTGTGTGTGTATGTGTGTGTGTGTGTTCTCTAGTTTTGTCTTCCTACTGATTGCTTTATTCGCTGCGGGACTTTTGTCCCCAGGCGTGTAAAGGGTAAAGAGGACATTTGTACTTGGCACGAACACACACTTATTTTTACACCTTTTCATTTCTAAATAAAGAAATATTAAAGCTAAGAATTGTCCCGTGAATATTTTGGACTGAACTTAGTAACTTTCTGTCCACTGAATCTTGCTTTAACTTTACTCATGAATGTTTAGCTAGCGAAAAATGTTTCACCTTTATTAGCTGGAACAACATGACAGTGGATTATTAGCTATAAGTTTTGAGCAAGTCTACTCACCTTTCTTGTCTGCTCAATAAAACACTTGGGGGCATTCTGTTACAGGAAAATAATCAGTGATTGAGTTCCTGAGTTACTATTACCACCCTGAAGTTGAATATTTTCCAAAAACAACATGCCCTGCAGTGTTTCATTCCTCTTATACCACATCAATTTGCCAACGTTTACAATTTTTCATGTATTTATGCACGACAGAGCATACTTTTTATCCGATTATAGTTGCATTTAATGTTGTGGAACGTCCAGGAAGCAATTTAGTTCCTTTTATCACTTACACTATAGCAGCTACACACAGATGTTCCCTCACCACCTTCTCTTTCTTTTATTTCTCTTTAACTTAATAAGACAAAAAACTGTTTATTATTAGTCTTAGAGTATGTGGATCATCTGTAACACGTCAATGAGTTGTTGAGCTGTTACTATAGAAACGATAACACACTAATATAAATTACTGTGAGGGCTGCTGTTACAGAAAATGAATCAACACCTTCTGACCAATCAGATTTGAGAATAGAGCTCTGATATTAGGATATATAAAGTTTCTAAAGGCATATAGTGTGAAGAAAGTTACGCTTCTTCAGGTGTGTGTGTGTGTGTGTGTGTGTGTGTGAGTGTGTGTGTGCGTGATGGTGTTGGTTGCATTTCAGATTAACACCTGTCAAGTCTCCTCTGAAGTAGCACATAAACAGCTCTTAAGAGTCGTATGGTAATGATGACAGCATATGGCCCGACTGTGATATTCACACACACACACACACACACACACATTCTGATAAATCTTCGAATATCTTCATCCTTAAGCAGGTGTTGTGCTGAACTAATCACCGCTGTAAACACCCTCGAAGGCTGATTATGATAAAAACTCGGAGTAAAGCGTTTTTTCTGAAAAACACCCTGACTTTAAAGGAGGTTTTATCGATTTTTCTGACAGAACTGAATGTGGAGATCTTGCACAGAACAGTCTTCCTCTGTCCCTCTCTCTCTGCTGACAGAAAGCTTTATGAGATGTGAGAGTTATGTTTCTCAGATGGGACAGACGGCTTCAGATTTCCTCTGCTTTGATTAGCCAATGGAACATTGTCCTGCCTGAGCACAGCTTTAAATCTGCCATTATAATGCACAACAAGCTGTCAAGTCAACTTTCACTCAAAGTGGGAAAAAAAGTGAAAAGGGCGACTCTTGATGGTGTGTGTTAAATCATATGTGGCTAAGTGAAACTTTCACTCAGATTTATGGCAGTAGAGAGAGAGAAGAGAAGGGGAGGGGGTTTAGTTCTTTGACACGGTCTTATTTCATTTGGGAGCGTGTTTTTATTTGTTCTGCACTGGCCAAACAAAAGCTGACCCTGAGAGATAAAGGCAGCGATGGCCTTGAAGGATTCACGGACCCCACATGCTCCGAGCGCTCCTGGTTAATCCCTAACCAGCGGCCTGGGAACGCGAAACGGAAAAATTCTCATGTCAACCTGACCATTCGAGACGAGCTGGGAACTGCGCAGGTACGGTCTCCTGGATGAGGGTGGGTGTTTAGTCCTTATAATGACTAAACAACCCACCAACGTTTTTTATCTGGATTGGTCGTCGGAAGCTGAAAACTCTTCCACCCCCTTTCTCTTTCTCAACGATGCCTAAAAGCAAACTGTGTTTGGTCACTCGTGTTCCTATCAGCGACGAATCAATAGCCGTGGAGGACAAGCCTCGATAAGCCTCTTTGTGTCACAACATCAAAACACTCTCAGTCCCAGTTTGTCTATCTAGTCCTCTCTCTCTCTCTCTCTCTCTCTCTCTCCTGATAAACGTTTTCCCTGAAACCAAGGCTCCCAAACCACGCAGCCTTGAAGAGTCCAGTGGGAGATTTGCCCTGATAGGCAAACATTGCAGCTGAGTTGGACATTCTAGCATGGCCTTGCCACTTGCTTGTTTTTTTACTCTTAAGAGCCAGTGAAAGGACATGCAAGCCACGTCATCACACCACTTCTCAAGGTGTGTGTGTGTGTGTGTGTGAGAGAGAGAGATGATTCCATTGGTCCTCCAAGGACGGGGTCAAAAAGTAGATAAAGAAGTATCAAATATCTATCTCTATCTTGCTATGCTCTGATTTACGTTGCCAGCTTTACTGATGAGAAATCAGCATTATATATGTATAAACACCACGTATAAACACGTATAAGTGCCACCGTACCTTGCAGATCTGTTACAACGGTGCACATCTACCCGGTCTCTTAGGTCTTCTGATCAGCTGCTCTTAATTGTTCCCAGGTCCAGATTAAAGCTTAGGGTTAACCGTGCCTTTAGGATAGCTGGCCTTAAGCTTTGGAACAGGTTACCTCTGCATGTCAGAGCAGCTTCAACTTTATCTATTTTTAAAACTCGGTTAGAAACACATTTCTTATCTCTGGCTTTTAATTATACGTAAATTGGTAGCTGAGGCTTTTTGGATATTGCAGTGTTTGTCATATACATTATTTTTATATTTATACAGTACATTGGTCAACTGTTGTTGTGTTTAATTGTGCTCTGTAAATAAATTAAAGAAAGAAAGAATATTTTTTTTAAAATATTGAAATAAAAATAGTTTAATTTATAAACTTTATTTATACTTTGATTTATTAAAGTTTATATAAACTTTATTTATTTATAAAATTTATAAAATAGAATTTATATAACAATAAAATTAAATAAAATAATCAATTTTTGTTTATTTCTACAATAATATTTATAAAAATAATTTATTAAAATTGAAACACGGTTTAATTAAAAATTAAATGGAAAAAAAATGAAAATAAAATAAAAATTAAATGCAAAAAAATGTAAATCATTTAAAAAAATTAATTAAAAATTATGAAGTAAAATTTAATTAATTAATTAAATTAACAATTAAAATCTGAAGCCCTCAAACATGGTGTTACATGTATTAAGTCATATTTTCCACAACAACCCTCACAGTAAAGACTGCTAGGAGTTTAGTCATGCTAATGCGACTGCAATGCAAGCTAACCAAATAAATGTAAATATATGCTCGATACCATCTGAACACCTGGGACGACATCTTGCCGAAGATGTTCCCGTACACCCGAGTGTCACGCATCCTGCCTGCTGGATATCTTGTCTTTACTAAGGTATACACACATTATTAGCACTTATAACCTCTGCACACTAGCTCTGTGGTGAGCAGATTGTGTTGTAATCTGCATTACAGATAAGTCCCGGGCTCGGGAGCAGGGAGGACACCGGGCTCCGGCGGAGCTGTTGTTTTGTAACGTCCTCCACATGGCGCCCAGATTGTGTTTGATTCGGGGCACACGGAGCAAAGCGGGGTCACGAATCAGGTCCCTGGAGTCAAACTGTCGCAAGTGTGTATAATGGTACAGAGTGAGGGGTGTGTGTTGGGAGGGGATGGGGGTGTGTTTCCGAGGGTGGGAGCTGAGACATCTGGAGCATAGAGTGTGGAAAGAGAACGAGAGAAGGACGAATGACTACAAAAAAAAAAAAAAAAAAAAAAACACGGTGTGATTTTTAGAGTTTTGCAAATCGACTATGCATACAAAGTTCCAAAACCTTTTCAGAATTAGTGTGTGTGTGTGTGTGTGTGTGTGTGTGTGGCAAAAACAATACATTATGTAGTAGCTAAGTGTGCGTTACTAACAAGCTAGTGTATTATGCAAGAAATAAAACATTCCGGGGGGTGTGCTGTTATAGGAAAATAATCAATAAGAAGGTGTAATGTAGTGGAGTCACTGTTACCACTGTAAAGTTGATTATTTTTCTATAACAACATGTCCTGAAGTGTTTAATCTTCTCTTACAATACAGCAATTTGCCAATGCTGATGATTGTCATTCACAAAAGAATGATACATTGTACTTTTTATCCATTTATAGTTATATTTAATGTTGTGGAACATCCACGAAGCCAGTTATCACTAACACAGCTATAAACAGTCGTTTCCTCACCAGCTTCACATTTTTTCCTCTCTTTCTTGAAGTTAATAAGACAAAAATGCAGAGTGCCACGTTTCTGAGAAACCTCAAAGAATAAAACGTCAAGTTCTACCTCTGAGTGTTGCAAAGTGCTGACAGTGGAGACTCCTTCCAATGTTAAATAAACAACTCCTTACAGAAAAGTTCACCATATCAATGACCGTCCTTTTAAGTCCCTGTATGAACTCCTGTCAGAGCTGCTGTTATAGAAAATTAATCAACACCTTCCGAATCAAGGGCAGCGCTGTGGTGTAATACAGAATATTTTCTACTTATAAGTTCATATATTTGCCTGCCAATCACAAGGTTAGAGAGGATGGAGCAGATTAACAGCGGGCCGAGGATCGAGCCGAGGGGCACACCACGGGGGAGCGACGCATCCAGCCAGCACTGATGGCCACCATCTTGGCGCGATCTATTTGGGTGGAAAACGGGGATGCGGGAGGACTTGAGACAAGGCCATTGGCATTCTCGCCCTGCCAAGTGTGCGCCAATCTCCTTGGCACGGACGCGCACCGTCGAGGTTCTGGGGGGGAAGGTCTTTTTTGAGCATGTTGAATGTGACAAGCTGTTCCTTTGCATCTCAATATCAGGATGGAGAGAGGAGCAGGTGGAAAGGGAGAACAAGAGGAGGGAGGGAAGGATAGATGAAGGGGCTGATAGATACTGAGAGAAAGGAAGGACAAAGAAGACAGAATCTTGCCTTCAAGAAAGAAGTCAAGAAAGAGGAAAAGAGGAGGGAGAAAAGGTGCAGAGTGCATGTGTGCGTGTGTGTGTGTTTCCTCTCAGACCCGTGTCAGTACAGCAGTCTTTACCAGTGATTGAGGCCACTTTAGATCAATTCAGATTAAAGCAAAGACCAGATCTTTCAATGTTAGCCTGAGGGAAAGGGTCTGGGATGGCTTCTGAACTCATCACACACACACACACACACACACACACACACACACACATACGCAGATGGAAACCACTCCAGAGCACACTAGTCAAACTTTGACTCTTACAAGGTCATGTCTAGATCCGGGGCTAAAGGGCCAGGTTTCACCGGCAGGTAGAAAGAAGTGTTTGCGCAATTAAAAGAACAAGTTGCAAATCGCTTTTGGGGACACTGAAACCCGAGTCTGGGATTCGACACAGTTTTTTCACCTAAAGTGCACAAAAACATGCAAAAGTGACAGTCAGCGGCTACACATCTGAATCAGATCCTTTTGTCTTTGCTAAATGGCTTATCTGGTCCGTCGTGTCGAGGGCAATATGAGAAGAAGCAGACGACCTCATTCAAACCCAATCCAACCCCACCTGCCCCGGGCCACGGGGGAGAACTGCACTCTGGCACTAAGTGCTTCTGTCTGGCACAGACAAGACGAACTGGAGTGTGTTAGGCAAGACGTTCCAGCCTGCAGGGAGACCGGCAGTCATACACGTACAGCTCCGCCATGTAAAAAGCGCTGAAACAGGTTCCCATTTTTTGTCTTGTAAGTCTTAATAAATGTGATGATGTACCGTAGATGGGAATAGACTGTTACTAGATCAGCATCACACACACACACACACATCATTTTTACATCATAAGCTTTTTTTTAATAATTGAACAGATTTCTATTTTCGCTCCACACGTGACTCACGTCTTCCAAAAGTTGTTGTTGTTTTTTTAAAATATAGAATCCATACGTTTTTACAGGAATACATACAGATTTATATTAATGTGCTCATTCTTTTCTATAATAAGAACTTTTTCACAAGTATGGCAGATGCTCCGCCTAAACTAAGGCTAAGCATAAGCGGATTTTAAACAAACAACAACAAAAACATGTTGCTGTTTATCGAAGAAAAATCTGTGAGGAGATTTAATATTTAAGGAAGGAGTCTCCAGTTTCAGCGCCTTATAGCTGCTAGAACGTAAGCGATAACAGGAACGAACCTGTTTCACAGACGTTCTACAACATTAAATGTATTTATATGTAAATATAAATGGATCAAAAGCACAACCTGGTGTTCTTTAATAAATAAAATGTAATCGCTGGTAAATTGTTGGGGTGTAAATGGAATTAAACACATCGGGATGTGGTTTTAGAGGAAAATAATCAATTTTATTACCTCTATTGATAACCAGAATAGGAAAAAAAAAAGTTTTTTGATCAGAGATTCAAGATTTTTCTTGATTCCTGAGTCGGAATTGAAGCGGATTAGATAGAAGGTCAGTTACGGTTCATGTCTGATGTGAATTCTAGGTTACCCTGAGAGTCCAGGTCCAATCTGAATCTATTATATCTCTAACACGCTAAAACAGATATTAAATACAAAAACACATATTAAAGGCCTGTTTTGAGCATTAAAGTTGGCTCCCAAAACATTGTGTGTTACTGTTTACTGACTGACTGCTGAAGAACACAGAGCGAGCAGTCAGAAAGGGAGGGAGTGAGAGAGAGAGAGAGAGAGAGAGAGAGAGATAGAGAGAGAGAGAGAGAGTAATTAATGAAGATGCTTTAATTGCCGATTGTGCTCGCCGTGCCGTGAGGGGAAAAATATGTCATTAAAACTTCCTAATGGGCTCAAGAGAGGAACGGACGGAAGAAAAGCATTTGAAGAGGATGAAAGGAACGAAAACAGCAGAAGAAAATGATGGGCGCAAAAGAGGGAGAGAGAGAACGAGGGAAGTAGCAAACAATAATTACAAAAGGCTTCTCAAGGGAGCGAAGAAAGAAATCAGTGACAGAGCTGATTACCGTCAAAAGGGAGAAAAGAGACAGACAGGGGGGAGGTGGGCGAAGAAATGGGACACACTCACATACGCTAAAGAGACTCGCAAGGTGGAGCTGAGTACACGGAGCAGGACAAAAAAAAAACCTGCCGTGTGTGTGTGTGTGTGTGTGTGCGATGCTGAATCAGCACAGGCTCGTGTTTCGAATGGTGATCTAGCCAGGTAGGGAGATTGGGTATCTTGGGGACATGTAAGTTCACAACCAGCACAATTTCTGCCTCTACATCATATCACAAACACACACACACACACACACACACACGCACAGGCACACACACAGAGTACGGTCAGGTGGGTTAGTTTGTAAAGATTTGCATGGCTTGGCATAATTTCCTTGTGCAAAGTTTTGATCAGCTATTAGATCCATCAGACACCTGCTGAGAAAATCCTTAATATGCAAAACATCCCCGTCTACCTCCCGCCAACACACACACAAACACCCGTGCGTGCGCGCACACACACACGCAGGCCAGGCAAAACTTCGCAAACAACAGTAGACTTATTCACCCATCTCCTCTCCATAGGCAAATCTCTCATTTATATATGGAAATCATCTCGAGCATGAAACCTTAAGTTCCTGCAGCTTGAGAAGAGTGTCTGTGTGTGTGTGTGTGTGTGTGTGTGTGTGGGCGTCAGGTGTGGAGAAGGAACAACCTCTCCTTTCTTTCAATAGGAAAACGGTCAGTAGGAGAAGAAAGGTGGTGAGATTGGAGAGATAAATGCCAAGAGGAAGAAAAAAACAAAAAAAGGAGCAGCAGAGGAAAGAAACGTAGATGAAAGGAGTGTGTGTGTGTGCGCGTGTGTGTGTGTGTGTGTGTGGAGGGGAGGGGAGGGTAGATCATTATAGATCATTATATCGTTTACGAACACTGATAGCAGTCAGAAAGCCTACGTTAGATGAGATAAGTGTGCTGCTACACTGTGTACTCAGATCAGCTCCTGCATTTCAGGTGGAAACAGGAAGTGGGTTTGATCTCACAAGAAATATAGAACAGAGTACAAAGGGTTTTTTTTTTTTTTACTGTTCTTTACACTTCGGAATAATAGTGAAGAGTAAAGATGTCCTGAGTTTTTGTACCAAAATTCTGCTTTAAAGTATAAAAAATAGTATCTGCTTTGACGTTATTAAGGGTCATAACTTTATATCACATGATAAAATCGCATAATAGTCAGATTTAAACATATAAATCCAGGATCTCGATATAATCTCTAATGCGACTTCCTGACGTTTCTGGAGCTACATCCCTTTTAGCCAGATTGATTCATTAAAACATTAGCTGCACCCCAGAAAACCACTCTCAACAGACTGCACGCTAGGTTGTAGCTAGCTAGCTAAGCTCTTCAAACACGAGGGAAGTCATTAGACATGTAGCGTTTACATAAAAATGAAAATCTTGAAGCTGTCACTCATTTAAATTAGACTGTTAGCAACTTATGTTCACAGATAACTAGCTTGCTAAGTGTAAGTTTTTAGCTTTAAGAGTTTAACATTAGCCAGCAATGCGTACAAACTACTCAGAGAGCTTGTTTCAGGGTAAACGGTTAACTGCATCTAATATGGTTCAATGTTTACTTCTTATCATTCTAAAATAATAATTTTTATGAGCTGAAATCTGGAACAAAATGTTGTTTACTCTCTTACAGTTGTGGAAAATGTTGTATTTTGGATGGACTGACTAACGTTAGCGATCAACAAAATCTATAATTACATTATATATATATATATATATATATATATATATATATATATATAAATGTCTTTACTGTTGCTGTCTATTGTACACACTAAAACAAATCTTAGCAAATTAGCAAGATAAACGTATCTACTATGAATAATTAATTATAAGTAATTTAAACCCTGAAATTAACTTGTTTTTGTTGAAAATATTTTTCTTTCCAGAAATAAATGTTTGAAATAAGGAATATTATTCTTGAACGGTGAATGTCTAGAAATAATCTAATATTTGCTAAATGTATTCAATTTATTCTATTCAATTTATTTCTCGCATCCTGGATTCACCTTCCTTTTCCTCACCTACACATTTTTCCCTCCAGCTCTCTCTTTCTCTCATTCTGTCTACCTCTCTCTTTCTCTTTCTCTCGGTGACCCTATCTGTCTCTCTCTTTCTCACTCTCACTTTACTTCCTTTCAACTGCCCATTTTCCTCGCCAGTATATCTCTCTCTCTCTGTTTCTCTTTCTCTGTTTCTCCCTGCCATCAGTCCCTCCCTCCCTCTCCCCCATGTCTCTCTCTTTTTTGTCCTGCCATCCCTCTCTCTCTCTCTCTCTCTCTCTCTCTCTCTCTCTCTCTCTGAAGCAGCGGGACTCATAACCTTGCTCTACTCCAGTGTGAGGTGTTTTCTGACGAAGTGCTTTGCCAGCAGACCTGGTCCTTCCAGGGGACTGCACTAACCTTCCGGACACACAGGACACTCTCTCTGTCTTTCGCTTTCTCTCTTTTGCTCTCACTCTCTCTCTCTCCCTAATCACTATGGCACATTAAAATCGCAGGCATTCATTCTTACAGTGTCCAAATGATTCCAGCTAGGCACACGCCCAGCACATTTGTGCACATCTTTTCATTTTGTGTGTGTGTGTGTGTGTGTGTGTGTGTGTGTGTTTGTGTGTGTATGTACCTCAAAGTCATTGGCCTTGTTGTAGTGCATGTTGAGAGCTCTGAAGAGCTCCGAATCTCGGCTGACGGAGATCTCTTCAGCCCCCGTCACGCCGTCGTTTATGGCCTGCCTGGCGAACTTCTCCATCTGGATGTAGTAGAACTCCCGAAAATTACTGAACCACTTGATCAGCTGAGACGTGATACACCGGTTAAACTGGGAGACAGGGACAGAGCGAGAGAGTCCATTAGATACGGACATCTGTGCTACATATAACCTGAAATTAAATACCATTTCAGTGCGATTTAACGATGTAGTGAAGGATATGAAAACGATTAGCAGCTAAGGCTCCCGGATTAATTCAATTTTTATTGCTGTCGTCTGCATATGCAACTACAGCAGTATAAAAAAAATCAAGGCTTGTAGGCTGGGACCAAAATGTGCAACATGATACAGTAAATTAAGAGGGCTGGCCAATATGATGATAAATTACAGCATGGTGTGCTGTCAGTATTCCTTGAAACACTGACCAACTTCAGAGTTTCGAGTTTTGAGATGCTTTTCTGTTCATCGTGGTTGCAAAGAGTGGTAATTTGAGTTACTGCAGCCTTCGTGTCAGCTCAGACCAGTCTGGCCATTTTCCTCTGACTCCATCTCTCTAATGAACAAGGTGTTTCCGCCCATCTGCCACACGATTGGCTGATTATTGGATAATTGCATGAATCACCAGGTGTACAGGTGTTGTTAATAAAGTGGTAAAGTATATATATATATGTGAGATTATTTATTTATTGCTATTTTTTTTGTTTGATTTTTTTCCTCCTGTTTCCTCATAATCAGTATTTTTTTCTGAATTTATTAATGATGTCTAAGTTATCACTCATGATGAATTATTTTTTCTTGTAATACACCACATTATATATATATATATATATATATATATATATATATATATATATATATATATATATCTATATAGAGAAAACATAGAATGTGTGTGTGATAAAAAATGTTTGTGTGTGAGAGATAACAAAAAACAA